>BSBM01000007.1:600000-805000 GCA_027924585.1 Larix kaempferi
TTCTTGGGAAAGAAAATACCCACAAAATTGTTCCCAATCCATTATTCACCCATGAACTTTGCTCCCTCACACATTCTGAGTTAATTGGGGCTTTCTCCCTCATGTTTTCCATCATTTTCCTTCATTTTCCATAGCCGGGAATTCGTTTTTGTGTTGCAGATTGGCTAGGAGGAGGAGATTCACGATTTGGGGGTTTATAGAGGTCGTTTCTACCCCTGGAATGCCCATAAACATTTTCTGAAATCGAATTTTCTCTCCCAGGGTTTATTTCCCCATCTAGCATTTTTTTTTTGGTTTCCCAGGATTTCTGAAACACATGGAAACCCTATCTTGGGAATCCCACTGTCAAAACGTTTTCCTTCATGCCCAACACTTGTGTTTTGCTGTTGTGTGCACCCCTGTTTTCGTTTGAACTTGTGAGTAAGAAATTAGGAGTGGAAGAGAACAAGAATTGGCTTGATAAACCTAGAGAAAAAAGTATCCTCACATAAAGATCAAAAGGGCTGGCTACTCTTCTATGCACACCTTGAAGAGTACTATAATGGAAGGTATGGCCTGAGGGACTGTGTAGTAGTGAAGGGAATACTTCGTTGTGATGGGTGTGTAGGTATTGTGGGTACCAAGCTAGATAGATCTTGTAGAGGTATCCATAGCTCTGCAGTTGAGCTCACTAGCTTAGCAATTCATTCCCTTCCATTGCCTTAATAGCCTGATAAACCCAACTATAGATTGGCTTGGATGATTTTGGTGTATATTTGGCTATGTGTGAGTCTGTTGTTCCCTTTTTCCTTGTAGAAATCATGCCCATCTTGGGGATGACAGTTGTGTTGAAAGATTGAGGAGCACAACTGGCCTATGGTTGGGTGGAACATTGCAGTTGCATAGCCATTTGCTCGGGATTACTTTGTTTCAAGATAATTACTAGATCAGTGAGAGACGTGACAGGATTGGAGTCCCTCTCTCACCTAGTGCACCCTCATGAGTTGGATTAGTGTGTCTCTTGGTGTAGCCACCTGATGTGTAACTCTAGTTTACTATTATGGAATGTAACTCGCATGCTTTGTCCCTCTCTCCCCCAATTCAAATTGATCATGAAGGAATTTGATTTTCTTGTGTTGGCTAGTCACACTTGTGTGTCGGTTCATGATTTTTCTCTTGTGCTTGTGTTTGCACATTTGGTTCATGATTTTTATCTTGGTATGATGTCATTGTTGGTCATTGCTCCCTTGTGGATCATGTTCCCAATCTGAGTTACTCTGGAGCTACTAGTGTATGTCCTGGAATTTCCTCTGGGGATCCTGGATTGGAAGTAGGGGTGAGGTCCACTACCATTGGATTTGAGGTTGGACAGGGTTGTGTATTGCCTCTCAATATCATGGTTTGGAAGCAGGGATTAGTTCCAATGCCTTGGATTTGAGTTTTTCCTGGAGCCACTAGAATTTCCTTAGATTGGAAGTGCCACTTCCCATTGGGTTGTAGTTGGATTGTTGTCTTGGACCCACTAGAATTTACCTGGAGTGGAAGTAGAGGACACACTTTCCATTGGGTTTTGGTTGGACTGATTTCTTGATAGAATTTATGGTTGAGTGCACTCTTTCTTGTGGCATCATGGTTCCGGCTTGGGGTGACCATTGCAAAGTGATTTTTGGCTTTCATTGTGTCTATGGTTGGGTGGAACATGGCATGGTCGATTCTGGTTTCGTATTTGGAAAAGATAAGTGATTTATCTCATTTTTATTTAATTTATTTGGATCTAATTTGATTTATTTATGGATGCAAATGAAATGTTTGATAAAATGTATGAGCTATTTGTGGAATAAATTTCTCATGGAATTCAATCTATTGATGCAAGTAAATTTTGTGAAGGAATTGGAAACTAGTTTTTGGGATTTTGTGCACAAATTGTTTGAGGAAATGATTCTTTGGAAACTCTTCTAAATAACTGATATTTCTTCCCCTATTCATTATATAATGTGTATATTGATGGTACGTTAGGCTCATAATTGTTTAAGACACTTCTCTTTGATGCTTCTACCATTTATTCAAAAACTAGTTCTTTGATTGGATTGTTTTGCATAGTTTGGAGACTTTGGACATGAAGTGTTTGTAAAAATTACTAAGTGTTATTTTTATTCTTATGTGTGATAAATAAACTTGAAATTTATGTGATAATGTTAGGGTACATATGATTTATAGAGTTTGGGAAATGTCTACCGAAATTCTAGATCAATTTCCAATTTCTATCTCCTTCAATGGAATTGTTTTCAATAGATTTGTGACTTTGCATGTGAAGTGTTTAACGAAATGTTCGAATGAGATATACCTATGTTCTGATTGATAAAAAATATTATTTATAGTTGTATTAGCATTTAAATTATTCTATGAGCTGCGGATTTAATTATTCTAGCAATTCCTAGAATTGCTACTCAATTTAGCTGAGTAGAATTAACTAGTTTTGTGAATTATTTAATGGACTCTATATGGGAGGAGATATACAACCATATGACTATAGGTTACCCCTGATACTCTTTCCATGAGAAACATGAGTCATATATTTCTTTTTATTTATCATTTGGAAAGTTAAATTGGAAACTCGGTACATTGGTGAAAATTGATAACTAGTTGTGGATTGAAATCTTTGTCTTCGTAAAATCGGAATGCTACAACCATGTGATTTTTTTCTAACGTTTTATTGATCTGTAAGTGAATACTTATCATTTTTTATCTTTTACTTATGGATTCATTTATTTAGACTCAATTCCTTGCAGTGAATATTAACTAGTTTCATTGGAATTGATAGAAAATATCACCTTATGTGCAATTGGAATGATCTACAAATAAACCTTCACTGGTTGTAGGAGCATGCTTAAATATCTTTTTAATTTATGTAGGATTGATTTTGGGTTTAATGGCATGGTTACAAGTTGATTTTGTGCAATAGTAGCTGCTTATATTGGAAAACTAGTTGACTAGTCTTGTGGACTCTCTTTCGTAATTACCACGATTAATTATTGTAATTTTGGTAATTAGGCCTTATTTACATGTAATTAGATGTTATTAATCCATTTGGATTGATAATTTATGGTTATTTGTGAAAATATTGGATTTGTGATAACTGTCATAATTTGTGCACTAAGTGTCATTAAGTGCCATAATTAATACCTTAATTACTTGTTAACTGTGATTAAGAATAATTAGCATTTATAAGTGGTTATCATCTTTGATATGGCTTGGATTGAAGTTTTGATGATGTTAGATGATGTTAAGAATCCTTCGCATCCCTTAGATCTGATGTTGGATGTGTTAATGAATTTATATTAAATTATTGGATTTTATGTCGGAATTAATTTTAGAAAAATAAAAATTAAATGTTTATGGTTTATCTGCTGCAATAAAAATCAAGTAATTAGCCCGAGAGCTAATAATATGTCCCTTGGACACTCTAATAAGCCCGGGGTACATTACAGGTGGTATCAGAGCTTAGGTTTAAACACTGCGGTTGTTGGGCCTTCCATAGAGGTATACATATTTTTTTTATATGCATTTCGAGATTATAAATGTGCATACAGAAGGAATTATAACCTCCCTTATGTTAATGGAATATTAAGAAGCCTCACTTCAAAGATCAATTTGTTGTATTCTTTAGAATTAATCAATATTGCATATTTATTGTTCAGTAGATTGATTGGTTGATGCATGTTCACCTTGAATTGCCTCTTTTATTGTTCAGTGGTTCAATTGGTTGATGCTTGTGCATTGCCTCTTCAGTGATTTGATTTTCTTATTCATTGCATCTTTTACTATTCAGTGACTTGATTGGTTGATGCTTGTTCATCATGCATTGCCTCTTTTACTGCACATTGAATTGTTAATATTGAAATGTTTTTTATGGTATGATTTATTTACTGGTTCATTATGATTATTAATTGATATGTAAATAATTGTCATTATAATAGTATGTACTATGTACCATTATCAGTATTAATTTAATGCTAAGTTATTAAGATGATATAGTTTTATTATTATTAAATATTAATATGATTTATTAAGTGGCATTTATACCCTATATGAATTCTAGATTTTCTATTGACGTATTCTTTTATAGGCTTATTTATGCCTCTTGGATGGTGGTGGAACTACAAGATTTGAACCCAAAAAACGACGACATCTGATGAAAAGGACTATGTCATCAGATTTCACCTTCAAAATTACAAAATTTGATGATTTTTTTTTTAAATTGAGAGAAGGCGCCGTTGGATATCTGATGGCTCTTGGATATCCGACGAGGTCCTTGGCATAGTGACCAATGTTGTCGGATATCCGACCTAATATTAATCCCGCAAGTGTCGTATATCCGACAATATATTATGGTCCTAGCCGTCAGCTATCCGACGACAATGGATACCCGAGACTGTCGGATATCTGACAACATATGACACCCTATCATGTCAGATATCCGACATCTACTCTCCAATGGTAACTAAGTTCAAGACGTTGGATATCCGACATACAGTTAAATTTTAAAACCTATAAATTTCGAAACATTCTGACATGTTTTCTATACAAGCAACAGTTTGCGGAAGTTTTTTTATTCAACGGAATGTTTTTCATTATTTCCATTGTTTTTGTGATTTCGGTGATTGAAGTGTGGAGCTTGATTTTCTAAGATCGATAATCTTCATTCAAGCTCTTTATGAGAAAATGTCAACTAGAAATATTCTTGATCCAGACGAACAAAATCGACAATTGCTTGCTAGATTGTGGGAAGGAATGAAAAGAAGGGGTGATGGAAATGTTATTTTCCATGTAGTCAATGCAGGGGCTTTAAGAGGAGAAGAATTTTGATCACAACAGCCATAAAACATTGTAGGGAACATGGACACGCTGGGGAGGGGACATGAATATCATCCATTTGTAAGTTTTGAATTATATATGTTTTTATTTTGATTGCTTTTGTAAATGTATGTATTATTTTAATATTTCTTATATTAATTTTTATCTATTGATCATGGTTTCAATAGATGGGGGACTAACATGGACAATAAATATTATTTTAATATTTAATATTTATTATAATAATATTTTCTTTTGTGCATGTTGAATCTAGGGTATAGTAGAAATAACAATAATAGAAATAATGACTATATTGGCATGTTGTTTCTCTTCTATTTTCTCTATAGAAACTGTAGCATCATTTATCTTACCTTAGTGGACAGTATGGGAAATTTTGAGTTATATTTGAGTAGCTTTGCTCAGTAATTGGGTCAATTTTTATGTCTCTTGGATAGTTTGGATGCACCTATTTGACCAACAGTACAATTGGTCATTGTTCTTTTCATCCCTAAAGTAGCGACTAGACCCTTCTTGTTTCCCCTTTTTATCTAATTGTAGAGACCACTCATGAAAAGAGTCATTTTTAACCTGTTATTTTTAGTTTTTCTTGTATTTTTCTCTTCTTGTTTGTATTACACTCAAAGGTAATAATAAAGAGTAGTTGATTGATCTATTTGATCGATTGCATGTTTTGTTTACCAAGAAAAATCAGAGCACCTTGCTTCTCTAAATGAAAAAATAAAACATGAACATTACAGTACTGATTGCATTGTTGATTATATAATATTCTCTATTAACCATACAAAATTTGTTTAATTTTAAATGCATCACAAAATGTTTTCATTTTGCATTTGAAATTTTTACATTTTGCGTTTTAATTTCGTATATTAACTTTTATCTATTGGTGGTTTCATGTAATTTTAAAGGAAAGACATCCTACGACATATCGTCCATAGTAAGTGCTTCCAGAACAAGTACCGAAGGAACATGGAGCTATGAATAATGGATAACAAGTTAATGATCATATTGAAGAAGATGATCATACTGATAGCAGAGTTGAAAATGATGTTACAAATACTTTGATCCATGATTCATTTAATGTTAGAATGGATGATCATGATGATGATAATCATGAAAATGATGATCATTTTGATGATATTCATGATATACCTCTTCTTGACAAGGCATACGAACCACTTTATGAGGGATCCAACACGAATATTCTCTCTTTTATATTGTTGATAATGAACTTGAAGGTTATGAATGGTCTTTCAAACATATCAGTCGCACGGATGTTAAGGTATGTAATATATTCCATCACATAATATATATAATCATCTAATAATTTTATTGTTAATTCATAAGTCAAATTAATATGGATGAAGTGTGTTCCATTAATATTATTTCTATATTATATTAACTAGATTTTTATTTTTATTTATTGTAGCATGATAGGTGAATATTTGTTACCACCGTCAAATATTTTACCTCGCACATATCAAGATTTATATGCTATCATGAAAGAAATTGGAATGCAGTATGAAGAAATTCATGCATGTCTCGATGACCATGTTCTATATTATAATCAACATGAATTTACAACAGAATGTCTTGAATGTCATATCAGTAGATATCGAATAGATAAAGTAACAAAACAGGTGCCTTGCAAGGTTCTTCATTTGATTCCCATTATTCCACGTTTGCAACGACTGTTCAAGTGAAAAAACATAGCGTAGTTTATGGATTACCATGCATGGAACAAAATCCAAGACAACATTATTTGGATGCCTGCAGATGGGTCTGCTTTTAGAGATATAGAGGAAAAATGGGCTCACTTAAAAGAAGAACCTCGTAATCTTAGGATTTCTTTGGCAGCAGATGGTGTCAATCCATTTGCAGAGATGAGATCTGTTTACTCGATGTGGCCTATTTTTGTTATCAACAATAACATTCCTCCATGGTTGTCAATAAAGAGGGATCACATAATGTTGTCGATAATTGTTCTAGGTATATTGTGTCTACAATTTTTTTTTAATGTAGTGGTATCTCATTTGTTGTATTTTTTCGCATAATGTCATATATATATTTATTGTTTTTATCTTGTGCAATATGTTTTATATATCTAAATGGTACGTCTCATAATTATATTTTTTATATGTTCATATCAATCAGGTAAGTACCAAGTCAAAGAAATGAATGTATATATCGAGCCTCTTATTGATGAGCTACTAAAGTTATGGAATGCCATCACTATGTATGATGTATCTAGACCAATACGACAAAGGCAATTTCAATTCCATGCAATGCTTGTATGGACAATACATGATGCCCCAGGGTTAACCCATTTTTGCGGTATGTAATTATAAGTTCCACTTTATTTGCATTTAATTTTATGAACTAGTTAATATACTACACACACATGTTTTTTGTAAATAATCCATGCATTTTGTATATAATTATAATTGACATAGATATTCCATCTCTTTATGTAGGTCTTCAGACAAAGGGGAAATTTACATGTCCAGTTTGTGTTCCTAAGATATTAGGAAAGGAGGTGTTTGATGAGTATAGGCACTTCCTCTCTAAGAATCACAAGTATCGAACTACCGAAAAATATCTGTTCAATGGCAAGCAAGAGACTGCATTAAAACTGCAGAGAATGACACCTCACCTATGGAAGTTGCAATATAATAGAAATCGTCAAGGTACGTATAATGAATCATCGTATATGATATATATATATATATATTATTGTGTGTTGTTTACTGTAATTGACATTGATTTATGTAATTTATTTATAAACTGCTATTCATGATTGTCGTTCATGTGATCATGAAGGAATTAATGGGCTTCCACGAGGAATGAAAAGTTATGCTAGAAAATTTAGTAGGTTGCCCTAATATGAGCACCTACAAGTTGCTCATCTGTTTGATACAATGCATATCAGAAAGAATGTGATTGAAACATTATGGAGAAGATTGGATGGAAGCAGTGAGAAAGAAAAAATTGTCAAAATTTGCAAAGGCATTCAAGAAGGAAACCATGCAATGAAAGACGTCATTCAATTTCATAGCAATGGAGAGAAAATTAATATAAACTCACTTCCATGGATGTTAACGGAACAGCAAAGTAATGTTGTAAAAGAAGTCATGCGAAAAATTAAATTTCCAACCGGATTTTGTGCGAACATGAAGAATATCATAACAAAGAAAGGTGATTTTGCGGGGGTGAAAACGCACGATTGGCATGTATTCATGAAGGTAATTATTATGGTATGCATTTAATTTTATTTTTTCTATTCTAGTGAATATGGTTGGTATTTTTGTTTGTGTACTCCTTGTTTACAAAATGAAACGATTTGTATATTGTTACAGTTTTTTCCACCTCTCTCTCTCCCGGACAACTTCGACAAAAATATCAAACACGTAATATATAATCTCGGGAAATAAATGAGGTAAGTGGCCGTGATTTTTTCCATGCACTTAGTGTTTGTTTAATTCATCGTAGAAATTATATTTGATATTTGTTCTCTAATTCATGTTATGTAATTATATAATTTTTTTTGTTTAATCTCTTGATTGGGTTGTCATGTCACTTGTAGATGGTTTTCATCTAAAGAATTCCATAAAGACGATATAAAGTATTGGAGGAGAGAAATTCCTCGTCTCATGTGTGAAATGCAGGAGCATCTACCTTCGAAATTTTTCAATGCACAGGAACACTACCTCATACACCAAGTTGAGGAGATTGAATTGTGTGGACCTGCGCACTCAAGGTCCATGTGGATGGTTGAGAGGCACTTGAAATTTATGAAGTGTTTGGTCAGATAATGAGCATATGATGAGGGTTCTATGATGGACGGATATATGGTATACCAAAACATGTTGTATATTAGTGAATATCTTCCTATATTAGTGTCAAAGCTCAATTTACGTTGCATTTGTGATCTAGACTCCAATAAATATTTCGAAGGGGAGTACCCAAAGGGGAAAGGTAGATCGAGGAAGGTGAAAGGTAATATAACACATTTGAATGTTGATTTTTATGTATATATATCATACATATTCTATTTTTATATTCAATATTTTGCATCAATTTAGAGTGTAATATACTTTGTTAAGTGACTATACATTTGTATTGAATTTTAATTTTATTGTCATCAACCAGTTGGTCGAGAGTGGGATGCAATTGATTTATACATCGCAAACAATCTTGACTGGATGAAGGTATGGATTGAACGATGTGAACAATCTGGTCATGGAATATCATGGGAAGGTGTGGCTTCATTGGTTAAAGCTGCACATCGCAATGGAGATACTAGTCTAAAACAAAGGGAAATCGATTTAGCATATGGTTTAAAATATAAGCAGGTAAGCAATATATTAATCAACCACACTATATATATTTTTTTTTTGTAAAAAATATTGTCGTTGTACACGCTGATTTTTTTCCCTGTATGCCATTATAAACATGCACTAGTTAATCATAAATATTGGATAATTATGTAATATTTTGTTGTATGTCTTGTTGTAGGTAAAACCCCATAAGGCTATGTTGTGCAATGGATGTACATATTGCATCAAAATGTTGGATGAAACGAAGAAAACATCAGATTGTGGGATATCTGTAGTCTTTGAGGTGACCAATGTTTCCTCTAGAAGTGACATACATCCAGAACTCTCTGAAAATAAATACTATGGGTATATGGAAGACATTCTTCAATGTGACTTTAACTCCTTCAAGGTATTTCTATTCGTTGTCAAATGGTACAGGTGTCGATTGAATCAACGTGATCTCGATAAAACAATTATTGAACATAACAATGGATTTACCATGGTGAATACAAGGTTGTTTGAGCCAGGAACGGATCCCTATGTTCTTCCAACCGAATGTGAGTAGGTATTTTACTCTGAGGTTCTGGGTAGAGCGGTTTGGTCATTTGCTGTGAAACATGATCCAAGGGGAAGGCCGGTAAAGTATAACGTAGATGAAGGTAATGAAGACGTTATCAAAGAAGAAGACATCGTTGAAGATGATCATGATCAACATGAGTTAGATGATCATGTTCCAGAAGAAGATGTCGAAGAATTAGTTGAATCAGATGATGCATCAGACAATGTCCATGAAGATGATATCGACGATGACATGATGATCATAACTAACATCGACGATGATGATGATATGGCCAATCCTTACAATGTTGAATATGGATCATTGGATTATATAGATGATGACTCGGATGAAGAAGATGATGAAGTCCATTGAAGTGTATGAGGAATGTAGTAATATATCTACTCTATATATTTTGATTTAATATTGCGATAGAAATATTGAATTTTTTTGCTGGTACGTATAATAAATTAACTGTTTCTTAGTGAGTTTGCGTTTTCCTGTATGTTATAATTAGAAACATTGCTTGTTATAGAGTATGACAAACAACACATTTAATTTTTTTGTACATAGATATTTTTGTCGGGTTATGGGGAATTGAGAGTGATGTGGGGGGGGGGGGCGGGGCCATAAGAGCTTCCACCTTCACATGGTTGGCCCTATTTAGATTGAATATTAAATTATTCTCGAAACAAAGAGAAGCTTAGTAAGGAAATGAACAATTATCATGCTAACCCAAATGGCGTGCTTGATCACCATCATATTCATCATGATCATCATCGTTCTATGATATCCGACGCATCTACCTAGAAATACCAACAACATTTGTTGTTGGTGTTTTAGCGAGCTCGTCGGATTCTTTTGAAGTCATAAGTATGATATCCGACGCCTCTTTCCGTCAGTGGTATGGAAAGGTCGTCGGATTCATCATCATCATCATCATCTTCATCATCATCATCATCATTATCATCATCATCATCATCGTCATCCTCATCATCATCATCATAACCATCGTCATCATCATCATGGACGTTGTCGTCGTCGGATTTTTTGAAGTCATAAGTCTGATATCCGATGCCTCTTGTCGTCGGTTGTATGGCAAGGTCGTCGGATCCATCATCATTGTCATCATCTTCATCATCGCCATCATGATCATAATCATCGTCATCTTCATCATCCTATTAATCATCCTCATCATCATCGTCATTCATCCTCCTCCTCCTCCTCATCATCATGGAAATTTTCGTCATTGGATTCTTGTCATCGGTGGTATGGTGAGGTCATCGGATCCATCATCATCATCATCATCATCTTCATCATCATCATCATCAGTATGATCATACATGGGGCCAATGTCATCACCTCTACAACATTGACATTGTCGTCATCATCATTTACATTGTCATTTCCGTCATCATCATCATCATCATCATCATCATCATTGACATTGTCGTCGTCATCACCACCACCATCTTCATTATCATCATCATCATCATCACCATCGTCATCATCATCATCATCATCATCATCGACATTGTCATCGTCATCACCACCACCATCATCAACATCATCATCATCTTCATCATTATCATTATCTTCATCATCCTCATCATCCTCATCATCATCATCATATTCATCATCATCATCACCATCTTCATCATCATCATCATCATCATCATCGTCATCATGATCATGATCATCATGATCATAATGATCATAGTCATCTTCATCATCATCTTCATCATCCTAATCATCATCATCATCATCCTCATCATGGATGTTGTCATCATCGAATTATTTTGAAGTTATAAGTTTGATATCCGACGCCTCTTGTCGTCGGTGGTATGGGGACACAATATTAATAGAATTAATAAAATATAGATACATTACATGTCTTAAGAAGCTAAGGAGAGAATATAATGTTCTCACTTATCAGGTTTATATATATTAAAAGGATTTGGTGAATATGATACCTTAATTCAAATCGAGTAGCATGTTCCTTTCCTATCACTTTATTTTAAGGAGAGTAGGAAAATAATAAAGTGCAATGTTGAAAGCCTACTCACTTTTAGTGGTGAATTACATGAAGCTCTTACTTTTACTATGAAACTTTGATCATATTACTTATCACTAACGTTCAATTAGATTTTGATTATCCTAATTTTTGTGATTTTGATTATCCCAATTTTTGTGACAAAGTTGGTACAAATGGAGATACACTAAATACCAAGTAATTTTATGTTGCTAATTTTGTTTTTATGACGTATAAATATATTGTATGTCATATTAAGAGTTACTTGTTTATTGTGTTAGCTTGAGTAACATAACATATTGACGAAGACGATGAGAATGGTCATGTTGTTTATGATGGTGACGCTGATTAATAACAACGACGATGTTAATGATGATGCTTATGATGATGATGACAGTGATGATGATTAATGGCGACGACAACGTTAATCATGATGCTTATGATGATGATGATGATGATGATGATGACAACGACGATGATGATGGTGACAACGTTGATGTTGTTGTTTATGATGACTGTGATGATGACGATTATGATGGAGATGGTGATGATGAGGATGATCATGACCATGATCATGATGATCCCAATGATGATGATGATGATGAAAATGAATATGGTGATGATGATTATGATGATGATGATGACGACGATGATGACGATAATGAAGATGGTGATTGTAATACCCCATTTTGACCCTTAGGATATACTACATTTTAATGTAAATATTGTATACATGTGATGTATGTTTTCCTAGCGTGGAGCTCAAGGCCAAGGCCCCGCTAGTGGAAGCTCAAATTTTATTTAAAGGAAAGTATTAGACATTATGTTACCCATGTGCTATTTAGCCATGGAACATTGTAAAAAAGATGTAAACAAACATCAAGCAATAAAATACCAAAACTGGCTATGGAGGCAACGAATGAGAAGGGGCCATGTGTATCCACTAGGGAGTGGTGAGGGGGCTGTGGGATTGAACCATAGGCTTCCATATGTCACCTTGAGAACCCATTTGACTTTCCTTACTGACATTTAATTCTTTTGTAAGGAAGTGGTTGAAGAAAACAGTCCATGGCTTTAATGGAGCATGGGTAGCCCAGAAATTCGTATTTGCAGGTATGGGATCTGGTTTTTTGTACCACAAGTCACTCTACCTCATGGGGATTGCTTCTTCATCATCCCCAATCCATTGTGGAAGTCACCAACATCATTTTTCACCCAAAAACGAATTGCCAGCAGGGAGAAAAACCAGAAATCGCAACTTTGCAAGAACCCATGTTTTGAAGAGCCAAAAATGCCCAGATTTGGTATGGGACGGTGAAAACCAATGGGGGATCCATAGATATGAACCTTGGGGTGAAATTGGGAGTATTGGCTACACCGAAATCCATAGGAAAACCCAGTTTTTGCAGCCCAGAAAACCAGTGACAAGATTGAGTTATTCGTTGACAGGTTGGTGAGAAATCCAAGTGTGGATGTTTAAACAGAGGGTTGGATTGCTTGAATTTAGCTTGAGATGTCGGTAGCTCTGTGGTTGAGCTCACTGACTTAGCATCCTCCTCATTTGTCTTTTGTATGCTTGATAAACCCAACTGTGTGTTGCCTTAGCATAGCAGTTGAGTGAAACCATGACTGTGAGTGAGTCCATCTAGTTCCTGCTTAGTGGATACACAACCCAGCTTAGGGGTGATCTCTCAGCTGAAATAATACAAGATGGACAGAGGTCTATGGTTGGGTGGAACGTTGCTCTCACATAGCCAGTTGTTTGGACTGCTTCATCTTCAAGATAAGTGTTATCTCTGTGATTTAAATTATATGCATTTTGCGTTCTACAATATGTTAATTGTCCATGTTTGATGAAATGAAATGATTATCCTAATATGGGATCTATGCATGGCATTGGAACGAGATTGAGTCTCTAGATGTTGAATTTATCCTCTGCTATGATATATATGTTATGCATTGCTATTTGTGGGTGTGCAAATCTCTGTGATTTAAGTTATATGCATTCTATTTCTTGCACTGTGTTAATTCATAATGATAATTGTTCATGTTAATAGAATTGATATGAAGTCTGTGCATAGAATGAGAATGTGGTGGATTATCTGCCTGTTGATTTATCATTTGCTTGAGATAAATATGCTGAGGCATTTCAGTTTGCAGATTGATTGCATTTATTTCCGCTGTGTATATATTGATTATGTATTTGCACACAGAAGTATTTTAATTTTCATGAATTTCTTAGTAACGAACGGGGCTGAGATTGCCAATAGGCCCGGTAGGTTGGTCACTTTTCCTTCCTTGCATAGTATTGATGGAAGGGGACGTTACAATGATGATGATGATGATGACGATGATCACATGTATGATGATTATGATGGTTGTGATGACAACGATGATGACCATGATGATGACACTTATGATGACAATGACGTTCTTGATGTTGATGACAATGAATATCATGATGATGATGATGATGATGATGCTATTTATGATGATTTTGATGATGATTAGTGATGGCATCGACGATGAAAAAGGTGTTTTTTATGATGATGATAACATATTTAATGATGATGTTTATGATGACAATGATGTTCTTGATGGTGATGATGTTGACGATGATGCTAATGATGATGACAATGATTATCATGATGATGAAAATGATGACTGGTGATGATCGGGATGGTGGTGATGGTGATGATCATCATCATCATCAACACTGATTTCATCAACGTCATCATCACTTACATCGTCATTAAATTTTTAATTTAAATTTTTTTTATCAATTTTTTAAATAAAATCTTATTTTAAATTTTAATTTTAATTTTTTTTTTCAATACATATATATATATATATATAACAATTAAAAAACATATATATAATAATAACAATTAAAAAGCATTATATATAATAACAATTAAAAAAACATTATATAACAATTAAAAAACAAACATTGTATATATTAATATATATATAACAATTAAAAAAACCCCATATGCATTTCATCAAACAAAAACATAAACCCTGTGCAGGACTTTTCGATTTGGCCTACCTGCTCTCGTTCTACTCTTGATTTGTAGCATAGATTGACGTGCTCTCGACCTTCTCTCTACCTGAGGGATTTTGCGATTGCGACAGGGGAGAAGGATGTGAAAATCCTCACAGCAGATCTAAGAGCTGGTGTATACCTCACAAGAAAGAATTTAGGAATAAGATTAACAGTGAATAATGCAGAAACTGTTGCAACTGCTGCACTCGAAATCTTGATAATAACCTACAAAAAATTCTCAAGAATGGAGATAAACAATACTCTAAACATGCTCTGATACCATGTGAAATTAGTCACATGAGATCTAATGAACAAGTAAATCAATCACAATAGATGCAACTCAAAAAATATGGTGTAAACTGTGCAAAAGCTTGCATCGGTGCTCCATTTCCCAATAAGGGTGAAAATACAATACAATATTGCCACAATGAGTGAGAAATCTGAATTAGCCAAGGAGGTCATTTGAATATATTGTATGGTGTAGCTTGGCTCCAACTAGGAGTCCTCATCTCAATCAGTGGTGGTCATCAATGCACAAGACCCAGTCATCCAGGTGTCAATCTGAGTCTAACTGAGTGTAATAAGTGTAACTGATGTGTGTAACACTAATGTAGGGAAGGAGGAGCAGATGGAGGGAACATGGAGAGTTAATTGGAGTCAAGTCAAGTCATCTAGTCACACTAGAGGCCCAATGGAGTACAAAGGTCAGTCAGGAGTGAATCTAGCCTCAAATCAAGGAATAACTGAGCTAACTGAGTGTAACTGAAGTGGTAGGTTAAGAAGTGCACCTCTGTCAGATGGTAGGTGAGATGTGGGCACCTTCGTGACTAGGAGGGATAAAACTCTATGGAAAGAATCTCCCGGGTGCTGGCAGACTAGGGACTAGGTGTTGGAGGCATTAAACTGGTGACTGGGCAACATGTGGATGCATGCAATGCATGTATGCAAAGTACATACTGAATGATGAGATATCCTAACAAGGGAGTGACCTAGTTAGCAAGAAGTGGGAGTGACCCTACACGCAAACAGTGGGAGAGGTGGTTTGGACCAGTGGATAGTTGGAGTTTTTGGGTGTGGTTTTGACTAGTGGATAGTGACAGAGGCAGTTTGAATTTGTGGCAAGGGAGAGGGAGTGACCCAACAAGCAAGCAGTGGGAGTGACCCGATGAGCAAGTAGTGGGAGAGGAAGTTTGCAATTGCGGAAGGGGAGAGGGAGTCCAATTAGAGAAACTATCAGAGGAGACGAAAAATGCCTCCCAAGTCTGTGAGTACCAAGCCCTAATTCAATCTACATTGGGGTTGTTAAATTTTTAGAATTTACTTCAATCCGATCTAGGATCTTAACTAAGAGAATAACATGTACAACAAATCTACAGCATATCAATCATGGACACAATAATGCAAGCACACAAGAGACACAGAGTTTACTTGGGGGAAACCATAAAGGTGAAAAACCCCAATAACTTCCTCAGAGATAGATAGAGCAATGATACAACCAGAATACAAGAGATAGTCTTCTCCTAGGAGTAGAGCCTCCTCCTACACAAGTGCGCCACTCTCCAAAGTGTGAGTGAGAGAATAGAATGTGTAAAATGAGAGAGACACACTCTCTATTTATACACTAACTTGACTTGACCTTTACTCAACTAGGTCGGCCTCAACTTAACCACTTAACATAATGCTGACTGGGCCGACCCCCACTAGGGTGGTCTAATAACCCTTTGACCCACATGGCCGACCCCCAATAGGGTGGTCTAATAACCCTTTGACCCACATGACTTATACAGGGCTGACCCCAACAAGGTGGTCTAACAACCCATCAAGTATAAGTTACGACACTTACAATATAAATGACGACACTTTCGTATAGAGGAATAATAACATATCTATAGGAATACAATATACATATATGTGAAATACATTCCGAAGTTACATATACATCAACACTCCCTCTTAACTATGAAGGTATTTCTCGACACAGGTCTTCTAGCACAAGTCTTCTTCTTTGGATCATCGTCACTAGATAATCGTCATCAAGACATCATCGTCGTCACTGCTGCTGCTATCTCAATCAATCTCTGAATCTACTCGTCATAGGAAGTTCTACAGAGCCAGTCCTTTTTCATACTGGATGTAGGCCCACCACCTGCAAGTCTTCGTCATCACTGGCCATACTGTGGAATCCTTAGGACTTATTACGTGCGTCACAAAACCTCAAAAGAGCATCCCAGGCTTTTACGAGCACATGGCTCTACCTATAGGATCTCCCAGGGCCATATTATATGTGACCTCACCACAAAACCTCGCAAGAGCATCCCAGGCTGTTACGAGCACACAGCTCTACCTATAGGATCTCCCAAGGATAGATTATATGTGGTCACCACAAAACCTTGCAAGAGCATCCCAGGATGTTACGAGCACACAGCTCTACCTATAGGATCTCCCAGGGACATATTATATGTGGTCATGGCAAAACCTCGCAAGAGCATCCCAGGACTTATTACGGGCACACAGCCCAACCTATCGAATCTCCCAGGTGTTGGGAATGTTATATCTCTTCACATGGTGGCTGCGTGTATATATTTCTCTATGCTGCCATATGTAGCATGCTTGATCTGATAGTTCCATTTGGAAGTCACAACAGACTTCCCTTCAGCTCTTGGGACCGCATCCCAAACATCGCTCTTCATGATCGACAGATCATGGCATTCTTCCCGTATCCTGGGAACTTCAATATCTTCAATAGATAATTTTGTTGCTTGAACAAATGTTGTAGTCCTTCTTTTGTAGGTGATGATATACGATCTTTCCTACACAACAAGTTAAATTGCATGATTAGAAAACATCCCATAGTTTTCAGAACAAATTCTTATACATAAGGAAATATGTCAGACAGTCATGCAATTATCTTAGTCAATGCTTCAATACAACATTTATCCATATTTCGTAACTTTCTAGATGCCTTCCAATCTCTACCAGAACATTGTTAAGAGTGTGCACAACTCCTAACATGTCAGCAAAGAGGTTTCATTCTAGATAAGTAGCAATGGAATGTTGTACAGAGCCATAGGCCACTTACCCATCAAATGCATATTAGTAGTAAGTTGTTCATTAATGCAATCATTCACATTCTAAATCTAGGAACATAAGCATATACATCATTGAATAATATTATTTAAACAAACAAGTATGTAAGGAATGGTAATTAAAATACTTATCTTTGTTTGTTTGTTGGGTGGACTCCCTCTGAGTCTTTGCTTCCTTGCAGGAGCTGCTGAAGTAGCTTCTTCTACACCTTTCTGTTGTGGAATGCATAAGGATGGTCAACTCCCTCTGGATATCTGCATCCTTGCAGAAACTACTGGAGTATGCTCCTTTTCTTTCTTCCAGGAACAACTGGAGTGTGCTCCCTCTTGATCTTTGCTTCCTAGATTACATGTCCTTGAACTTACATCCATCCTTAATCACTATGCATGCTTATTAGTATCATCATTGTGTTATCCTTAAGGTCTCATACATAATCACACATTTATTAGTATAATCTTAATACTATCAAAACACAATAATCTTAAACATGTATAGTCATGATCATTCACAGATAATAAACATTAGTATTCAAGGTTTTAGGGAAGTCTTCTTTTACTCATACATATTCTTATTTGATCATAGGACTCTTCTGGTTAGTTAAAGCATCAATCAAGATAAGAGATATAATATGCATAAAACCCATGATTACTCAAGCCTATACCTTCATGATTCTTCTGGTTAGTCATATCATCGATTATGGTAAGAAACATAATATGCATACAACCATGACTATTCAAACCTATGACTTCATGAATAATCATTATCAACAACACAACAGTATAAGATCCTAACACAAGGTAGGATTCTAGCTTGATATAGGAGAACATACCTGGATTAGCATGCTAGCTAGTTATGTCTAACATACCTGCATAATGTCTTCTAGTTCTCTTCGGTAACTTGTGCTAGTAACCTGCATGTCTCATAAGTTAACCATTGTAGAACCAAGTTATACATACCTCGTAAGTAGATCTTCTATGTGATCCATGACAATCGATGAATCTTTGTCTTCATGTCACCATGATCATATGTTCTTGAAGTAGAACATGATTTGTCTTTCTTGGTGTACCTTTTATGTTAGCGAACAACATAAACCTCATACAACATCACAATGCATTAGTATAATCATAAGTGTCAAAACCTTAATCAATGAATATCTTCTATTAAGGTAATACGACAAGTCTAGTAATTAATAAAGATTGTACTGTAATGATATGAAGACAAACATATCATAAACTTAACCATGAACAAAATTCGAAACATACCTGTAAGACATACCTGTCAAGATTGCTTGTAATCTTCTTATGGAAGGCCTTAGCCTCATCTCCCTCTGAAACAGGAACTTCTTCACTTATGCAGGTGACCAATCCATCCTCTTATAGGATTAACCCAATCCATTTGATTTAAAGGAACTGGATCTGGAGCTGTAATAGGGTTTGTCAGAGAAACCCCAAAAATTCAAACTTTGAATTTCAAACTTCTGAAAGGATAGAAATATGCGCCTTGATAAGCTGATCAAGCTGGTATATTCAGAATTTGAAAACTGCAAAGTTTCACTCCTTAATTTTTCCTTTGAAACTTTTGGATTCACTGGACGTGACCTCGAACTAGGGTTTGATGAAGGCCACTCTTCTTCCCAATCAAAAGGTTTGATACAAATCTCTAAGCTTCTATTTTTATGAGGAGCTTCTAGCCGTGGTCACAGATTTCAAAAATTCCCATTTTTGCAGAAGCCCTAATTTTCCACTTTTCTGATCAAAGTCCCGAACTAGGGTCTAATCAAGCCCGGCCTTCTACCCAACCAAAAATTCTAATCTTGGTCTCTAAATTTTGATTTTGATGAGTAGCATTCATCCGTGGTCTTCGATTACAAAAATTCCAACTTTCTCCGAAGCCCTAAATTCTGGAAGCCATGAATGAAGGTGCTAAAAAATAATTATGATTTGACAGAAATATGTACCTGATTGTTTCTAGTGTAACTCCGAACTCTTCAATTCACAGGGTCTCAAAATTTTTCTTGAGATAGCCCGACCTGTTATCTTTCCATTCCGACAGGTCTGACCTCAATTGGATTCTCTGGGAGAGAGTTATGCCAAGTGTCGCAACATGACCTGTTTATGGGATAATACACGAGAGTGAACTGGTACGGCATGCCACATGTCACTGGTTCAACTTCGGCCTCTGAAACATTTTTCTGAGATAGTAAAGTCTGTGTACTACCTGTCACTTTTTACGAAATTTCATTTGGAGCTTCCTAGCCCAAGTTATGACCTTTTTCCCAAGGTCACCTGATTTTGACTCAGATCTAGGAGAGGCAGAAACCCTATATTGTACAGATCATAAATCACAAAGTACAACGAATTAGAGGTTTTCCTTTGGACACAAGGTACATGGGGATCTGATATTCGACCTGTAAACGTTTCAGATCCGAAGTTAAAACTTCGCCAAAACGGATTTATAGCGAAAGTGCTACGATGACGGGTTTTTGCTATATCAAGCCCTAGCATCGTAAGTGCAACAAGTGTCATACATGCCATATCATGCCTTCTTTCAGGATAGCTCTGATACCATGTTAAATTTATAGAATTTAATTCAATCTGATCTAGGATCTTAACTAAGAGAACAACATGTACAACAAATCTACAGCATATCAATCATGGACACAATAATGCAAGCACACAAGAGACACAGAGTTTACTTGGGGAAAACCATAAAGGTGAAAAACCCCAATAACTTCCTCAGAGATAGATAGAGCAATGATACAACCAGAATACAAGAGATAGTCTTCTCCTAGCAGTAGAGCCTCCTCCTCCACAAGTGCGCCACTCTCCAAAGTGTGAGTGAGATAATAGAATGTGTAAAATGAGAGAGAGACACTCTCTATTTATACACTAACTTGACTTGGCCTTTACTCAACTAGGTCGGCCTCAACTTAACCACTTAACATAATGCTGACTGGGCTGACCCCCACTAGGGTGGTCTAATAACCCTTTGACCCACATGACTTATACAGGGCCGACCCCAACAAGGTGGTCTAATAACCCATCAAGTATAAGTTACGACACTTACAATATAAATGACGACACTTCCATATAGAGGAATAATAACATCTCTATAGGAATACAATATACATATATGTGAAATACATTCCGAAGTTACATATACATCAACAGGGGTTTCTATCTTCCAAGAGGGTTTCATTTCTAATTCAATCTACATTAGGGTTTCTATCTAATTGGAATGTGGTTTGAAGTGTTGCACGCATTTGATGTTTCAGTGGTATAATCCTCTAGTGAATTTGAGCCTATTTTTTCCATTAAACAATAATATAATCCATCAAACATTGTGCACACACCCTCAACTATAGTTTTGGGCACTCCAATAGCCCTGAACTGATCTTCCCGTGACTACTTCTAGAACAATGCTGGTTGTGGCAAAAAGTATTGTATATTGAGGTCTGGAATATTATGGGCATTGAAAACAAATTTTTATGGCAATAAACATGATTTCTTAGTGTATGATAATCCTCAAACAATAGGAATGGAATCCTAAAGGGAAAACTAGGAAATATTTGAACATGTAATCAGCAGAGATATTTCATCAATTGTCAATTATGGGCATTATTGTTGGTAAAGATACCCTATAACTCACCTTTATACCCCAGGAAATAGTAAACAAGCATCAAAAATCATATCTAGGTACTATTGATGGACATTCTGAGCACTTTCCAGGAATAAAAGTGGTAAATACAAGGTCCTATAGCAGCAATCTTTAAATCAGAGACATTCTGCTTCCTTTGGATCCCAATAAGTTTCATGCCTTAGAACATCTTACCTCATCCTTGTTTTAGTCTCTAGGGAAGAGTCTCTAACCTAAAAAGGTCTCTCCTCTGCCTATTGCACACTTTGACCAACACGTTGTTTAGCTTCAGTTATTAGGTCAATGTTTCACTCCATTAAGGGAAGCATCAAGCATTCATAAGGTCTAAAATGTTTTTATCCTTAGGGAAAATTTATATCATTTGAGAAAGCGTTTCCGTGTGGGGTACTCTTTCATACTTAACATCCTCTAGTTTGGGAAAAAATTTCAACATTTGTTTCCACATGTGAAGACTTTTATTGGTTATTATGTGGACATGGATGGTTGCTTCATTTTCAAAAGTGGACAATCTTGATGGGAGAAAAACCTGTTTGAGGACCTTGCTTGTTGAATAGGTAATCTTGAAGGAATCCCCCATAATTTTTTTCTTTCATGGTGCCACCATATGAGTGTTGACAGTAAGATTAATCGGCCCCATCCCATTATGAAGTAGAACCATGTGAAATAGATACTATAAAACCATTAGCATCATGATAATCCCCTGAATGATTTGTGGTAGATTTGCAATTGTGAATGCATCCAGGATGATAAATATATCCAAATTGAGTATACCTGATATCAAATTGTTGAGCTTTGAGGATTACATCCTATTTAGTTGTAGGCAAGGTTTATGCAATGTCTTTAGTGATGGGTGGAAGCAAATATTTAAAGAACCATTCAAGGATAACAATAGCTTTACATGAACTACATTGGTGATGTCACTAATGGATATGCTCAATCATATGGGTGGGATTATGTTGGAAACAACCATGAACAAGGCCTACAACCACCCCACATGACCTCTATATGAGATCTTTGAACTCCCATGATGATTACAATAACCATTAGCTGGTTTTAGACTGATTACGTTTTAATTGTCTACATCTTTTAAGAGTTTATTGTGGATGATGGATTTCTAGTCATCCTCTTCAACAATAGGAATCTCAAAATATATACTCCCTTCTACATCAACAGAATAGGCTAGGACCTGTCCAAAATGATAATTGGGTTTCCTCATATCCAAAGGATAGGTCAATTTGTCGGTTTCATAGTGTGTGGTCTGTGCATCTGTCCTGGATAAACAAAAGGTTTATTGTTAATGTCGATAGAAATACTATACAAGATGGAACTCATGCACTGGTCATTACACATATCATTATTTGTTGATGTTGCCTTTTCAGGAAGTGGAAATATCCAGAGCAGAGTTACCAAATATGGCATTTTTTTCCACATTATTTACATCTATTTGCAAATATTGCATATTTTCCACTGTAATGAAGAAGCTATGGAACAACACAAATTTATTAGTGGATATTCCAATAGTATTGTCAAAACATTATTGGAAAAGTGGCCCCTAGGCCGCTCATGATCTTATGGAAGACTTTGTTTCTTGTCATTCGATTTATAGACAAGAAAAAACTTTGGGGCATTGTTCCACCATGCATGGAACTTTAATCATTAGGCACTATGACTGTAAGAATTTGTTTTCCAAGTTCATGACAAAATGTTTCGAAAAGGAAGGGTATCCTACTACAATTATTTAGCCTATTATAGGGATGTGCATCTAATGTCTTGTTCTACGTTAAAATTTAGAATCTAGAATGTGTTATTTCATTCTTTTCCCTAGACAATATTTTTGCACCAAAAGAAGAGAGGTGCACTCTACAACCCAATGTGGATGAGATCCATGATGTAAGTTCATAATTTAGTGGGTTCCACCAAGAGCTTGCTGATAAAGCCAAATTCCTCTGGTCCTTGGACTCTGGGAGATTGTGGGGTCAATCCATCAAGGTGACAATGCAAAGTGCTCCCATGAGGGTCCTCAAGTTAGATGCTTATGGACATAAGTAATAGGCCCCCTAAATGGTTGTTGATGAGTTATTTATGACAAGATAGGGATGTAAACTATATAATTCGAACCTTTGTTTGGAAAAAAAATCCATAACACTAATAAACTAAAATGAAATAAAAGTAATAAAAAATGTTGTAGTCTAAATGTTCTATGAATTTAATCTTTTTCAACCACTCAAAATAAAGGGAAGGGAAACCAATATGTTTTTCTGAAATCCAACAAGAATAACCTTGGATTTATTAAACTGCATATAGAAATCATTAACATTTCAAAATCAAGTTGCACTAGGAGCATTTGAAGGTGTTGAATCATTTATGCATAAAAAACAATGATTTCAACAAAGATTTTATGATCGAATTTCAATAATAACAAACTAGAAAAATTCAAAATTTAGAACGTTTAGCTTCTTTAAAAAATGCATAATAATAATAAATAAATCAATATATATTCATATTTTTTTAACAAAAACATGTAGATTTGCTATCATATAAAAAGTATATGGTTAATCTTAACAGCTAAAAGTCTCACACATGCATACAAAAATCCAAAATTTGCTCAAGATTATCACTCTCAAATTGTTCACACTAGTTTGAGTGACTATACTTTGAGCAATGAAAATACAAATATCCTTGTAAATGTAGATTCTAACAAGCTGCCCGCCATCAAAACTACAAATCAACGCATGAAAGAACCTAGTTGAACTACACATAACCATGCCCACTTTGGGATTCTTGCATTTCATCATCATTTTGGTCTAGCTGGTCTTTTGTGGGTTGATTGGTTACATCCAGCTCATCAAGGGCTTGTTGAACTATGGCATATTCTTTGCATCCCTCTAAAGCTAGGCTTACTGAAATATGTCCATTTAATTTTATCAATCTATTAGTATTAACTTCCACTGCTTTCTTAATGTTTCTAACCTTGCTCTCTTGTGCCTTAATATAATTCCCAAATCTATCATTCAAATACCCAATGGAGATATGAAGGCCATTAAACTATGTGCTCAATGCCCCTACAATCCTTCGTTGGTTCATGCACTCGCAATAAGCACACCCTCGTCTATGCTCATGGTCATCCATGACACCATAATGCACAAAAAAAACAAATTGTAGACAATGTCAACCTTGAACCTTCCCAGAACCAACCTATTCCCAACATTTATCGCTCTTGTATAGCCTATTCCCAACATTTATCGCTCTTTTATAGCCTATTCCCAACATTCATTGCTCTTTTATATCTTTAAAGCCACAAACAAAACTAGGCGAGAACCAACCCAAGCTGCCAAGATTATGAATTCCTACATAATTCCACCCTGGACAATGCCACACTAGAATTTCATGTTGCAAATAAACGTAATGACTCAGTATGCATGAATCATGGAGCTCTCGATCTGCACAAATATCCCACTTGCATTCCCGGATCCCATATCATTAGAGTTAATGAGTCTTATGCCTAGGGGATATGGTGTTGTTAATGCCCTCTTCACCACATGCTAGTTTGCACTTGTTACACCTATCCTCATGCAAGTTAATTTTGATGGCTGAATTCTGGATTTTAAAATTCATGGGATATAAAAGTTGATAGGACTTGCCCTCCCTTTAACCAACACTCATTTTCCTAGACTAATTGCACTATTTGCCATTGAATCCACTATTTGAGTCCATTATTGTGCTACATGTTCAAAGAATATGTTTGAAGGAAATATCATTGAAATATACAAATATCCCTTTTACCTTGCTACCATTCTGGAGATGGTAGAGGAGAGGACTTGCCCTTCTCTTCTTATTTGTTCAATGACAATTGCTAAATCACCAAAGACCATTACCTCTCTTGCTTGGATCTCCTACAGAGTGAGCATGCCTTAATACAATGCCAATATTTCTTTGTGGTTGTTTTTCATCTCACCAAGTCCTCGAGCATATGTCAATTCTTGTTTTCCTCCAAGGTTAAAGATAGCCCCCAACATATCACCCCTCAATATAAATTCATATAACTAATAAATTAAAATGAAATAAAAATAACTAAAAAGGATAATAATAATAATAAATAAATAAATACAATCGAATAATACAATATTAACTATTAACTTTTTTATGTTTACAATTTCATCCATTAAAAATTATTATTACCCATTTTTAAATTAAACAAAAGTCACAAAGGTGGCAATGTCCCTGCGTCTTGCTAAATAAAAACTTTGCACTTTCCAAGCATTATTCAGCTATTGTTAAATACAAGTAATCTAATTGCAAATAGGCATGAAGTTTGGCATAATTGTATCTCTCTATTCAAATGAACCATCAAATGCAATTATGTTTATGTAGAAAAATATATTGATCAATAGGAAAGATTTTCCGAACCACTATACAATGTAAAACTTCGTACTCTTGTTCAAACGGGACAGAACTCTAATTCCATTTTCCTAATAGCCTCAAATGGGTATTTTAGACATCAATTCTATAAAAATAAAATAAAATAAAAATAAAAAATGCCACAATTGATTATTGCACATGAGATTAAAATTTTCTATTGTATGCAATTATGAATATCAAAATAAAGTTTAAAGTTGTGATTTATATGCCTTGTTCTAGATCTACATACAACCTACAGGTAGAACCTTTGAAAAATTGTTCCAAAAAGACCTACTTTTGCATTACTTTAATACATAAGGGTTGCATTCTTTGCTTGAATTGGTGTTATAGCTAGAGTGTTCGGTAAACCAATCTGCAATTTTTGAGTACAACATAATCCAATAAACAAAAGATGGTCTCCTTGCTTCAGAATTCCTTGCTTCCTCTCTAAGCCTCAATTTGTGAACACCAGTGCCAACAATAAAAAATTCTCAATCTCCTTAGCATAATAGACAATATGAAACAATATCTAAAGGCCAAGATGTGGGAATTTCTACTTTGTATGCTCTGGTATCAATTTCAGAAGAAGCTCAAGGGTAGCTCTCTTTAATTCTACAAAGCAAATATATATCATGGATACAAGGTAAACAAAATTCTAATAGAAAAATTCACAAAATGCATCATCTCAACATGTTGGAAAACTAGAGAACAAGAGTACTATGAAAAATAGGTTGTTTGTCATACAATTTGGCTTGATGTAAAAAAGAGCAGAGAAGAAATGACCATTTAGCAGTCCAGTCCTAGGATGGCATATTTGATCAAAAAATGGATGCACACAAGCTTTCAAATGGATTTAAACAAAGTCTGCCATAAGTCTACAACTATGAGTGAACCTTATAACACCACATATGACCTCATTGGGGGATCTCTAGCATCTGACTAAGGATCTAAGCATCATTAGTTGTTTTTACAAACTAAAGATAAGTCTTGGGACCTTGACAATAGTTAGGGAATGAAAAAATGGACTAGGCCATGAATGGAGTGTCTTGGCCTCCACAACCATGAACTAGTCCTTGAATAAGCACACATGAACTCGATTTCAGATTTTTGGATCCCTGGCATGGAATATGAGCATCATTTGGAGGTTAAACCATGGTATTTCACACCACAAACCATTGTCTAGGCCTTGGTAATGGTTTGTGGAGAAAAATAAGAACATTAGGTCCTAAATGAGGCTTTTCAATCTCAACAGCAATGAACAAGGCCTACAACCACCTCATATGACCTCTATATGAGTTCTTTGAACTCTCGTGATGATTACAACAACCATTAGCTGGTTTCAGACTAATTAGATATCATTATTTGTTAATGCTACCTTTTTCATGCAGTGGAAATATCCAGAGTAGAGTTACCAAATATGGCATTTTTTTCCACATTATTTACATGTATTTGGAAATATTGCATATTTCCACTGTAAAGAAGAAGCTATGCAACAACACAAATTTATTAGTGGATAGTCCAATAGTATTGGCAAACAATTATTGGAAAAATGGCCCCTAGGACGCTCGTGATATTGAACATTCTTTATGAATGTATTGTTGTTTACACCCGTTAAAGTACTTCCCATTTTTTTTTAGCCATTTGGTCTTCTTCACCTATAACCTATATCAATTTATGTGCTCACCTTCGTGTTGTAATGGGATGTTTTATAACCTTTCTTGGATCTACAAATAAAACACATCATTAATTTTAGCACTTGGGGAAGAGGATATTGCATCCTCATTGTCAACATTCATCCCAAACAGTGTTGTGATCAGTATTTGTTGAAAAAAAATGACTTGCAACAAAGTAGAGGCCTCATGAGTATTCCTTTAACAACTTTATTCAAAATGAACAATCCTCAAGAGTTACATATATCATTTAGGCATCAACATCCTCGTCTTGGAATGAATGCTCCAAAATAGTTGGTCCATAGTATACTTGTACAATAGGAATTAATGCTATAAAACACATCTCAAATGAATGGATGCTCCAAAAAACGTTTGATAGTTGTCTTTTCATTGTCTAATAATATGCAAAATTCCCATTGTAGTGATGTCACTAGGATGCCAATATCTAAAGAAACCTCAGCATTAATCTTGAGATGTAGATTCTTCCTTTGCTTTTCAAATTTTCTATTAGATGGGATTATCCATACATGGGATATCTCAAGGATGAGAGGACCACAACCAAATACATTGAAAATAATAGGAGGACAAAATCTATGTGGGAGAAAGAACTTGTCATTTCAAAATTAACACTCTAATTTCAACATTAAAACTCTGTCATTTCTAAATTCTGATCATGAACTTCTATCATGATGACACTTATTGAATCAACATGTAGACTAAAAAACTCAATTGATACACCTATGTAGACTCTACATTGAATGCCTGCAATTCTTGATGTTTTTATCTTTTGGTGACTATGCACAATATCACAATGCCATGCTTATGCTTGCTAAGGTTTAAACAATGTCATGCATTTTACTCATTAGAAGTAGAAGTTGTTGTTGGATTCATTTAATTTGAAAGAGTAGTTATAGTTTGAAAGAACTCTCTCCTTACCTTAGCTAGCATTCATTGAAAGGAAAGGCTTATTTGATTCATATTCATTTGCATGGTTTGAGTCAGTCATCACACCACGAGTTGCACTTCCATCACCTGACTGAGTAATACAACCATTAAAATTTAACTCGCTAACTCAACACACTTTAACCTCGCTTGAGGATAAAAAGAATTTGGTAGTTAGGTAGGACACCGGGGATAGGCATTCAAATAATTCCCCCTTTCCATTTTCATCTGAGACATATTTGTTGTCCTCTAGGGTACTAAAATCCTCTAGTACTTATTAACACAGTCATCAACCAGCTTGTGGAGGGGCCTTTCATTTTTTCGGGGGTTAAGCCGCGAGGATTGATTCTGGATGGAATTTGTGGAATGTTGCACTCCACTTAGTGCCTAAGGCATATCGATCCATTATATTCCTTGTACTGTACCGTGTTGGTAATACAGGGGCGATAAGATAGAAGTGCCAAAAACCTTCTCCAACATGTCATGAACGAGATAGCTTAGTGACTTTTCTTCTAGGGCTCTTTTACCTATGATCCCTTTCGGTAGAGGGATATCCTTCCATTATTGTTCTCTCATTTCGTATTGTTCGACTTGGATTTCATCACCTTGCGAAGGATATGATTTGTCGAGGTCTCCAGCTCCTAGTTAGGAAGTTTGCTTGCTATTTCACCTTTTTAGAGGGTCTTTTTATTTTTAGTGTTGCTTGTTGGCATTCTGGCCACTTTTGTTTCAGCTCGCTTACTGTGACATCGGTCCCAATACAGTTTTTTGAGCTTGCTTTTTTGGCCTGCGAGCCTTGTCTTTTCCTAGCTCCCCTTCTGCACGCTCAGTTGCTTTAGGGTTTTTGAGTTCTTACACGGTCAGTTACCAATTATCTGATTATGTGTGATGTCCTCTTCTCCTAGGTCTTCGAGATGATTGAGTTAGATGGTCTTCTCAAGGGACTGGACACCCCTTGATGGAGCCACTGACACTTGACCTTAGGAGTAGTCTAGAGGACCAGGTGATCACATCATCTGTGTGGACTTTTCCTTTTACTATGATGATGGAATTTTAGGTTATATGGAACACTGGTACATTTGAGAGAGAGATGATTGGTTGTACCCCACCCTGGTTGATTGTCTTTTGGTCCTTTCATTTTGTTGATAAAATTTTTGTAGTACCTTTCCTTTTACCTTTTGGGTCTTTTACTCATCTTGGGTTATCTTTTGATTTGTACCACCTTTTATGTTTTTGGTCTTGTGGGTACTATGGTAGTTTGTCCACATTTTAGGTACACCCCCTTTGTCCAAATTGTTATGAGTCTTTATACCCACTTCGTACCACCCTCTAGACCTTAGTTAGGAAGATTGCTTGCTATCATACCTTTTAGAGGTCCTATTTGAGTTACAAGAGGTAGTTACAAGGAGCTATTGCATATAAGAGGTAGTTACAAGGAGCTATTGCAATATATATTTGACCCTATTTGTACCTTCCCAATAATGGTTGATTTACTTTTGGTCCTTACACCCGATTGTTTATTGGTCTTGTGGTACCTTGTCCTTTCATTTTGGTCCTTTCGTTTTTTTTGTGGTACCTTTCCTCTTACCTTTTGGGTCTTTTACTCATCTTGAGTTATCTTTTGATTTTTACCTCCTTTTATGCTTTTGGTCTTGTGGGTATAACTATGGTAGTTTGTCCACATTTGAGTTAGTACACCCCCTTAGTCCCAAGGGTTATGAGTCTTTATACCCACTCTTTTCTTTTTGACTTGTACCTTACTGGTTGGTCTTTGTACCCTTTGGTTGGTCCTTGTACATTACTGGAGGACGTGAGTCTCTTTGGCCTCAGTCTACTGGTTGTCAACTCATCTTTATTGTGATTGTACTAAGCCTTTTGACTGTCATTGACTTTATTTGATTGACCGTACCATAGTCCAGTCATCTCTCTCTCTCTAGTTTGTACTAACCCTATAATAGGGTCACTTGGTTCCTAGAGTTGACTGGCCTCTAAGAGGCACAGTCATTTCTGAAAGTAAATCTTATGAGTATATTACAGGAAACGTCTACACCAAGGTAATCAAATACGTGTTGGTAAGACTTAAGTAATCAAATTGTTGGTAAATAATTTGAATTAATTAGTTAAGACTTGTTCTGTCAGACAAAATTGTTGGTAATCAAATATGTGTTGGTAAAGAATTTTAAGAGTGGTGGAACTCCTCGGTTGAACTTGTGAGGAAAATTATTTTGGAGAATAAGTGTCTTGGCTATGGGACAACAACAAATATCTACTCAACAACATATGAGATGTTCTGGGAACTAGGTGGGAAAATAATTATAAACCTTCAATTACCAATTACTATAGTGATGACTGACTTAATGAAAACCATGCAAATTCCATCATTTAATAGGATATGTTAGGACAAAGCATCCTTGAGAGGTGGATAATGGATTTGTAGAGATTTCCACTAAACTTGAGAGATTTAGATGTTACAACATGATAGGGACATGGGACTAACAAGGTATATGATTAATGGGAAACACATGGGGTAGCATACACTCTTTTACAATAAGTCATCACAAGGTTCCTTTCTTAGGTTAGATCATCCTTTTGTTACAAGAGGAATTGGTGCACATATGAGAACGTGAACACTTTGAAAAACAATCGCCTTGAATATAAGAGCAAGGTAAAAATGTTAGCCATACTGCATGTCATCGATGATAACCTTTCGAAGATTATAGAAATAGATGCTTCAAACCTAGGATGGGGAGGAGTTTTAAAGCAGGTCAGAAAACCTAAAGAAGAGGAAATAGTCTAGTTTGCATTAGGAACTTGGAATAAAACTGAGCAGAACTATGCCACTATTGATAAAGAAATCCTTGCAGCATTGAGATGCATAGAGAAGTTCCAGATTCATTTGTTGAACCATGACTTTATCATAAGAACAGATTGCTCTAGTCTTCGATTTGTGCTAAACAACACAATAAAAAATGTAATAGAAAAAGGAAAGTTTGCAAGATGGAAAGCATTGTTTTCTTGTTATAACTACACTGTTGAGCACATTTATGGTAAAGCAAATAGCATTCCATACTTTTTAACAAGAGAATCTTTGACACAGAAGAATCCTGTTAATTTTTAACAAGCGAGCGTGAAAGCAAGCGAGCCTGAAACAAGCGATCCTGGAGCAAGCGAGTCCCAAGCAAGCGAGCGTAGAAGGTCGAAGTGGAATCCAGTGGGCCCATAACCCACAAGTAAACATGGAAATCTCTGCTTGGATCGGAGGAAAACATCAGATCTATAATATTAATGATAATATGAGTTGGTTTGATTATATGCAAACATGGAAACCTAGGTGGGAGTTGAGACATACTGAAGTATTAGATGCTAACTTACCAGGATATGATGCTTTTATTAGACTAGTGCCAGAACTCAGAAGAATGCCTATGGGATCCAGTATTGTACCAGAGATGATTGACAACAACTCCCTAAGAAAAGCAGTTGATGCAAGCAATTGGTTAACACACCTCTACCATGATCTTAACTTAATCACGATAGAGGTCTCTACACATCACCCCAGGCTACAACTAGACCATCAATACTACTGTATTAACCAGATACATTCTTTGAAAGCATGGCCACATCAAGATGCTAGTCTCCGGTTTCCAAGTACTATCAACACTTATGAAAAATATAAAAAATTATGGTGGGATTTTTTGAGAAAAGAAAATATAGATAGAAAATATTATACCATGCTAAAGTTTGGACATCAAAGTACATATATACATGAGGATCCTCCATTCTAAGGCCTTGATTGGATGAGAGACTGGTGGCAGTCATTCGAAATCAACCTGGCAGCATTAGAACTAGCTGTTATTTATAATCTAAAACAGGACGTTGGAGAATCTCTCGAACAAGTCAAAGTTATTTTTCAGACAAAGATTACTGAGGATCAAATCCTTGAGTACTACATTCAAAAGAAAGTACAATGGCTTGTCAAAACCCACATAGATGTCCACATGCATCAGAATAGACACGTGGTCCTGACGTCTGTTTATTCAAAGGCATGGGATACTCAATCCAATGTCTTTCGAGAATTATATGGTCCCCCATACTCCGATGATTTGTAAATATCTCAAAAGTATTTGGTTATGAGTGGGGCCTATCCATTCAAACTGTCATAATAATATTCCATTCGGCTAAGAGAGTGGGCCTGTCCTCTCTAAGTTTTAGGTTGAGAACCATTTGAGGCCTTCGCGTTTGGTCTCTCTCTACTCTGTGTCTGAGTCTGAGAAAAGGTGTATGCTCTGCAACTAGCCTTTGTCGTATTAGATTGCAACAAAAACCATGTCTCTCCTTAAGTCTAGAGTCTATTAGGAAAAGGAATAACGGGAGTATGCTCTGTGGCTAGCCCTCATGGTATAAGATCACTCCAGAAACCTGATACTTCCTTAAGTACAAATCTTGAGTCTGTATCTATCCAAGGAATTATGCTTTGTCTGTATTTCAGTTTAGATTTTGAATAAGATTATACAAGATTCACAACATTACATAAAATATTGTTTTTGAATATTTGTGAACACTTATTAACCACCTCAAAGATCTTAGTTTTGAAATTCATAAAAACTTTTGGAAGTTTTCCATAATGGTTAGTTAGTTTTATTTTGTATTATTAATTCTAAATATAAATATCTTACTAAATGTGAGTGTAATTCAATTACCGAGGTGATGAACCCAAACTGATTGGATGAGAGAGAATTTAGGGCCATGACGACAAAGATAGTTAGATGGTGTGATATGGGACTCAAGACCCAAAGTAGCAATAAAATACAGCTCATAATTGCATGAATTTCTACTCCTAAGAAAGATAAAGTGATCCTCTTCCTCATCACTTGAATGCCTACATTTTGAGAAAGGGAATGCGGTACAAGTCACCTTATAAAAGGCGCTACACGTCACCTTTTGAGAGGTGCTATGACTTGCAGTCTTGTTTTCCCTAAATTCTGTTACCTAGACTACGGGGTAGCAGTGTTTAGGCACCTCAACAATATAAAGACTGTTTTTATGGTTTTTTGATAACATTGTAAAAATCATATAAGATAAAGGCCAGGTACAGAGACACAACAATCTGATAACATCAGAAAATAAATGTATAAAGACAAGATTTTGCAGAATGGATGACATTACAACATTTCAGCTCAGGAGGCAGGTCTAAAAATATACAAATACAAGTAATAAACAAACAGCTTATCATTGCATCATATCTAAAGGTACAGGTACTTGAAATAACATTTCAAACATCAGTAAGCACTAATATCCACTTGCAGACACAGTATCTACATAGAAAACATCTATATAAACAACCATGTAAACAGGGTTCAAACAGAACCAGAGAATATCCACACAATATAAAGTTTTAAAACCTAGCTCCATATAGATAATAAGTCATTCATCAAAACAAATAAGTTCTTACACAGATAAGTATTGTGGAACTGCACAAGCTCCAAGCATATCGACTCCCATGTGTGTCTCCCCTCTCCATATGATTTTACATGATTTTTATAGATCTATGAGATAACAACTAGATACTTATAGTTTGGATCTTATTCACTAAAAATGTACATAGATGACACCTACTAGGGTCGAATTTGCACTTAGTCATATTAACAAGATTGCAAACAATTTGGAAAATCAGTTCCATACCTAAAATCCAAGGTTTGGTCTTTGAACCACTAAAAATGTGCAAAGATATGATTTGATTGTATGATATGAGGGATAATAATGTGATCTCCAACCTCGACTTCGAATTTAGAGCTGATCTGATCAATTGGGATAGCTATCTTCACAAATTTCAAAAAAACATTCTAAAATTCTGCAGCAACAAAATACTGACAAAATCTGGAAAATGGGTCCCACAGATCGTTTCATATATTCCAAATTGTAATAGATGTGTACAATATGGGAGAGGTTTTTGTATATCAGGTTTTTATGAGAAAAAATCTCTCTCAGGTACCTGAGATTTGTTTCCATTTTCCCGAGATCTGCATTCTAAAAACATGTGTCAAAACAGGAAAATTATGAGATCTGAAACATAGGACTCAATGATGGATTCGATTCTCTCAATCGGTGACACTTGTAGGAAAACTGAGAGAGGTTATTGTTATTTGACGTGTTGGGAACAGAAAAATCCTCCAGTGCTTTAAAATTATCTTCTAGCCGTTTAGAATCATCATTTGAAAATGATGACTAAACATGTTGTATTTCTGTCTCCTTCGGGTAAAAACGCAGCACCATCTTGCGGGGAACTTTTGACCACTGCTACTGCATTGAAACTAGATACACGCTGCTGATTCAAGCCACCATTTGATTCAATAAATATATAACCATTTGCATCATCTAACCTGACATTCAGGACCCCACTGAAATTTAGGCAGCAGTTTTAGTGGTGGTCTTGGTGCTGGTTTTGGTGGAACTTTTGTGTCCAATTTTTTGCACTGTTTTGGAAAACAACTTCACCAACACTGGAGACTTTATTCTACTTCAACATTGTCACAATTCCTTTATTAGCACTTGCAAATATATCCTGTAAATTCCTGTCTCAAAGACTTGGAAACCTAGTCATGATGAAAAATCTGCATGCTTTTGACCTGGGAACATATGAAATTGACTACCCAACATCTGGAATAGATATTCACATTCCAGTATAGCTTGAGATTTTGTAGAGGTTTAGAATGTTTCCTCTATCTGCACGATTATTTGATCATCCTGCACATAACCCTAACCTCGGCCAGCTGGCAACATGCATGCATTTAAATGATAAGATACACTACCAGCTTGTGTTAAACATAGGAAATACATCATTAACCCTAACTTTGCATTTCATATTATGAAAAGACATTTATTAATCTATATAGGAGCTTAGGTTTAAAAACTAAAATATTTGTAAATGCATAAGATATTTAAAAATGAAATCAAAGCAACCCAAACATGAAAAATAAGAAGACCAAAAAGGGATAAAATTGTCTAAAATAGAAAGATAGGCCTAGGGAAAAGAGGTAACAGACCTAGGACAAACATTGGCTCCATCTAAAGATGGAATTTCCCTGTGATTTTCCAATAACTGTAGACCAAGTGCCTTTATTTTATGTCAACCAAAACTCATAGTTGATACTAATCCATTGGGCTATGGAGTCATTTACCAAATCTCTGCAACTTTTTCAAAATCTGAACACACACTTCTGAAATGATAAAATACTGTTGCAAGCCAACATACTGAAAAGAATCTACATGCTCGTATGGAGCTTATTCTTCCACCTACTCCTACTTCTAATCAGTAGAAACAAACTAATCATGTGTAATCATACTTCCAGTGAAGCCATGATAGCATCCAACCCACTGTAACAACTTCTTGCAAGTAGATAGAAATCAAAGAAGAATTTATCATTCGAAGCAGAAATTTAATTTGCAAAGCATATTCTACTTTGATTTCAAATTCTAGAAGGCTGAAACCTTTTGAAAACTCCGAGTCCATGTAAATGGCCACCAGGTCCTGAAAAACATGACAGAGTTTTAGCTGATATGGAAGACCATATGACTGATCTACAATTTCTGATTCATTCACGAACCCATAATCATCTTGAAATAACACATGAATATCACTTGTTTGTTTATGATTAAAGACAACCTCAGATTCTTGAACAAAGAGATCTGAGTTCTGCTCAAATGTTTCTTTATGCATATGATTGGTATAAATATCTTCAACTTCATTCTCTACTTGTAAATAATATCCTTTTGAAAAAATATGTTCTCTAAGCTCATCATAAGTCAAGAATGGGAACTGGGTTCGTATATCAACATTAAGATGCTGAGGAGCAACAACTTCCTCTTCATAAAAAATATCATAAGATAATGGTGAAGCAGTATTTGAAACACACTGATTATGATTAGCTAAAAAGATGTAATTATCCAAGCAATCATCAGTTACTGTATACTCAACATGGTTTGAAAACTAATCATAAACTTGATATGCATACCTATCCATATAATAATCTGCAAATGCTGAAGAATTATGTCTTAAATTAGAATGATACATACATTCTTTTTCCTGTTCATAAGCTTGTATATCTTCAACATGAGCCTGATCTCGCATACTCTTGCAAGCTTGGATATTCTCCTTGATTTCTCTGGCATCCAAGTCTGGTATTTGCTGCTCATAAACTTGTTCTTGTTTCAAATTTTCATCTCTACTTTGAGTTACAAGCTTTCCACAAGCTCGTAAATTGTCTTCAACCTCTTTGGCATTTGAAAACATTTGGAGTAAGGAAGATGACTTCCTTTCTCTCAGATGGAGGACTAACTCAAGATGTTGATGAGCTAATGTATAATATAACATGGCAAGTCTCTCTGAAGGTTTGATCTCCATAGGAATACTGACATAAGAGCTTTGAAACCTCCAATTAAATTTATTAATAGGCTCACCATTCTCCCTTTTCAAACCATAAAATTCGGAAATAAATTGATCATAAGATTTATTTTTACCCCAATATTTGAAGAAGACATGTAAATCTCCCCATGATCCAATTGAATTAGCTTTTAAATTTCGAAACCATAATCCAGCATCTCCAGTTAAGGACTTGCAAAATATCCTCATGACGATATCCTCGTGTACAATCTCAAAATTATCAATGAAATTGTGAAAAGCTTCCAAGTGCTTTTCTGCTGTGACATGGTCTTCTCCAGTAAACAGAGGTAGATATTCAACAAAGTTGGGAGGATAAGAATGTAAGTGAGATGGAAACCTGAGTGGTTTAAACATTTTCTGTCTAATTTTAGACTGAAATTCAGTGGACTGAAAGTGAGTTTCAACAGGCTGATTACAAAGCTCTGCAGTTATGATAATAGGTGATAAGATCTGAAAAGGAGATAAATTAGTTTCATCATCCTCATTATTACAAGGATGATCAGATTCAGGAAGAACTTGAATACATACATCAGCCTTCTGAATAGGCTGAGGTGAGGGGATATGGTCAACATCTACAACACAGGAAAATTGGAAATCTTCTTCTTTCAATGAGGGATATACAAATGAATGTTGATGATCATCCGAGTAAACAAATCAAAGGATAATCCTCTTTATATGTAAAGGGAAATACAGGAATGAACTGATGAAGAAAAGCAAAATTTTGTGGAGGAAACTAGAAAGATGATACCTGGTATTTCCATTTAGCTTCTTCATCTCTTTTTTGTCAATGGGTCCCTTCCTCCAATGGATCCTTCTAATCATGGAGCCGCCCGGTGAAAAAAATTGTAGTCTAAAGCATGTAACTGGGCCTTGTTCACCATCAAAGATTGGATCTAATCGTTGTCAAACCAAGGAAGAACTTGTATGATTCCTCCCCAGTATGGTCGCCAAAAGATGTTTTCCCTAAAGTCTGTTACCTAGACTACGGGGTAGCAGTGTTTAGGCACCTCAACAATATAAAGACTGTTTTTATGGTTTTTGGATAACAATGTAAAAATCAGATAAGATAAAGGCCAGGTACAGATACACAACAATCTAATAACATCAGAAAATAAATGTATAAAGAAAAGATTTTGCAAAATGGATGACATTACAACATTTCAGCTCAGGAGATAGGTCTCAAAACATACAAATAAAAGTAATAAACAAATAGCTTATCATTGCAGCATATGTAAAGGTACATGTACTTGAAATTCAAACATCAATAAGCATTAATTTCCACTTGCAGACAAAGTATCTACATAGCAAACATCTATATAAACAGCCATGTAAACAGGGTTCAAACAGAACCAGAGAATATCCACACAATATAAACTTTTAAAACCTAGCTCCATATAGATAATAAGTCATTCATCAAAACAAAGAAGTTCTTACACAAATAAGTATTGTGAAACTGCACAAGCTCCAAGCATATCGACTCCCATGTGTGTCTCCCCTCTCCATATGATTTTACATGAGTTTTATAGATCTATGAGATAACAACTAGATCCTTATAGTTTGGATCTTACTTACTAAAAATATACATAGATGCACCTACTAGGGTCGAATTTGCACTTAGTCATATCAACAAGATTGCAAAAAATAGGGAAAATCGGTCACAGACCTAAAATGTAAGGTTTAGTCTTTGACCCACTAAAAATGTGCAAAGATATGATTTGATTGTATGATATGAGGGATAAGAATGTGATCTCCAACCTTGAATTTGAATTTAGAGCTGATCTGATCATTTGGGATAGCTATCTTCACGAATTTCAAAAACAAATTCTAAAATTCTACAGCAACAAAATACCAACAAAATCTGGAAAATGGGTCCCACGGATCGTTGCATATATTCCAAATTGTAATAGATGTGTACAATATGGGATAGGTTTTTGTAGATTAGTTTGTTATGAGCAAAACCTCTCTCAGTTCCCTGAAATTTGTTTCCATTTGCCCGAGATCTGCATTCTAAAAACATGTGTCAAAACAGGAAAATTATGAGATCTGAAAAATAGGACTCAATGATGGATTCGATTCTCCCAATATGTGACACCTGTAGGAAAACTGAGAGATTTTATTGTTGTTTGACATGTTAGGAACAAAATTATCCACCATTTTTTTAAAATTATTTTATAGACGTTCAGAATCGTCATTGAAAATGATGACTAAACATGTTATATTTCTGTCTCCTTTAGGTAAAAACGCAGCACCATCTTGCGGGGAACTTTTGACCATTGCTATTGCATTGCAACTAGATACACGCTGCTGATTCAAGCCACCATTTTCTTCAATAAATATATAACCATTTGAATCAGGTAACCTGACATTCACGACCCCACTGAAATTTAGGCAGCAGTTTCAGTGGTGGCCTTGGTGTTGGTTTTAGTGGAACTTTTGTGTCCAATTTTTTGCACTGGTTTGGACAACGACTTTAGGAACACTGGAGGCTTTCTTCTCCTTCAACATTGCCACAATTCCTCTCTCGGCACTTGCAAATATATCCTGTAAATGCCTCTATCTCAAAGACTTGGAAACCTAGTCATGATGAAAAGTCTGCATGCTTTTGACCTGGGAACATATGAAATTAACTGCCCAACATCTGGAATAGATATTCACATTCCTGTATAGATTGAGATTTTGTAGAGGTTTAGAATGTTTCCTCGAGCTGCATGATTATTTGATCATCCTACACATAACCCTAACCTCGGCAAGCTGGAAACATGCATGCATTTAAATGATAAGATACACTGCCAGCTTGTGTTAAACATAGGCAATACATCATTAACCCTAACTTTGCATTTCATATTATGAAAAGACATTTATTAATCTATATAGGAGCTTAGGTTTAAAAACTAAAATATTTGTAAATTCATAAGATATTTAAAAATGAAATCAATGCAACCCAAACATGAAAAATAAGAAGACCAAAAAGGGATAAAATTGTCTAAACTAGAAAGATAGGCCTAAGGAAAATAGCTCACAGACCTAGGACAAACAAGTCCTATCTAAACATTTTTCCCATGGTGCAGGTAGAACTAAACAGGTATTTTTCAGATCTGTCTTCCTCGAGCGAGGGGATTTTAGGAAGGCTAGAGGAAAGTGAGACATCCAGTACGTCTACAAGAGTTTTATCGACTAAATGTCAAAAGACCAGCAGAAAATTCCATAAACGTATGGAATGTTTTTGCGCTCAAGGGGGGTCATGTTCCTATGATGATGAGACAATAGGAGACGTCGAGGTGCCCTTGAGGTACATACATTTAGTGAAACAATGGGTACCCAAGGATCTTCCTCAACCGAGCACATATTTTGTGTGGACGAGAGGATTTATTGAATTGCACCGTCGTCATTACATGGTTTGGGGTTGTTTTGCATGGATGGCATAAAGGTTTGTTATGGCACATGTACAGAATTGATGGAGTATGGTGGACCCTGTTACAACTACAAATATTAGATGTTCCTGGTCCAATATACACGAAGTATGCGTAGATATGGATTGTCAGCAAACTATTTACAACTGAAAGACAAAGATCAAAATAAAGGAGCAACGTTGTACATTGACGGAAGGCCAAAGGCCACAGGGAATATTGCAGGGTTTATAAACAGTACACATCTACGGTCTACAATTAAGCAACCAAACTACGCATTTGAGGGGCATGAAGGAAACCGTGTTTTTGTATGTGCCATTAAATCAATATATGCAAGGGAAGAGTTGCTTATTAATTACAATTTGAATCGAGTAGATACAAACACGGTTACTATGGGAGTGGTACATATAACAATTTACGCAACCTTTTATTAATGGATTTAACATCTTAAGGATTTTTCGTTAGTTTATTTCGTTTAAGTTTTCCATATTTACTTCGCAGGCTAGTGATCGGGAAAAATCCCCACCAGCAGATGGTCATAGCAGTACATCTTCCTCGAGGGAGTAGGTATATATCTTTGTAATAGTAAAAATATAATAAGAAAAAAGAGTTTTTTTTTTCATTAGTATATTGGTTTGATTTATATAATATTATCTATATTTGATGTAGAACGTTGATCGGGAAAGCCACTTGAATGTTCATCAGACGACAACAGCCTCGAGGCAACAGGTAAACCTAATTGTAATTGTACAATTTAAATATGTCACAATGTTTTATCATTATATTAATGTTTCGATGAATATTTTGGTTTCGTCTAGGTAATTTTCTCTATGTTTTTGATGCAGGTCGGTTCTGTAATGGTCACAGCAGATCATACCAAACCTGCCTTGACGCAACAGGTATACATCTTTGTAATAGTAAAAATATAATATGAAGAATAGTTTTTTTTTTGCTGTGTTTTTTCATGAGTAGTTTTGGATTCGTTTAGGTGATTTTCTCTATGTTTGTTATTTAGGGTTTTGTAAGGGGTAGCTCCCAGCTATTAGAAGATCGGGGAAAGTCACCTATGACCATTGATCCGATGAGTGGATCACGATCCTCGAGGTTGCAGGTATAATTCATTGGAATTGTACCAATATAATACGTAGCATAATGTTTATTTTGTTATGTATTTTTTCGTGTGTATACTGGTTTCGTTATGATAATGTTTTCTACTTCTTTTTTGTAGGGGATAGATGATCGGGGCAAGTCCACAACTGTGGATCAGATGACACCATCGTCCAGGCATCAGGTAAACCTAGTTGTAATTTGAGGAATCTATCATGATAGATATGTTTTTTTAATATAATTTTAGGAATCTATCATGATAGAACTCAATAGTGTTTTATATATTTTTGTTGCAGACTAGTGACTTGATGTATGAAATAGAATCACAACAATATTCAATAGATCCTGAAGTGGCTAAGATGCTTACCGATCCCGACATAATTGGTGAAGCCACAAACCCGTTTAATATACTAGACAAAATCTTGAATAAATATAGTGCGAAATCATTTCTCTGCTAATCAAGGTTCCGCAGACAAGCCAGATTATAGATGGGATTGAATTGTTGGAACGGAGATCTGAAACCTTATGCGTAAGTTGATGAATCTTGGATCATAAAATAATTCATTTATAAATTTATAATTTTCTCTTTTATATGATAGTACTGAACGTATAAAATGTTTTTTGTATTTACAGAATTATCAGAGACCACACAAATTATTGGTCAAGGCAGTGTTGGCCCCAACGAGGCTCATGGAGAGACGTCGCATCATGAGCAAAGGAATCCACGTGCATCGACTCCTTCACCATTGTTTTCGACTGAACAATCGGCAACACATTCCGAAACACCACGGACCCCAGCTGTGAGCGCACTAGCCGCTAGTGACCGACTCAGACTAGATTGTCCAGAAGAAGGGGTCGACACCAAGACTCTTAGTAATATTGATATCGCCGAAGCTGCAATTCCAGGATCTTCCCATGTCACTAACACGAGAACAGTTGAGACAACATTTTTGGTGGACGAAGATATTGTCCCAATAAATATAGAGAAGATCCCAGGTAATTAATATACGTTGATCAAGTTAGTGCTTATAATTTCACTGTAATATACCAATAAAACGTTTTTTTTTCAACTAATTATGATCATGGCATGATCGTTTTGTAGGAAATAATGTTTTCTATAAACAAATGAATGACTTGTCCTTGGAGATCTTCGGGCCCACCATCCGAACAAGGTGGGATAAACAACCGATTTTTTTTTTTAAATGAGCTCACTAATCGGTTGGTTGGCCTATTCGGCGACAAGTCCTTTAATCAAGCCAAGGTCCTAAAAAAGGTTGGACAACATATGAATATTTCCCGAGACCAATATAGGGTCCACCTGGATAAAAAACATAGGTATGAGCGTCCTCAATTATTCCAGCAATGGAGTGGAAAGCTCTAATGGATGATGGAAAGGAGAGGGCTCAGAGAAAAGAAGGAAAGATAACACCGGGCACAGGGAGGTATGCAACTTTCCACAATGTAATTATAAACCTTATTATTATTGATTTCTATATCGAATTTGGAACGTCTAACGTATTTCAACACTTGCATAGGCTGTCAGACACATCAAAGGCCACAAAGGCAAGACTAGAAAAAATAGGTCAGCACAAGCTTGGGCCTGGTGGTTATTCGAATTTGGCGGCACGGATTGTAAGTTTCGAAAAACCAATAATGCATACAAATAATCAATTGCAAATTATTTGTCGTTTTATTCCACCGCAAAATGTTAATTAACGACGTTATGCAAATATGCAGGCCGATTGATTCAAAGAATTGCACACTAAGGAAGACATGAAGCTTGGCTTCTAGCACGGCTTTGGACCTGTTGTTGAATGCCGAAAAAGCTTGTCTGGGCAAACACAGTCTTCTGGTACTAATCCATCTGGTGCACACATATATAGAATCTATATAGTTTAATGAAGATTTATTACTTATGCAATCTATTCATTATAAATAATCGACATAAAATATTGACTCTGTTTTGAGCAGGAAAGAAATGATCCCCTAATTAATGTCAAGGAGGGACCACAACAAATCGAAGATCATGCTTCAAATCCTGGTAATGAATTTATTCATATGCTGCAATTTTATGTATAGCATTGCAGATGGTGAACATTGATTGTAGTTCACCGTATTTCAACTACAAAGCATGTAGAGGGTGACACTGTACAGGTTCAACCTGGACAAGAACATGAACAACATGATGTGGCCACACCAGGTAAAAAAACACCTTTGTAATGTTTTTTTAAATGAAATACTTGTCATTACAATAGAAAAATAGAGCGATGTAACATTTTCACGTTGTTGCAGTAATTCCGAACCCCTTGCCGCAAAATCCACATCTGGATCAGAACTCTAGGATGCAGACATCATGAGAAGCGCCTGATGAAGAACCAAGAACTGGAGGAGAAGATCCACAAGATGATCTTATTAGAGATTTTGTACTAAAGAGAAAAATAATTAAAAAGAAGTGTCTAGAAAAATATTATCTAATTATTTTTTATAATAATATGTCGTCCATGATTTTTGGCCTAATGTATGAATGAATGGTTTAATGATTCAGTGTAGTAAACTGTTACCTTTAATGAATGTTAGCTTTTATTGAATGAATGTGTTCACTGAATGAATGAATGGTTTATTAAATGTTATCTTTTATTGAATGAATGTGTTGACTGAATGAAACAATGGTTTAATGAATGTTAGCCTTTATTGAATGAATAGTAGATGTTTGTTTATGATGAAATATGCATGAATTTTCACGTAAATTTTTTTTCAAGTACATGCATTGGGTATGGGTAATTGAGAGTGATGTGAGGGGGGGGGAGGGGCCATAAGAGCTTCCACCTTCACATGGTTTGCCCTGTTCAGTAGAGAATATTAAATTATTCTCAAAACAGAGAGGAGCTCAATGAATGGCTACGATGCTGGATTTCTACAACCCACTCCCATGTCATCTAAATTTTGACAATTTCTTGGAGCTTGTTGTGATTTTTGGTTGCTCTTCATAACCAATTTCAAGTTTCCACAACTTCAAAGGCTAAGTAAATGATACACTGGAACCAATATCCTTCACCTTCTATTTAATTTCTTTGGAATCTCCTTGAGAATATTTGAATGAGATATTTCTCAAATCCTCTAGATCATTTGCATCCTCTCCATTATGTCCAATCTTCCTGCAATAGAGAAGATATCTTGTCTCTTTTTCTGGGGAGAATAATGTGGACAATGAAGATTAAAGAGGATGAGAGGTTGTTTGTATCCCTAACCCAAGGATAAAAAATTGTCGAGAGGGTTATAAGAAAACTGAAGGTCAACGCTGTCAACGAGGTGCATGTAAGTTGATGCTCACATCAAGGGAAACTCCTATTTAATTGTTGTCGTTTATCTTCCCATGTTCACATGAAGTCAACTGATATCAATCTTAATACTTAAAAAATCATCGCATAGTGATAACTAAGGATTATTATGCATGCACCTCCTCACCTTATAATATCATTTGGGTCAAGGCGCAGAGACAACCATAAATTATCAAATGTGTACGCAAAGAGTAAGAGACAACTATAAGTAAGTCTTATATTAAATTTACCATATTATAAGTCTTTAATTGGCACTATCATCTGAGATTTAACACGTTGGATTGTTGTGATCTTCTTATCACCCCTTACAAATGTGATTGTAAGGCTTCTTTGATGGTGAAGTCCATAATTTTAAGTCTTCTTCCTCATTCTCATGCCTTTTGGTAAGAAAATAAGGAGGGCAGTGGCCCGCATCAACACGGAAAACAGTTTCGACATAGAGGTAGATAAGATCAACGTCTTGCACTATACATAAGATCATGCAGTTACAATATTTAGTTACAACGTCTTGCACTATACATAGGATCACGTACATGCCCCAATATGGTTATTGCATAGTCTAAGTATTTTTCTGTGTAATGAAGTGTGGTCTAACCCTGAAAAATACAACAAAATAGTTGTTATTTTAATGAATTGTAAAATTAATGTTACATATATATCAAATTAATGTGTTCAAATTCGTTTTTATTGAAAATATACCATTTTATCATGTAGATATTAAGGAGTGCTGAATTGTTTAAGATTGTACAAATATGGATGAGGAATATTTGTTTCTTGCAATTTTTTGGGGAAAGGGTTTAGTTAATTTATACTTGTCAATTGAAATACAATTATTTAAATTGTCCTTCATCTTTGAAGGGCTCCAAGAACAAATTCCCTTCCAATAAAAATTAAGACCCACCCTTCAAATTTGATCACAACATAATAGTGTATTTTTTTTTTTAAATTACCATATTTTCGTCGGATATCCGACTTCTTGATCTATGATATCCAATGTTCTTGCCATATCACTGACGGCTAAGAATGTCATATATCAGCCATTTGTACATGGCATGACCATCGGATTTCTGACTTCTTGCTCTATGATATCCAACGTTCTTGCCATACCACCGACGACTAAGAACATCAGATATCATCCATTTTTACATGGCACGGCTGTCGGATATCCGACTTTTTGCTCTATGATATCCGATGTTCTTTCCATACCATCGACGACTAAGAACGTCGGATATCATCCATTTTTACATGGCACGGCCATTGGATATCCGACATCCACTGCTAAGATAACCGACTTCATATTAAGTGCTAGGCGTCGGATATCCGACTTCATATTAACTGCAAGGTGTCGAATATCCGACTTCATATTAACTGCAAGGTGTCAGATATCAGACGTTGTTGTTCAGGATTTCTACCTTATAGTGAGGAGATGGACAATACCAACTAGGAGGGGTTGACAGGTAAACACATTAATTGCATTGCATTTAGTTACTAGAAAAGAAAGAGATCGAGATTGAAAGAAGTACCTCTTATCGACGGCTGGTCCTAGCTTTCGCTTGGTCTTTCGCTTGATCTCTCGCTTGATCTTTTGCTTGACGAACCTCCAACACAAAAGATACCTTCCTCAATGTATCTTGGATATAACAAATATGATGAAAGCAAAAACAACTTGATAATCAAATATAACAAGATATTAATCCAAATGAATATCCAATCTAGTAGACATTCGATTTGGGACAGGAAGGGTGTTTCGACCTTTTTATTGTCAAAGAAACATAAATCAGTACAATATACCTGACATGTAGAGATACTTCTGCAACCGGATCCTGAGCTCCTGCTCTTCACTCTGACTTGGGAATTCCTACAACGTAACAGTACTCCAAGTATTCTTTCAGGTTCATTTATGTCTAATGCTTCTCATAGATCCTCATTGTATTTATGGGACAAGGTAAGTAGTTTATATCGAGAGGTGGTTGAATTGGGAGGTTGGGGAAGTTGCAGAACCAACTTCAACTAATCCCAATTCATCAAATTAATATATTTTTTATGTCATCTTAAGATGTACGGGGGTTTCATACAACAAGAGTGGCGTACAGAAAGCAACTTATGTGCTTTACAACATGTATTTACAACTTTTTAGGAGATGTACGCTGGTTGTCCTTGAGCAAAGTAGGGTATTTTCCCAAGATGTACACTGGTTTACTATGTAGAGAGGGGCATACATGAGGTAAAATCAGGAGAAACTGCAAAAATATCAGCTGAAGAGTGTACTTCTAGCAGAAAGTCATTTAGGTCAATCAAACTCTTCAATCCTTAGTCTCCTTTTGTGTGATCAACGGGGCAATGTGATCATGGACGGAGAAGTGCAGATTCGACCTATAGCAGATGCCCCCTAATGTGTAAGGTCAGAGGGAAACGATGGCTAAAATACATTATAATTCCAAGTCAGAGGAGGAGCAAGAAACCACAGAACCATGTCACAAAAACACCTGAAACAACAATCAAGGTAAGAAAGCAATTACAATCTTGACATCATATAGATGTGTAGCATGATACAATATGATCTCCGATACATAACTAGGATATGTATTTATAGAGCATGGCCACTGAAATACAAACATGGATCCATGTCAAAATGAGAGATCATAGCCATAACAACAAACTAGATCTATGTCTCATGAAGAGCCAAAATGAGTGAGGCTCAGTCTTGCCCAGCTTGGGTGATAACATAAATATGGTGATGCTATCAGAGTCCCAAGGTCTTCATCCAAACAATCCAAGGTACAAACCCTATCCATGGGAATAAATGAGCTGAAGTCGAACATGGGGGGTATCATTTGATTACCAGTCATTGATGTATACCGTTAACAAACGCGAGGGATTCCATCGATAATGATAATGGGGGCCAAGGTAGCTAGTACGATCCAACAAGTGTGAATAAGAGGACTTGAAGTCGAATACTTGAGGAACCTGTCGAATAAGAGACATTGATGTATTCCCATTATTCAACAGCGAGAGAAACTGCCACTGATGACTGCAATGCCCAAGGTACTAACCAAAACTCTAAACTTCATTCCCATAGCATAATGAGCTAATCTTGATGGGAAGAATTCCGTTGGAAGGGAGGCCTTAATGCATCCTCCATCATCCAACACGAGGAACACTCACAGGTATGAGCTGATGTGAGGTAGGACGAGTAACAATATGAAACAAATTGATACCAGGATGGCTAACACATGAATTCAAGGTAGACTGCAGAATGGATGACACGGGATGTATCCTTGAACAATGAGCATGACACAAAGTAACTTAGGTGGTTTTCAAAATGAGGGGAAAATGATATAAGTCTACAATGTAGGGGACATAACAGACCCTCCATATGATTGGAAGAATGAACAACCAAGGGAGTTGAAAACTCGGAGATCAAGTTCACCCTGAGGCCAAAAACTAAAACCCAATTGAAATGATAGACTCAAATAGGTGATGTGTTCAAGGATATGACTGACTGAGCTGCCTTTGAAATTGAAAAAGATGTGATATACCCTTCTTATCCCTTATTCTTTTTGGTAAAAGAATGGCCTTCTTGTTGTTTTAATGAGTCCAAGAAAGATAGAAAACTCAATAAGTCCAACCATGTAAAATTCTTAACGAGCCCATGGGAGGAAGACTCAGGACCTTCTTCATTGCTTACAGAGTTCGAAGAAGAGATAGAAGAATACTCTATAATACTGATCTCTAGATTTTAATATCGAGCCGAGATCTGTTCTTGCTCGCCGGTGTTTTCAATTTTAAGGAGTCTGAAAAACTTAAAGAATCACTCCATACACTTACTCGTGGATTTTAATATTGAGCTCGAGTAGGTTATTGCTCGCCGGTGTTTTCTTGTTTATAAAGTCTGAAAAACTTAAACAATCCTATATATGCCCTCTCATGGATTTCACATCGAGCCCGAGTAGGTGAATGCTCGCTTAGTATTTTCATGTTTAGAGAGCCTGAAAACCCTAAAGAGAGGCTCCAAAAGTCCTTTTTCATACAGTTAGTCCCCTCCCCCAAAAAAATATAAAACAATGAGAGGAGAACTCTTCTAGCCACATATGACTAGAGTATTCCTTTTTGTAAGTAATCCGCAAAAGTTTGGAAAAGGGTTTAACTTATACCTAAGCAGATGTCGCTTCAAATCCTTTAGCGAGTCTGAAATGACAACTATACTTGGAAATCTTGTCATATTTAATGAGTCTAACAAGAGCATGAAAGAACTCTATAAAAATCTTTTTCGTAAAGTTTTAACGAGCCCAAAAAAGTAAAATCGTGACCTCCTTATTGTTTTTAATGAGCTCAAAGGAGATACAGAAGAATGCTCATAACTTCCTTACTGTTTTTAATGAGCTCGAAGTGAAGGTGGAAGAAATGCTCGTAGCCTCCTTACTGTTTTTAACAAGCTCGAAGTGAAAGTGGAAGAATGCTCGTAACCTCCTTACTGTTTTTAATGAGCTCGAAGTGAAGGTAGAATAATGCTCGTAGGTGGATCAATGTCCAAATGAATGGCAGACTACATTATAGACTCTAGGAAAACTTCATTAGAGGGAAGTATATTATCCCAGATGGAACACATATCTAAACATTTAGATGGAGTCATCACTTGGTCAATTGTCGGGACCCAGTCCTGAGAAGGTAAGCATGAATTCAGAGGCTTTTTCTTAGTAGCAATTGGACTCAGGGAACAATATGCCACATAATTTGATTGTGACATGGTAGTGCCTACTGGCGAGGGATATACTTGGTCTATAGTTGGGTAATAAGAGGGATCAACAAATGTATATTGATCGATAGTGACAATTCTTTCGTTATGAGGAAAATGCATCACACGAAAGAGCATAGACACCACATCCTGCATGGCATATACGTAATCATGCCCAAGGATCAGATCAAAATCCATAGGGTCCTTTAAAACCATAAAATCAACTAAGACTTTTTTTCCACCCAAAGTAACAAGTACTTGAGGGAGGAATCCCAACGGTTCACTAGGTCTTTTATCTAAAGTCAACGGCCAATTAACAGCTGGAACAAGGTTAGGAAAACCTAAATCTCTCTAAGCATAAGGGGATAAGATACTAACAGAGGCTCCTTCATCTATATTACATCGATGAACCGCATGGTTTCCAATATCAACCTTTATCTGGAAAGGCGTAGAAGAAGGAAGGCGAGGCTCAGTTAGACTATTCCAATCAAAGGAAATGATCCTAGAGCTTGGTAGGGGTTCACTCGGCACAGATGCAGTGCCCCCATTTTCAGAAACATCCGAACTGGTAATGCATAAGACTTCAGGGACAGGTGCATCGGTCTCTGAATAACTGATGGGATTGATCGAAGATTACATCGATTCTATCACTTCACTCTCCAATGGAAGAGTGGGGTTGACTAAATATTGCATTGGTTCAACCACTTCATCAACCAAAGGTTGATCAGGTTGTTGGGAATCTATAGATAATTCAGGAGCAGAGGATCCTTCAGACATGGACCACACTCTCCGCACCTCTGGAATAGCAGGGCATAGGTGAGTAAGGTGATATCCCTTACAAAGTTTACAAGGGAACTTTGGCTTCTGTCCTATAAGCTTAGACTCATTTACAACAACAGTACTCTCAGCATGACTAGCATTGGCTGACAGCTTGCCCCCAACATGACATGCAGTGGCTGGTTGCTCAGAAGTAGAAGAATTTTGAACTATGGATCACACTCTTTGCACTTCTGAAAGTATAGGTCATAAATAGGTCAGGTGGTCTCCCTCGCAAAACTTACAAGGGAACTTAAGCTTATGTTTATTAGGTTTGTAAACAATGTCAACGTTCTCAGCATGACTTACAGTGCCGATTCAGCGTCTCCAATATGACTCACAATAACTGGTGACTTGTCATTAATATGACTAGCAGTGATCAATGACCTGTCCTCAACATGAGAAACAGTGGTTGAAGACATGCTTTCAGTATGATTTGCATTGACTGAAAGTTTTCTCCCAGCATGACCTCCAGAGGCTGGGTAGGTGCCGCCAACATGACCTTCAGAGATTGGGTGGGTGAGTTCAGTATGATTTACAGTGGCTGAGCGATTTATCCCAACATGACCACCAGATGTTGGGTAGGTGCCCCCAGCATGACCTTCAGAGGCTGGGTAGCGAGGTTCAGTATGATTTCCAGTGACTAAAATTTCCCCCCCAACATGACCTCCATAGGTTGGGTGGATGCCCCCAACATGACTTCCAGAGGCTGGGTGGCCACCCCCTTGCTTTGGCATCTTCTTCCTATTCTTCCTCCGTCTATTCCTTTTAAACTTTTGGTTACTAGTATTACTACTTTCACCACATGAGGTAGAAGGAGGAGGAGAATATGTTACTGGAGAAGCAGGCATATGGTTCTGATGCTCTTGATGTGAGGTGCTTACTTGAGAAGCATCAGGAGCATGAAAGGCGTTCAGAGTGGAAAACAACCAAACTGGTAGCCCTATAGTGAATCCCAGAAGATTCAAGGTAGCCATTAAGGGAGTACCAATGTTCCCAATGAATGGAAAAGCAGAAGGATCCCCTTCAACAGGGGTCCCTTGATTGGTGCTCACCGGGATACTATCCATAGTTTCTGACTCAACGAGCCAGAAAATTCTAAGGCCAACTAAAAAATAAGAGGCACAAAAAGAACACCACTAAAAAGGTCCTAGATAATCCAAACCAGGAAAACAGATGCCTTCCGGAGGGAAGTCTGGGATGATTAGGGACCAAAACTAACCAACGAAGGATGAAGAACAGTTACTCGAGGTCCACATACAGGTCCTCTAGGTGCAAGCATTTGAATCACCAAACCGCCTTCCCAAATTTCTGTAGAGGGTTTCCTCCCACGTCTGTCCTAGGTACAACAGAAATAGCCTTAAGTTGTCACCTGTGTAGAGCCCTAGAGTCTGGATACTAAGGTTACCACCAATACGAAATAACTTGGGGGGATAGTCGTCATCCTAGTCGAAACCCATGGGCAGGGTAGCAAAGCCCGAAATCTAGAAGGACCCCCGTATGTGAATCAAATCTGGTTTATGGTTGAGAGGAAAGTGAGGGGGTGTCCTCAACAATTCCAATTTCCCACGGACTCGTGCTTAACTCTGGTTTGAGTAGAGCATCCTAGGACTATTTGATAGAGATGGATTTACCTAGTAGATAGTCGTACTGCGATTGTTGAGTAATGAAGCCAGTTTTGAGCAGTTTAAGGTGATTTAAGCTCAAAACTCTAGCCTAAGCTAGTTGATGTCATGTATACCTAAAAAGAAAAATGTTACTAATAAATTTTTTTAATGTTTATTTTTAAGGGTTACTTGTTACTCAAAGGTTGTAGTGCGGTGTGTGGAATGGTTTGTATAAAAAGTACAGTAATTGTAAAACAATGCTTTCAGATTCACAAAATTTTTCTCTTTTCGTTTATGATTCTTTCAAAAACTAAAACCTAAGCAAACCTAAAAAAAAATATTTTTGTATTTTCTTTTAATATTTCGAAGCAAACTATGGTACTTCAAAACAAAGCTAGACCTTACTACTAAGCTACTTAAAACAATTTTTTTTTTGCTTTTTCTGATAATTGTAAAAGAAAAAGAACTTGTAAAAGTGCAAGTAAGACCTAAATGTGAAGTGTGGATAAGGCTAACACCTAAATGGTTCAAAACAAACAAATCGAACGATTTGAGGAAGAATTGACATACCAAGTTTTTACAAAAGAAAAAACTTGAGACTTGGAAACAAGGTGTAAAAGAAAAAGGGAAAAGAAATGCTCGTAACGGAAAGGCAGACCTAACAGGCGGCTCCTAAGCATCAAAACCCTAAGAAAACACTAAGCCAAACAAAGGAGTAAGCAAACAAACCAACAAGTTACCTTACCAAGCACACGGACTCGAAAGAAGACTAACTAGGAGGCTTTGACTTACTTGAACTAAACTGAAAAACAATCAGGAAGCATCTAAACCAAGCAACCTTTCGGAAGCAACCCTAAGGACTCAAACTTGAAGGTCAAACCCTAATGGAAAGGATAAGACAAAGAGAAAGCATGCTAACGTTGCCACAAACAACTAACGATAATAACGTAGGTTTGTATGACCGCAACCAGCAACTAGGGCCAAAGTATGCAGCTATGTCAAGAAGAGAATAGTGCACGAACTTCAAAAAGGGCTAGAAAGTAGTAAAGACACTTAAACAAAGACTCAAGCAAGCAAAAAAAAGCTAAGAGACATCGGAGAGGCAAACAAGACTCAACAGAGACATGGAAGGTCTCAGGGGTCAGTGAAGGAAGCAAAGCAACAGGTTGGAAAAGAAACCAAAAGATTGGAAATCAAACCCTAACAGCAAACTAGACACTACAAGAAAATACACCACTGTGCAATGTAGAAACCAATGTACATTAGGAGAGGTACGCTACTGTGCAGTGCAAGGAGGGGCGTTAATCAGAAAACAAACGCTACTGTAAGTAGGGAAGACCAGCGTTCATGCCTCAGAAGGGTACAAACAGGCTTTGCAAATAGTCAACTGAGATGAATCAAGCAAGAAAGATAGGTAACACAGACCTACAGGGCCTCTCAAACAATCAAAAACTGAAAAATGGGCTGGAAGAAAAACTAACTAGGTCTCCTAGAGCAGAAAAACACACGGTTACTCCCCAACGGAGTCGCCCGTCTGTTGTTCAGGATTTCTACCTTATAGTGAGGAGATGGACACTACCAACTGGGCGGGGTTGACAGGTAAACACGTTAATTGCATTGCATTTAGTTACTACAGAAGAAAGAGATCGAGATTGAAAGAAGTACCTCTTATCTACGGCTGGTCCTAGCTTTCGCTTGGTCTTTCGCTTGATCTCTCGCTTGATCTTCTGCTTGACGAACCTGCAACACAAAAGATACCTTCCTTAGCGTATCTTGGATATAACAAATATGATGAAAGAATAAACAACTTGATCATCAAATATAACAAGATATTAATCCAAATGATTATACAATCTAGTAGACATTCGATTTGGGACAGGAAGGGTGTTTCGACCTTTTTATTGTCAAAGAAACATAAATCAGTACAATATACCTAATGTGTAGAGATGCTTCTGCAACTAGATCCTAGGCTCCTGCTCTTCACTCTAACTTGGGAATTCCTCCAGCGTAACAGTACTCCAAGTATTCTTTCAGGGTCATTTATGACTAACTCTTCTCATAGATCCTCCTTGTATTTATGGGACAAGGTAAGCAGTTTAGATTGAGAGGTGGTTGAATTGGGAGGTTGGGGAAGTTGCAGAACCAACTTCAACTAATCCCAATTCGTCAAATTAATATATTTTTTATTTCATATTAAGATGTACACAGGTTTCATACAATAAGAGTGGCGTACAGAAAGCAACTTATGTGCTTTACAACATGCGTTTACAACTTTTTGGGAGATGTACGCTAGTTGTCCTTGAGCAAAGTAGGGTATTTTCCCAAGATGCACGCTAGTTTACTATGCAGGTAGAGGCGTACATGAGGTAAAATCAGGAGAAACTACAAAATATCAGCTGAAGAGTGTACTTCTAGCAGCAAGTCATCTAGGTCAATCAAACTCTTCAATCCTTAGTGTCCTTTTGTGTGATCAACATGGCAATGTGATCACGGATGGAGAAGTGCAGATTTGACCTATAACAGACGTCATATTACGGTCAGATATCTAACGGAGAGTCCTACCGTCGGATATCATCCAAATTTTGACGAACGTTTAAACAAGACGAAGGTTGTTGGATGGTCGACAACAAGATGTAGAAAATCCGACATTCTTGCCATCAGATTTTGGGTCCAAAAAACCTAGTGTGGTTACATTGATGAGTAAATCCTTGTCTACTTTTTGGAAATATGCCACTTGTCTTAGTAGCAGTTCCATTTTCCTTTTTATTTTTATTTTCAATATATGTGAGTAACGCTTTGTCTATTTTTAGAGGAAATGAGCTACTTGTCTTTAATGGTTTATATTTTCTTCTATTTTATTTATGGAGATGTAATTCCTTATCTATTTTTGGAGAAAATGAGCCACTTGTCTTTAATGGTTCATATTGAGGCTTAATTTTATTTATTTTATTTTATGTGTCTAAGTAGGTAGGATAGTAGCGTATGATAATGTTATATATATATGACATAAATTTAAATATGTATAACATAGTATGTGATGTAAGATAGATGAGGGGTATATGATATTGAATATAGCATAATATAAATGTTGTGTGTGTGTGTGTGTGTGTGTGAACGAAGTAAGTGTAAAGTATTTGGAAGTGTTTGGGAGTATTTGGGAGACTTTGGAAGTATTTGAAGGTGTTTGGAAGTATTTGAGAATATTTGAAAGTGTTTGGAAGTATTTGGGAGTATTTGGAAGTTTTGGAAGTATTATGACGTATAGTGTGATCATAAGTATTATGTTATAATGCGTACCTAATATGATATCATTGGACTAAGTAATTATATTGCTATAATTATATGGATATTATGGTATAACATAATAATTATATGGGTGTATAAAATATGGAATATATAGGTTATATGTCTGATATGATGCGTATATTATTAAAAATAATATGATATATGATTCAAGAATTATAATATGTATGTAGACAAAATGGGCGTATGTATAGAGATAATGTATAGTAATATTAAGTATGGTGTATGGTATGAGTGTATGATGGTGTTTTGTATAGCTAGTAATTATTTTATTGTAGAGTATCTGAAGATTTTGGTGGTAGGATGTTTGGTTGTTTGAGGTGACTATGTATTTACTTTGGTTGATAATATAAGTAGTGTGCTACCTGTAAATAATTAGTAACATAATGTAAGGTTAGTATATGGGTGTTAGATGGGATTGTTGTCAATGTATAACATTGCTATTGATGGAGTATGTATGCAAGAAATATGTATGATTGTGGATGTGTTGAATTTTTACATAAGTGCAATATTAGTAATATTTGTGTGATGATGTTCACTGTATACATGTATTATTAATATATGGATATTATATATATCGTCATATGCTAATAATTATATATAATGTTATGATAAATAGTAACTATTTAAAATTATTTCTATGGTAAAAGTATGATGTTTGAGTGGTTGATGTATGTTGTTTGATACTATTGGTTGTTAATGATTGGCGTTGGTTGATTAATGGTTGATACCTGTATGATATTTTCATTATTGTATGTATGGATATTATTGGTTGTTATTAGTTGTTATGGTTGTTGTGTGTATGATCGATGAACGATGGTTGATTTTTAGTGGATGATGTATGGATGATACTGTTATTCATATGGTTTCTATTGGTTGTTATTTGTCATCATTGTTTGATATTGGTATGATTGATGTGCTTGGGTGATATTATTGAGAAACTAATTGATGCTTATTAGATGTGGGGTATATGTGATTGTTAAAGATTAATGTAATTTGATTGATGTATCCTATTTGATTGATGTATTTTTCTTCTGGTTCATGTATTATGATTGATTTGTTCTAGTTGATGGATTCTCCTTGATGTATTTTGTTTCTGGTTGATGTATTTTGGTTGGTGTGTTCTGGTTGATGTATTATGGTTATTGTACTATCATTGATGTTTGTATGGTCAATGTATGTGTGCACAGTTGTAATTGGTCGATATTGGTGTATGATTGATATATAATCGACATATGATTGATATATGGTTGAGGTATTATGAATTGATGTATTATGGACCGATATCTTTATGACTGACGTATGATTGATATTGGTTGACGTTACTAGTTGATACTAATTACTATTAGTTGATGAAACATGTCTTTTTGAATGTTCTCTAAAGAAGACTTATGCTTTGTGTGGAGATGAAAGGTAGTATGTTTAACTACTAGTTGCTATGGAACTTATTTTTTTTGGTTTCTTAGTTAGATTAGAATTGTTGAATATAAGTTCACTTACCTATTATATTAAGTGCATAAATGTTCAGGGGATCTTTGCGATCTTTGCTAGAAAAATATCCTTGTGATATTTCTCTTTTTTATATTCATTAAAAAGGTATCTTTCTGATCTTTGTTGAAAGCTATTTTGGTGGTATCTTGGTGACATTTCATGTGCAGGTGTCTTGGAAATATCTTGGTGGTATTTTGTATATCTAGTTGAAAAGTATATACTAAGTATGTGATTGATTAAAGCATGATTCAGGTACCTTTGTTGAAGATGTATTTTGTGTATCCTTATATATCCAATACTAATCATGTAGAATATGATACAAGTATCTTTGAGATATTTGTCATAAAAGTATCTTTATGATATTTGTTAGAAAATTATCTTTATGATATTTGTTAGAAAAGTATCTTTGTGGTCTCAATGTCTTTATGACCTTGTTGAAAGTTTCTCTTTTGAAAAGTATCTTGATGGAAGAATATATTTTATTTAATGAATGATTATTCTTGTTATATCTTGATAGTATTTAATGCATCTTGTTGATAGAACATATGTTAAGTTTAAACCAAATAGACTAGCAAGATCACTGAAAGAAACATAATCACAAGATAGACACAGAATTTACCCTGGGAAACCCTCATGGGGTAGAAAACCCAGCAAAGCTTTCCTCAATAAGATGATCAACCAAAATACAAGATGTGCTCCCTCCTTCTCTACCTCCTTAGCAGACCTCCCAGACAAGTGCGCTACTTTTCTGAGTTGTACAAGTGTATCTAATGAGGAGCTCACCTCCTCTATTTATATTAGTTCCCGACTGACTAAAAACCCTAATGGGGCCGAACTCTCCTGGAGAAGTCTAATAACCCCTAAAATATAAGATCAGGGCCGACCCCCACATGGTGGGTCTAATAACCCTAGTTACCACAACCCATCGGAAGAATAATCATCTCTGGATACATAATAGGGTTACCTTGGAGGGATGAAACATCTCTGGAATAATAATGTACAAATATAATATTCTTAGAAGTTACAATATTCAACACTCCCCCTTAACGAGAAGGATATTATAACAACGTCTGCAGGGGCAAGGAGTCATCGACTACATCATACATGATACATCTATAAATCATCAGAAGCTTTCTTCAATTCATCATCATCAGTAACTTAACCAGTTACTGGAACATCAATGTCATCAGCATCGTCATCACACAATCATCAGTATCGTCATCACACAATCATCAGCATCGTCATCACACGATCATCAGCATCGTCATCACACGATCATCAGCATCGTCATCACACGATCATCAGCATCGTCATCATACGATCATCAGCATCATCATAACACGATCATTAGCATCGTCATCACACGATCATCAACATCGTCATCACACGATCATCAGCATCGTCATCACACGATCATCAACATCGTCATCACACGATCATCAGCATCGTCATCATACAATCATCAGCATCATCATCACACGATGCAGTCCTCACACGTACCTTTAAGACAAGTCTCATGTCTAGGGATGATGCAATCCTGATCAAGTTCCAGGATTATCAGTCCTTATCCCTTTAAGACAAGTCTCATGTCTAGGGACGATGCAATCCCATCACGTACATTTTGAACCCAGTTCATGGACGATGCAGTCCTCACACGTACCTTTAAGACACATCTCATGTCTAGGGATGATGCAATCCCGATCAAGTTCCAGGATGATCAGTCCTTATCACTTTAAGACAAGTCTCATGTCTAGGGACGATGCAATCCCATCACGTACATTTTGAACCCAGTTCATGGACGATGGAGTCCTCACACGTACCTTTAAGACAAGTCTCATGTCTAGGGATGATGTAATCCCGATCAAGTTCCAGGATGATCAGTCCTTATCACTTTAAGACAAGTCTCATGTCTAGGGGCGATGCAATCCCATCACGTACATTTTGAACCTAGTTTAGGGACGATGCAGTCCTATCTTCAATTCTCGAAGACATCATGTCTACGGCTCTCTTTAGGACTGAAGTCCAGGGATGATCCAATCCTATTTCTTTCTTGGAGACACCTGTCTACGGCTCACTTTAGAACTTGAGTTCAAGGATGATGCAATCCTTTCATGTCCACCAAGGACTTCATTCTCGGAGACATCATGTCTACGACTCTCTTTAGAACTTGAGTTCAAGGATGATGCAATCCTTACATGTATTCTCATCAATACATCTATCATCAAAAGCATGTATTCTCACCAATACATCATTAAAAGCATGTATTCTCACTAATACATCTATCATCAAAAGCATGTATTCTCACCAATACATCTATCATCAAAAGCATGTATTCTCACGAATACATCTAACATCAAAAGCATGTATTCTCACTAATACATCTAACATCAAAAGCATGTATTCTCACTAATACATCTGATATCAAAAGCATGTATCTATCATCAAAAGCATGTATAAGTAAAAACTAAGTATTCTAAGCATAAGAGTCCTAAATCTAAATATTTCTAAGTATCTAGGTGTAGTGAACAGGTAACCTTATCATCGACCTTGTTGTTCGATGAGACAATCTCATCATCAGTGACTATACTACTCCCCCTTTCGAGGAGGGTCCTTTTGAACTACACCAAGCTTGTCTCGGAAGTATTCAAATTTCACTCGAGACAGAGGTTTGGTCAAGATATCAGCAATTTGATCCTCAGTGTTCACATACTTGAGCTTGATAGCTCCTCTCTGCACCATATATCGTATATAAAAGTATCGGATCTCTATGTGTTTTGAATTATCGTGGAATACAGGATTTTCTGTCATCTTAATGCAGCTTTGATTGTCACACATAATCACAGTGGGATCCATTTCTAAGACAAACACTTCAGATAATAACTTCCGAAGCCACACTGCTTCACAACTGGTAGAGAAGGCATCTATATATTTTGCTTCAGCAGTACTGAGGGCCACACTAGATTGTTTCTTGTTGAACCATGAGATCATGGAAGATCCGAGACCATAACATCCACCTGAAGTACTCTTTCTGTCTAAGACACTACTTGCCCAATCAGAATCTGAGTAACCATGTAATCGGAGTTCATGACCTCCAAGATAATATAGACCAAAATCTAATGTACCTTTTAGGTACCTCATCACATGCTTTGCAGCTATTAAGTGAACCTTTCTAGGCTCTACTAAATACTGACTCAGGGTATTTACAGCAAAGCATATATCTGGCCTAGTATTTGTTAAATACATCAATGACCCAATGATTTGTCTATATAGAGTTAGGTCTACTAATTCCGATGAGTCATTAACTAATAACTTCAAGTTGGAGTCCATGGGAGTGGCCATGGCTTTACACTCCAACATATCAAATATAATTAGAATCTCCACAGCATACTTACCTTGATTTAGAAAGATTCCTTTTGGTTCTTGCCATACTTCTAGACCCAAGAAGTAGTGCATTAATCCGAGATCTTTCATCTCGAATTCTAAAGAAAGCTTCTTCTTGCTTTCAATAATCAGTTTCTCATTTCCGGTTAGAAATAGATCATCTACATATAACAACAGTATAACTGGTTCATCATCCATCACTTTAAGATAAAGATTGGGATCAACTTTACTCTTGGTAAAGCCCATGTTTGTTAAGAAATTGTCAATCCTTCCGTACCAAGCCCTGGGAGCTTGCTTCAAACCATATAATGCCTTTTTCAGTTTGCATACATGAGTCCTCCCGTCTTTAACCTCAAACCTTTGTGGTTGCTCTATGTATACTTCTTCTTCAATTACACCATTCAGAAAAGCTATCTTAACAACCATTTGGTGTAGTTTCCACTTCATCATAGATGCAAGTGCCATGATAGTTCTAATCGAAGTATACCTAGCAACTGGTGCAAATGTTTCTTCATAGTCAATTCCCTCCTTCTGAGAGAACCCTCTGGCTACAAATCTTGCCTTGTATTTTTCAATGCTACCATCTGCAACATGTTTTATCTTGAAAATCCATTTGGAAGAAACCACACTTTTATCTTTTGGTTTGGGAACTACATCCCAAACATCATTTTTCATTATTGATTGATATTCTTCTGTCATTGCTTCTACCCATTCTTTCTTCTGGGCTGCTTCTTCATAGCTAGTATGTTGTTGATCTACAAGATCACACATCAAGGCCATATAGTTGGACACTATCTTAGGTTTCTTTCTTTCTCTAGTGGAGCCTTCAGGAGCTCCATATCTTTCAGCTCCTTGAATAATATCTCTAGCCCATGCTGGCCTTCTTTTCTTAGATGAATCTGTGATAGAAGGTTCTTGTGGTTCCAACATGTCATGATCTTCTGGTGAATCATCTTCAGGGATGTGCACGGCCTCTGTGATTCTAGGAGGTGTATCTTCTTCATAGATTTCTTCAAGTTGACACTTCCTGGATTTCTTGAGAGCTGCTTCTTCATCAAATGTTACATCTCTACTTATTTCTATATGATGAAAACCTGGAATGTAGATTCTGAAGGCTTTGGATGATTCACAATATCTGACAAATATTCCCTTCTTACTAGAAGGATCCAACTTGGTTCTCTTTTATTTTGGAATGTGGATGTACACAGGACACCCAAATATTTTGAGATGACTTACCTCAGGCTTCTTTCCTGTAAACACTTCTTCTGGAGTTTTGAATTCAAGAGCACTATGGGATAGTCTATTTTGCACATAGACTGCTGTCCTAGCTGCTTCAGCCCATAGATACATGGGTAGATCTTGATCATGTATCATAGTTTTTACAGCTTCCATGATGGTTCTATTTTTCCTCTCAGCAACCCCATTTTGTTGGGGATTGTAGGGAGTGGTTAGTTCCCTCTTAATTCCGGCTTCTTTACAAAAGTCTTCAAAGTCCTTTGACATATATTCTCCGCCATTATCTGTTCTGAGAATCTTGATTTTCTTTTCTGAGAGATTTTCTATTAGGGCCTTGAATTCTTTGAATTTTCCAAAGACTTCATTCTTACCTTTTAGAAAGTATATCCAAGTCTTCCTTGAATAGTCATAAATGAATGAGAGATAATACTCAAATCCACTTAGGGAAGTAGTGGGCATTGGTCCACATACATCTAAGTGTATTAGCTCCAGAATGTTCTTAGTCTTTGTTTCACTCTTTGGAAAAGGGTTCTTGACATTCTTCCCTTTCTTACAACCTTTACATGAGCCATTATGATCACCCTTCAGATCTGGTAATCCTATGACCACCTTGCTTACATAGGGTAAGGCTTTGTAGTTAATGTGAGCTAGTCTTCTATGCCATAGCTCATTGGGGCTAGAGGTTTCATGAGCAAGGGCAACTTCTGGATGACCCTTGAGCTTATAGAGACCTCCTTCTTCTTCACCAATGATATTGCATCTTTAATTGATTTTCCTTTGGACCACATGAGTACTTGTCCATCTATGAAAGCCACTCTAAAACCTTTCTTATCTAGTGATGAGATAGAGAGTAGGTTCTTCTTTAAACCTGGAACATATAAAACTTCTTTAATTTTCAAGGGTGTTCCAGAATCAAGCTTGTAGCTTGCTTCACCAATTCCCTTGATGGGATATTGATAATCATCTCCTAGAGATACCTTTTGAGGTGAAGACTTTTCTTCAAGTCTTGAGAGAGATTTCTTTTGACCTGTCATGTGCTTTGAAGCACCACTATCAATGAGCCATGTATCTTCTCCAGGAGACACAGATCCAGAGAGTGCAAAAAATAGGACATATTCTTCTGGATCTTGTCTCTTTACTTTAGATCTTTTCCTTTGAGGCCTTTCCTCTTCTTCTTCTTCTTCTTCTTCCCCTACTTCTTCTTCACTATCATCTTCTGCCATATGTGCATGATGTCTTTTGTGAACAAACTTCTTCTTCTTCTTTGGAGAAGAACAGTCTTTAGCATAGTGTCCTAGTTTAAGACAATTATAACATTGGACTGTGGAGAGGTCTCTTTTTGAGTTTGAACCTCCTTTCCTTTTGAATTTATGAGAGGGTTGAGACCTTTTGTAGTTCACTTTCTTGAAGTGGCCTCTCTTTCCTCTTTTAGTGTGGGTGGCCAAAGCTTGGTCATCCTCTTTGAGAAGAGCTTCTCTGTTGGCTACCCTAGCCTCTTCTTGAACACAATCCTCCCATACTACATCAAACTTCATGCTTTCTTTTCTGGCACACATAGTTTGTATGAAAGATTCCCAAGGTCTAGTGAGACCATCTAGGGCAGTCATCACAAGTTCATCTTCATCAAGAGTATCACCAATGGCATCTAGTTGATCCTTGATTTGGGAGACCCCTGAGAAGTAGTCTTGAATGGATTCTCCTTTGTGCATCTTGGTACTTTTCAACTGAGTCCTTAGGTTCATCTTCCTATTGATGTTCTTTCCTTCATACATTCTTCCTAGGGCATCATACATTTCCTTTGGAGTCTTCTTGGAGGCCACTTGGGGAATCATGTGGTCTTTAATAGAATCAGCTATGATTCTCTTTGCCCTAATCAAATCCTTCCTATGCTTCTCTTTGGCTTCATCTCCTTCTGGTTCTGCAACTTCATCCTTGACATAATGAGCAAGATCATTCTCTTCGAGAATGAGACCAATTCTGTATTTCCATGCTCGGAAATTCTCTATACCTTCTAGCTTGTCTTCAAGCTTAGTGTTTGGAGCCATCTTCTCTTGGGGGATTCCAAGAGATAAGAGACAGAGTAGTGCTTACCCGAAAATATTACCTTTTTACTTTTTCGGATCCTGGGACATAATTTCTGGTTTATCGCACTTTTGGTAAAACTAGGGTTTGACTTTCCCAGAGTTCTACCCAACCAAAAAGTTCGATCTAGGGCTCAAAAGATTGGTTTTGAGAAGGTCTATCCAGCCATGTAATCAGAATTTAACAATACCAACTTTTTGATGAAACCAATTTCTGGTTTATCGCACTTTTGGTAAAACTAGGGTTTGACTTTCCTGGAGTTCTACCCAACAAAAAAGTTCGATCTAGGGCTCAAAAGATTGGTTTTGAGAAGGGTCATCCAGCCATGTAATCATAATTTAACAATACCAACTTTTTGCTGAAACCCTAATTTTTACCGGAGAGAGAGAGAGAGATATTCTTACCTTGTGAAAGATGTCCTATTCAGGCTAGCTCTGATACCATGTTAAGTTTAAACCAAATAGACTAGCAAGATCACTGAAAGAAACATAATCACAAGATAAACACAGAATTTACCCTGGGAAACCCTCATGGGGTAGAAAACCCAGCAAAGCTTTCCTCAATAAGATGATCAACCAAAATACAAGATGTGCTCCCTCCTTCTCTACCTCCTTAGCAGACCTCCCAGACAAGTGCGCTACTTTTCTGAGTTGTACAAGTGTATCTAATGAGGAGCTCACCTCCTCTATTTATATTAGTTCCCGACTGACTACAAACCCTAATGGGGCCGACCTCTCTTGGAGAAGTCTAATAACCCCTAAAATATAAGATCAGGGCCGACCCCCACATGGTGGGTCTAATAACCCTAGTTACCACAACCCATAGGAAGAATAATCATCTCCGGATACATAATAGGGTTACCTCGGAGGGATGAAACATCTCCGGAATAATAATGTACAAATATAATATTCTTAGAAGTTACAATATTCAACAACATATGCATGATGCATTTCATGTATATGTAGGTAAAGTATATGCATTTCATGTGATAGATTGACTAGAATGCATTTCATGAAGAAAGATTACACACTTGATTCACTTCATGGAATTGATTGATACACCTGATGCATTTCATACGATTGAATTTATTAGAATAAGATTCAGGTAGATGCATTTCAAGTATTTTGTTGAAGAAGTATCTATATCCCATGTACCTTGTATATACTAATGTATTTCGTGTGATTTATTTCATGTATCATGTATCTTGAAGAACTATTTTATGTATCTAGATTAATAGTATATATATATATATATGCTACTAACCGTGTGTTTGTTGGAACATGAAAAATATATTTGTAGAAGAATATATTTATATCATGGAATCACATTTTTTATACCTGATGTTAATCATATAAGTGAATGAAATATGATTTTCAGGTGGATGTATCTTTGTTGAATATTGAAGGCCTTGTAATGATGTTTGAAGGTCTTGTAAAAATGATTGAAGACCCTGTGATGGAGATTGAAGATTGACCCTTTCTCCCTTGAGTCCACTCTACTAGTCTCGGTTCTCCCATGGGTAGTGGAGACAAACAGGAAAGTAGGTTGTAGTGGGAAGTATTGTGGTTAGAAAGGTGTTATATTTCTAAGGCATGTATGGGCATGTATTCTATCCTTTTGTAAAGACATGCATGTAATATGCATCGAGGATGATGCATGGTTTAAGGGGAGGGAAATGTAATACCCTCTGGTTTAGCCATTGGACATGTTATTATTATTTTGATATTGTGACATTATGGCACGAGGTGATGAGACTATGGTTTGCACATTATTATTATTATTATGTTATTATTATTTATTAATAAAGTAGAAAAGAACGGGCGACCGATGTCACGAAAGATAGTATGAGAAACCATGATGTTACGAGCAAGGGGTTGTGGAAAAGTGTTTACATATGTGTGTTGAGCCTATGTTGATGTTGTACACCCTTCTTATGTACTTGATGGACCCTCTTGGTTATGCACCCTGATGTGTTATGTCACTCCTTGGTTTTATTTACCCTGAGATTATTTTTTTATTTGAGGATTGGAGTCCCTCTCTCACCTAGTGCACCCTCATGAATTGGATTAGTGTGTCTCTTGGTGTAGAAACCTGATGTGTAACTCTAGTTTACTATTTTGGGAAAGTAACTCTCATGCTTGTGTCCCTCTCTCTCCCAATTCGAATTGCTCATGAAGGAATTTGATTTGCTTGTGTGGGCTAGTCACACTTGTGTGTTGGTTCATGATTTTGATCTTGTCCTTGTGTTTGGAATTTGTGGTTCAACTTTGCTACTCTTGGTATGAAATAATTGATGGTCATTGTGCCCTTGTGGATTCTGTGGGGTAATTCCATGAAGATGGGTAACTTGTTTTGGCCAAATATGGCGTTGAAATATGGAAAATTTACCCATGTATTAAATTGAAGCCCTTGAAACTCATATTTTCCATATGAATTTCGACATGCGGTTAAAAAATGAAAAGTATAGAATTATGTTGGCTTTCCAATGATATTTTTTTTTAAATATAACAATGTCATTTACCATGTCAAATTTTCATTTAATGAAACGTGTGTCCTTAAAAATTTGAAGAGAAATTAACAAGTGGCTTATGTGTGTGCAAAATAATTTAATTTTAAATTAATAATTTTAAAACATGAAATATGTGAACATGATCTAGACATAATGCACTAGTGTGTACAATTTTTTTTTTAATTTTTCTCAAAAATTTATATTTATTATTATTTTTCGAAACTGACCAAGTGAATATTTCAGTCGCATTTTGCACACATGTGCGTGTGTGCGCCAAATCTTTTGATTGTTTACATAATTTGCAAAACTAAAAATACCCTTTTGAAGAGGATGCACTGATGTAGCGCTTGTATATTTTTTCAAATTTTTTGGATGGATTTTGAATGTTGTTGATTTATCTTTTAGCTCATTCGAAGTTTTCGACAAGGTTTTTTAGGGTAATATTTAACAGGAATTTAAAAACAAATGACATACGAAGATAAAAATTCATAAATTATATGTATATGGATAGAGGATTCATTGACGAATCCAACAGTATCAAGTCCCCCCATTAATGTGCATTTAATGACATATTTTAAGGCTCTTAAAGGAAGACAAAAATTTCTTTTTGTAGTGAAAAGAGCTTTCAGCCTGTTTTTTAGGCCCTCGATCGAGATATTTGCTCAATCGAGGTTTTTAAAATACCTTGATCGAGGGATAAATAGCTTGATATCTTAATCGAGGTCTTCTTTAAAATATCGATCGAGGTCTTTTAAAGCCCTCGATCAAGGTATTTTAAAACCCTCGATCGAGGTTTTAATACCTCGATCGAGGGCTTTAAAAGACCTTGATCGAGGGTATGCGACACAATGTTTTGGTGCTTCGCTTGCCAAAAATCATGAACCACCTTCATGGATTAACCCTGTGCCTAAGATGAGTTACTTTGGAGCCACTGGTGTATGTCCTGGAATTTCCTTTGGAGATCCTGGATTGGCGGTAGGGGTGAGGTCCACTACCATTGTATTTGAGGTTGGACAGAGTTGTGTATTGCCTTTGGAGATCCTGGTTTGGAAGAAATGGTGAGTTCCATTTCCTTGGATTTGACGTTTTCCTAGAGACATTGGAATCTCCCTGTATTATAAGTGCTACTTGTCATTAGGTTGTGGTTGGACTATTGTCCTGGAGCCATTGGAATTACCATGGAGTAGAAGTAGAGGCAACACTCACTATTGGGTTGTGGTTGGAATGATTTCTTGAGAGAATTTGTGGTTGAGTGCGCTCTTGATTGTGGCATCAAAGTTCTGGCTCGGGGATGACCGTTGCAAAGTGAGTTTTGTCTTGCATTGTGTCTACAACTGGGTGGAATGTGGCACGGTCGATTCCGGTCAAGTATTTGGCAAAGATAAGTGCTTTATGTCATGTTTATTTAATTTATTTGGATCTGATATGATTTATTTATGTATGTACATGAAATTTTTTATGAAATCTATGAGCTATTTTTGGAATAAATTTCTCATGGAATTCAATCTATTTACGCAAGTAAATTTTGTGAAGGAATTGGAAACTAGTTTTGGGGATTTTGTGCACAAATTGTTTGATGAAATGATTCTTTGGAACCTCTGCAAAATAAATGATATTTCTTCCATTTTCATTATATAATTTGTATTTTGATTGTACCATAGCCTCGGAATAGTTGAAGACACTTCTCTTTGATGCTTCTACCTTTTATTTGAAAACTAGTTCTTCGATTGGATTGTTTTGCATAGTTTGGAGACTTGGCACATGAAGTGTTTGTAAAAATGAATGAGTGTTCCTTTTATGATTATATATGATAAATACACTTGAAATGTTTGTGATAATTTGAGGGTAAATATTCTTTATAGTGTTTGGGAGATGTCTACCGAAATTCTAGATCAATTTCCATTTTCTAGCTCCTTCAATGGAATTGTTTTGAGTAGATTTGTGACTTTGCATATGAAGTGTTTGATGAAATATTTGAATGATATATACCTCTATTATGAATTATGAACAAATTTATTTATATTTTGAATTAAATTTGAATGATTCTATGATCTGTGGATTTAATTATTCTATCGATTCCTAGAATTACTAGTCAATTCGGATGAGTAGAATTAGCTAGTTTTGAGAATTATTTAATGGAATGTCTATAGGTGGAAAGATACAACCATATGACTATAGGTGAACCTTGCTACACTTTCCATGAGTTAAATTAGTCATATATTTCTCTTTATTTGTAATTTGGAAACTAGGTACATTGTAGTGAAAATTGATAACTAGTTGTGGACTGAAATTTTTGTTTTCGTAAAAACGGAATGCTACAGCCATGTGCTCTATTTATAACATGTTATAGTGCTATAGGTGGCTACTTATCAGCAGGGAAATGTTTAGGGGCGAAATTTCCCTAATTGGCTATTTTTGGGCTTTCTTTTCAAAAATGAAATTCGTCATTTGGTCATTTTTAGTCTCTAATATCGCCTATATTTACATAAAATATGTATTTTTATCATAATATTCGCCAAAATTTACAAATTTCAATAGTAAATTGTATTTTTCATATTTGATACTCGCCTACCAATCTATATATATCATTTTTTAATCCAAAATAATCGCCTAGAATACTATAGTTAAATATAATTTTATAATCCTTAAAAAATACCTTGCTTATAAGGTGTGATCATTTACTTATGGATGCATTTCATTTTCATTCAATTATTTAGACTCAATTTATTGCGGTGAATGTTAACTAGTTTCATTGGAATTGATAGAAAATATCAACTTATGTGAAATTAGAACGATATGAAAATAAACCTTCAATTGGATGTAGGAGAATGATTAAATATGTTGTTAATGGATGTAGGATTTATTTTGGGTTTAATGGCATGGTTACAAGTTGATTTTTTGCAAAACTAGCTGCTTATATTGAAAAACTAGTTAACTAGTCTTGTGGAGTGGACTCTCTTTCGTAATTACCATGATTAATTATTGTAATTTTGGTAATTAGGCCTTATTTACATGTAATTAGATGTTATTAAGACATTGTGATTGATAATCAATGGTTATTTTTTAAACAATTGGATTTGTGATAAGTGTCGTCATTTGCGCGCTAAGTGTTGTTAAGTGTCATAATTAACACCTTAACTACTAGTTAACTACGATTAAGAATAATTAGCCTTTAGAAGTGGTTTTCATCTCTGATATGGCTTGGATTGAAGGTTTGATGATGTTAGATGATGTTAAGAATCCTTCCCATCCCTTAGATAAGATGTTGGATTTGTTAATGAATTTATATTAAATTATTGTTAATTATTGGATTTTGTGTCACAATTAATTTTGGAAAAATATAAATTAAATATTTATGGTTTATCCACTACACTAAAAATCAAGTAATTAGCCTCAGAGAGCTAATGATGTGTCCATTAGACACTCTGATAAGCCATGGTTGCATTACAAAATTGAACCTTGTGCATGTATATTGTAATCACATTCATTTTTTTTTTTTAATTTCGAAGTTATATGTTTCACTCCATTCTAAATAACAGTGAGAAAAGGTCCAATATGCCACCTAGAATCTAAAAAATGTCATGAATTTGTGCCTAACTTTCAATGAAAATCTTCAGGATTTATTGTGTGATGTTGCATGGATTGGAGGTCAACAAGCACTAAAGTTACGATATTAAAAACGTGAGAGAAATTATTAATGAATTTCACACAAATGTTGCATCAATATTATATAATGTGCTGAGAAGATGTGACCACTTAGATTTCGATTTCAATGATCATTGACAAACATATGGTTTGAGGTCCCATGTGAAAGAAAACTCACAAGTATTTTCAAATAAATAGTACACGTTATATGCATACTCTACTTCATTACTCTAAGTTTGTAATCCTAGTAAGCTGACAGAACAATCGATGTTACAATTGTCAATTACCATAACTCATGATGTCCTAAAGATCAACACCCCTCAAGTTGTCTTGTATTAACACAACATCCCTGGAAAAATATGGAATGCAATTTTGTTATTTTGAAAAATTATTGTATATTGTAACTCTGACTTGTAAATGTTTTTTCATATGATATTCGGGTTTTTTTCTAGTCTATTTTCTTGTTTGTGATTGACTAGTTGCTAGTTTGGAAGTTAGAATATATTGTTGATATTGAAATATTGCTACCTTTTTATGGAAATTGTTGTTTTGGATTAACACAACACACTTGAAAAAATATGTAATAAGGTTTTGTTTGTTTGAAAAATTGTTGTATATTGTAGCTATGATTTGAAAATTGTTTTCCAATATGACATTCTGGTTGTTTTTTGGTCTATTTTCTCTTTGCTAGTTTCAATTATGTAGGTTAATATTGAAGAAATGAGATAAAAGAATGGAACAAGGGTTATTAATTGTGAATGCAATTAACATTGTTGGCTCATAAGATGATTGATCTGGATAGGTTGGTGAGCACTATTGTTGAAGTTTGCATGGGGAATGTTTTTCTAGAATTGAAGTAAAATCATGAAGAGAATATCAAGGAAATAATTGAAAAGAGGAATTGAGATTTGGTATGACTTTAATCCATGCTTTAATCAAGGTATTTAATTGAGATGATCTTGATGTGAGGTTTTGGTTGGGATAGGTTGTGAACTAATCTTTCAAATTTTGGAAAAAGTAAAAAATACTGAAAAATGGGAGGCATGTAAAAGTAAAATAGAATGAAAAGTTTTAAAGGATGTTTTTGGATTAACACATCACACTTGAAAAAATATGGGTTACAGTTTTATGTTTCAAAACTTGTTGTATATTGTAGCTATGATTTGAAAATTGTTTTCCAATATGACATTCTGGTTGTTTTCTGGTCTATTTTATCTTTGCTAGTTTCAATTATGTAGGTTAATATTGAAGAAATGAGATTAAATAATGGAACACGAGTTTTTAATTTTGAATGCAATTAACATTGCTGGCTCATAAGATGATTGATCTAGATAGGTTGGTGAGCACTATTGTCGAAGTCTGCATGGGGAATGTTTTTCCAGAAGTGAAGTAACATCATGAAGAGAATATGAAGGAAATAATTACAAAAGAGAAATTGAGATTTGGTAGGACTTTAATAAAGGTATTGAATTGATTTGATCTTGATTTGAGGTTTTGGTTGGGATAGGTTGTGAACTAATGCTTTCAAATTTTGGAAAAAGTCAAAAATACTGAAAAATAATAGGCATGTAAAAGTAAAATAGAATGAAAATTTTTAAAGTATTTTTTTGGTTTGGTAGAGTGCCCATAAATTGCTGGGATAACCTGTGGTGATAATTTGTCTTTTTTTTCTTTAGATCTTTCATAAAACAATGAATTTTTAATGTCAATTAAATTTGCAATTACAATAGAATATGAAATATTTTCTCTCTTCTCCTTGTCATGGATAGTGATTCACAATATGCAAAATGAAGTGCTTCTAGTTTCCTACTATGCCTGGAAGAAGAAAAGAGTAAATGGGCCAGAATAAAAATGATTAATAAATTCTATGTTTAATAAGAAAAGAGTAAATATGCTCCGTTTCCTCGGTACCCTATTACAAAAATAAACTAATAAAACGGCAAAATATAATACCAGCTAACAACAATTAATTATTAAAATGAATAAGTATACTACTTGTTGATGGTGATAAATGACTATCATGACTAATTAAATGACCAGTTAACAACAATCAATGACTAAATAAATGACCAGTTAATAGCAATCAATGGCTACATAAATGACCAGTTAACAACAATTAATGACTAAATAAATTTTCAGTTAACAACAATCAGTGACTGAAACAACAACTAAATATACTACCAAACTGACCAATCAGAACAACCAATAAATGACTAAAAAATTTTAGTCATGTATTTAGTTGTGTTATAAGTGAATGACAATAAATGACTAATATTCACATGACTAAATTTAGTCATTTATATGCAATTTTTGTAGTTTTCTTAGTCATATATCTAACTTTTTTCTATTAGTGATAGTATCCCTTTGATCCACTCGCGAGATCCAATGATGATGCTTGGCCCAATACTTTAGACAACTAACCAAGGAGGATCAACTATGCCCTTCACCACACCACCTAATCTCTCAGATGCATAAAGAGTAATCTTCTTGAATGTTGTGTATAGTGCACTATAGTAACAATATGATTAATAGGTTGGTTTTAGGATTCCTAAAAGGGTCCTCAATATACTCAAGGTACATGGGGTGCAAGTCCATGTTCAATGTTGTCTAATGTGGTACTAATCGATGAAGGGTACTAGACCAGAGTCTAAAGGGGATGTCCAATGTGTTGTACCTAACGAAGATGCAATAAAACTTCTCTAGCAATGGTCATTGTCTAGTAGTGTTCCCTTCAACCACATTTTTACCCACTAAGAAAATATCTTGATCATATTTATATACCCTGGAACATGTCTTCTACCCATGAATTCCAAGTCTTTACGCCAAATATGCTCATTAAGATCCAATAAAACACTTCCAATTTAAACAATGTATCATTAACAATAGTTCATAGTATCAAAGAAACATCAATGAAATAACAACTACTTTTGACAATGTAATAGTTGAATGGATCAATAATGAAGTAAAATTAGCATTAAATCTCTTTAAAGGTAGTAATTGTATAAGGTCAGTACACAAGAACAATGAACAATAACTTGTAGTAGATATTAGTATGACAATGACAACATAACAAGCATCAAGATAATGTTCAAGGAGATATTGAATGTGTTTAAGATAAATTAATTCATAGCATGTGTGACATGAACATAGTAAAATAACCATTAATTAACTTATTAGGAAATCCAGATGAACTTGTAAGGAAATCTTGAAATAACTATGAAAAAAGTACCAATGAGATTTAAAATTTACTTAATGTTACCTCAAGAATTTAAGGACTATTTCAAATGAAAATTTGCTTAGTGGTTTAGCACAATAATCATAAACAACTAAATATCAAGGTGATGTTTGTTAGAATATTGAGAATACACATAACATACAACAATACATTTACACTAACATACAAATATGATAGCAATGATCTACTAGTCTAACCTTCTATCCATACAATCAACAATGATCATGCAAGAAATAAGAGACAAGAGAACAAGATAAAAATACACTAGATATACATGGTAAAACCCCAAATGGGGAAACAGCCACAGAAGGATTGGTCTTCTCTTGAGATTCAAAAATATCCAATCTTACAAGAGAGCTCCACCCCACATATGCTTCACAATTTTACAATAACATCACAATGCATGAGATCACCATATTCCCTAAGGATCTCCCTCACCTCTATTATATACCAAGAGGTATGGAAAAATGGCATCCCAAAATACACATGGGATAAATGATTTTCTACTTATTTATATAATGAATGGTAATATGATCATATTACTCCATGATGCATGTGGGATAACTCATTTTTACATAATATTAGAGTTATTTATTCCTTCTAATGATAGATAAGACATATTATGAAATCATACTAGACATCATTACACATGTAATATTAATTACACATTCCAACACTCTCCCTTAATGATAACTGGGAGAACAACACTGTCATAAATGGAGGAAGATGGCATTACACTAGCTTTCTCCCTTGATGACAACTTTCCTCATTATCAACATACTGCAAAGATACATATACTTTTCTTTCATCATCAATTTGGTGAACATATCAACTACTTTATTTTTAGTGGGACAATACTCCAAACAAATAACACCATCCGCAACAAGGTCTCGAATGTAATGAGTATCCAAGTCAATGTGTTTAGTCTTGGAGTGATATGTTGGATTGTATGCAAGCTTAATTGCACTCTAATTGTCACATCTTAATTTGATAGGATATTTCTATACTAGACCAATCTTTGAAAAACATGTTGGAACCAACACTACAAGGAAAATACCATGTAGTGGAGGTTATAGCGGATGCTCCGCTCAAAAGATTCCAAATATCCATTATAGTGGAGGTCACTAATAGAGGCGATTAGTCGAAGGTTTTAGCAGAGGTTTTTTTTCTATGTTCTTATTTTAATACAAACGCACTGGTGCATTTCCAATAAATACACACTCGGAAGACATATACCATATTGTACCATGTCGAAAAAATCATCAAATGCAAAGAAAAAAAAAATCTAAATCAGTGCGTTACGTAAACATAAATGCACTAGTATGTTTCCATAAACATAAAAGCCCCATACTATATTTTAGTATAAAATTAAAAATATATATATTATTTTGTAAAATATTCATAATATTTTGTTTAGAAGCCTATACGTGGTGCGTTGTCTAATACTGAATTCCTCATTGCATTTAATAGAAACAAACGCACCGTCATATATTTTATTAAAAAAAAGAAAACATCTATTTTATTTGAAAACCTAGTTAAATTTATTTAATACCCTACATTCAGTTTGTTACCTATCACACCACACCCTAGTGTGTGTAAAAGTAACGAATGCACCGATGAATCCGCTATTAAAAAATAGCATATTTTATTATTTTATAAAAAAATGTTATATTTTACTTAAAAATCTACACTAGTGTGTTTGCTAACTAAACATGCCCCGGTGCGTGTCAGATACCCAAAAGAACCGATATGTATTTCATGAAAAAATTAAAAATTAAAAAATTAAAAAACATTAAATTTTATTGAAAAAACTAATGGAGGTGCAATTATGTTATAAAATGCCTTGGTGCATTCATTATTATTGGGCGCACCGAGAAATGGTTTTATAAAAAAAATTACCACACCGTCAAACTCATTTTTACCCTTGTACAGTGCACTTGAGCCATTACCACTGGTGTTGTACATCACCCACTAGATTCCCTGCCACTTGTGCTCATTCCTCATTGGCTATGGACACATTGCTAATTCCTATTGGTTGTTGAATTGAGTTTGAATTTTACCAAACGGTGGGAAAAAAATGAAATTATCCATACAAATACAGGATGCCTCCCCAATGTGTGGTTCAACAGGTAAATTAATTTTTATTTGATAATTTAAATTTTTAGCGGGTTGAATTTTGAAATTGACCAATTATTTCTTATTTTTCCCAAAAATTTTAAAAAATTCGCGTGGTGCTTTCGATCCAGTCATCTCGCACCGAACGATAGTGCACCCTATAAAACCTTACAAGGAGTACCTCTAGCAGTGTGAGCCGAATGGACTTAACCACAGCTGAAACAGTGTGTTGTACTTTTGTAGCACACCAAAGAAACATTCATTTTATTTTTAAAATAATGAACTAATTAGTAGTGCATTCCTATCAACGTAACACATCGTCCTTCCAGTGACCCTATGTGCATTGATTACACGTGTATATTAAAGAAAACAAATTAAAATAAAATAATTGGTGATTGTTTTTCACAATTGTGCATCATGCCCTTTACGTTATCATGAACATAACACACCGCTTTAGACAATGTAGCATTTACATACTCTAAACAAACATAATTCAACGGTGCTCCTAGTGCACATTAGCACACGGCTCTTCCGTTCTCTAACGTCTAGTAGGCGCACTATGGATACATTCCCTGTCAACCTTAAAATAACATAAAAAAATGGTATTTCTGGTTAAAGTCATCGCACCGATTATGGTGCATTAAAAAACCACTTTTTTTGAAACGGACTGGTGCGTTTGTAATTTGATGCACCAGCTTGACAGTAGAATTTTTAAAAACAATGAAAATATCTTAGCAGTGTGCTAAGTTACAAAATCTGCACCAAGTTACCCGGTGCGCTTCATTCTAAAGGGCACAATGTTTAAATTTAAAACTTTCGTACAATACATCGACGGTGTCCCCATTAAAAATAACCGCACCGCAATTTGTTTTCCCCATTTACGGGGCGATGAAGCATCTACAATGCACTGGTAATGTGCTTTAAAATTATAGCTAATTGCAAATGGTGTGCTACATTATAGTATTCACATCGAGTTAACTGGTGTGTTTATCTGTAAATGGAGCAATTGTAAAGCAAGAAATTAAAAGAACATTCAATACATCAACTGTGCATTCACGTTTAAGGGACTCACCATGATGAACATTTTAAATGTTAAAAGTTTAAACAGCCCCCTATTTATTGGGGCATGTGTAGGTAAAAAGCACCATTGATGGTGCAGTTTGTATATAAACGCGTCGTTGGCACTGTAGTTGGTGTATAAAAGAACTGGGGAAGTGCACGTATGTTATTTAGGAACAACACACCTAAAATTTGATTCTTTTAAGAGAGAAAATGTATTATTGATGTAAATAAATAGAATTTTAATTGAATGAAATATTACATGTTTTTATATATCTATTTATGACATTGATTCATGTTATATGTGAAATAGAGACATGAGAGGCGACAAGCTACTCGGAAGGAGTGTGCATAAGTGGATCAGTTCAACATGGTCAAAGAATGGGTGGATAGGGAGAGGGATTTGTACCCTATCCCCATTACTGATTAGACTCGTGAGATGTTGAGGATTGTTAGCCTCCTGGAGTTCTATGAGGAGGCTAGATCCCTCAAGGGTAAATCTTCATTGTTGTGTCAGTTCATCCAATTCTAGGATCATCATAGGCGGGCATTTCATGTTGGTCCCAGTCAGTGGTTCCATCCTATTGAGAAGTACATATATTTCATCACTACGTTATCCAAGAGAGGGGAGGATTTTCCCTATACTTTTTTTGATGTCCCAACTGATGCTACAATAGAGAGTTTTCTAGCTTACTCTCTGAGATATATTAGTGAGGAGGTCATCCATCCCTGTGATTTTCAAGTGAGTGGTGGGAAGATTAGTATCTCTGCTTTTGGTCGAGAGGAAGTTAGGTGGATCTCTCACTGGCTTACTACATCAGCACACTCCACCAGTGATGGGAAGCACATTAGTTTCCCTCTATTGTATTATGTTGACTCTTGATGCAGGAGCATCGGGGCCTAGGATAAACTGTCGAATTTGATCGACATGAGTAGTCGACCTGGGGGATTGTCAATGACCACTGGTGAGCAGGAAAATTGGCTGTTTAAGTCAATAAGTCGCAGGGAGATGTCTATATGTGGTCGACGGAAGGTGCGAAAGGTCAAGAGTCGACATTTTAGAGGTTGACAAACGACAGGGTTGCAGCGGAAGGCGTCGGGGGTCAACATGTTGTCGGAACACGACATCGACAGGTTTTGACGCAAAATCCAAGCATGGAGGAAGGGGCGGACTAGCAAATCCTTAGAATCAAAGTGAAGCCGATGGGTAAGTTGAAGCTAATAGAAGACAGTATGGTCAACACAGGAGATGGGGCCAACTACTGTAGTAGTTTCAAAGACATTCAGAAGTCAAGGAAAGTACTTGGTAGCCATTCAGGGTTGAAAAGGAAGTTGTGAGCAGTTATTGAAGGTGGTTTGGATCATGACATATGTCACCACGGGCAGAGGTTGTGCATCACGACAGAAGGCATTGACAACTATAGGTCTGTAGGATCTAGAGGATTCGACAGACAGAGGAAGAGTGTCTCGGGGAATGGAGTAGTACTGGACCTCAGGATGAGCTGCAACAGCAGTATAAGACTAGTGCACAGGCACAGAGGAATGGATCAGTGGGATTAGAGTTCGATCAACAGAGGATCGAGGAGAGAAGAGATCGGATCCATCTCTCAATGAGTGCTTTCATTCTACAGAGGCCGTGAGAGGGTGAAGATCGCACAGAGAGAGAGCACACATTAATTATGTACATTGTATCAGGATGAGGCCAACTATATAGTTGTTTACATTTGTTTTCATTTCTGCATTGTAACCAATAAAGTGATTGAAGTAACAGAAGCCAGCTTTTGGCATCCTATTTTACACCAAGTATGTGTAAGCGTTGCGTGTCATGTGTTTTGTTAAGAAAGAAGTCCTTGAGGGGACCGACCTTGTGTCAGTTGGTATCAGAGCTGGAAGTGAATATAGTGTTGTGCAGTTGAGTTCGGTGAGTCAAAAGAGCCTGCAAGTGCGTAGAACAACTCCATCTGCGGTTGGGTAGAGTTGTGCATGAATTGTGAAAGTCTGGTTGCGATTGGATGAGTGGGAGTTTCAGTTGCGGTTGAAAATGGTTCATAGAGGCATTAATGTCCGAGGTACAGGAAGAAAAGTGTGTGGTGCAGAAATCATAGTTGATCGTGAAATATTCGACGAGTGTGCATGTGAACGATGTGAAGTTTGACTAGTGAATTCACAGCGATCAAAGAAATCCAAAGGCATGGATTCATTCCTGATGCGTTAGACAACAATGCCGAGGAATTCGAAGAGGTGGAAGCACGAGAAGAGGCAGCTGAGGAACCAGAAGAAAAATTCATCAAGCTTCTGACAGAGATGAGAGGTCAGACAAAGATAGATGTATGTACCTACTCAGGAAGTCTAGATCCATAAGACTTGATCGACTAGTTCAGAGAAATGGAGAAATACTTCGACATAGAGAAGATCAAGGATCCCAGGTGAGTTAAGACTGCATGTCTGAGGTTGAAGGGTCATGCCTCATTGTGGTGGGACAATGTACAGACTGACAGAGTCAAGAAAGGAAAGGAAAATATCAAGTCTTGGGACAAGATGGTTGCCAAGCTGAAGGGGAAGTTCTTGCCAGGTGACTATGTAATTTCCTTGTTCCGGAAGTTGCAAAACGTTCAATAGAAAGAGATGACCATGAAGGAGTACACAAAAATGTTCTATAGACTCTCGATCTGTTCGGGATAAACCAACGAAGGAGAAGAAGTTGTCGCTAGATACGTGAACGGCTTGAAGTATGCCATACAGAATGAGTTGAGTCTCTCAAGGTTCAGAGGGGTCAGTGAAGCCTACCAGTTAGCTCTGAAGGAAAAAGAGAAACTGTTAAGTAAATCTGCATCGACCAGAGGCAGAGTGACTGGTCGTGGTGAGAATACTATTTCCGTGAAAGGCCAAGGTATCGGAAACGGGAGAGAATCTGTCGAATAAAACCACCGTGCAAAAGGGACATCGACTAAGGAGAAAACGCAGGAAAACCAATGCGATGGTCATGAGAACCACAGTCAAGGTGCATATGGTCGAAGTGGTCCTTCCAACATAAAAGGAGCTGACAGGCTATCCATAGTCTGTTATAAGTGTCGTGGAGTCGGACACAAGGCATATGAGTGCCTAGAGAACCGACAAGTTGCAGAGGAGTCGAAACCCAGATGTCAAAGAGATGAGCAAGTTGACGAGAGGGAAGAGTCGACATCTGACAATAGTGAATATGGGAAAAGAAAGAGTTGAACCATGATGGCTAGGAGGATGTTGGTTCAGGACGACCGACGCGATGAGAAAGAGCCACCATTGTGAAAGGCTATCTTTCGAACCAAAGTACGGATTAGTGAGTGGTATTGCAAGACCATAGTTGATGGTGGCAGTACAGAGAATCTTGTGTCGACAGAGGTCATCGAAAAATTGGGTCTGAGATGCAGAGGACACCCACACCCATACAATATCTCGTGGTTGCAGAAAGGACATCATGTCAAGGTAACCAGATAGTGCCTGATAAAATTTAAGGTTGGGAAACTTGAAGACAGTATATTGTGCGACCTAATCCCAATGGATGTATTTCATCTGTTTTTAGGGAGGCCATGGAAATATGATGGGAAGATGATCTATGATGATCGAGCCAACATAGTCACAATGTGGAAAAATGGCACACGGAGAAATTTGAAGCCAAAGAAGGAGGACCAAGCCGACTGCAAGCAGGGCGAGAGAAACTATTGGGAGAAGCGAGTGTTGATGTGTTCAACAAAGGAATTAATCACTGAGGAGGAGAAGTAGTATGGATGTTTCTCCATCATTCCAAAAGGGCCATGTGTTGAGAGGTCGACAATGGAGAAGATCTTGGTCGAAGTCGAAAATATGCTCGATGATTTCAGGAGCATAGAAGTCAATGAAGCACCGATGGGATTGCCACTGATGAGAAGCATATCCCATTAGATCGACTTTATTATAGGATCAAGTTTTCCAAACAAGGAACCTCACAAAATGACTCCAGCAGAGGGTCAGGAACTCAATTGATAGGTCCAGAAGTTGTTGGATATGCGATTGATCAGAGAGAGTCTGAGCCCTTACGCGGGTACCGATAGTATTAGTGCCAAATAAGGGTGGATAATGGAGGATGTGTACAGAATCCAAATCTATCAACAAGATCACGATCAAGTATCAGTTTCCATTGCTGAGAATGGACGACTTGATGGATTGATTGAGTGGAGCGAGATACTTCACAAAGATCGACCTGAAAAGCAGTTATCACCAAATTCGGGTTAGAGAAGGAGATGAATGGAAAACAACCTTTAAGACAAAGTAAGGACTATATGAGTGGTTAGTCATACCATTCGGATTGACTAATGCACCCAGTACGTTCATGTGGTTGATGAACGAGGTATTGAATCCATTCTTGGGAAAAAATTTCATAGTGTACCTAGATGAAATTCTAATTTTCAGTTGAACCAAGACAGAGCACTTGGTGCATATTTGACAAGTGTTGCGAAAACTGAAGGAAGAGAAGCTGATGTTGAATCTGCATAAATGCTTCTTCATGAAGGAAGAACTGGTGTACTTGGGATTTGTAATCTCAGGTAAAGGGTTAGTGATGGATCCAGAGAAGGTGAAGGCTATATTGGAAGGGCCAGAGCCGACAAGCGCGACTGGAGTCTGAAGTTTCCATGGACTTGCTAGTTTCTACAGGAAGTTCATGAGGGGATTCAGTTGGATTTGTGCACCTTTGATGGAGTTCATGAAGAAAGGGGAGTTCAAGTGGACAAAAGATGCCCATAAATCTTTCGAAAAGTTGAAGGAAAAAGTGACTGAGAGCCCAGCATTAGCGCTCTCAGATTTCGACAAAGTTTTCCAAGTCGACTGCGACGTGAGTGGGATGGAAATTGGAGTAGTGTTGAGCCAAGAGGGCCGACCAATTGCATTCTTTAGTGAGAAGTTGAATGATGTGAAGTGGAAATATTCGGTCTATGACTAGAAGTTCTATGCGATTATCCAAGCATTGAAGAAGTGGAGGCATTATTTTTTTCCCAAGGAATTTGTGTTGTAGATAGATCACCAAGCACTCAGATACTTTAATACTCAGTCGAAGTTGAATCAGCAGCACATGAAATGGGTCGAGTTCTTGGAGGGATATACTTTCATGTTGTGACATAAGTCGGGAAAGTCGAACAAGGTTGTCGACGTGCTGAGTTGAAGAGTTGCATTGTTGAACACTACGAAAGTTCAGGAAACATGAATAGAGTCGGTAAAGACATAGTATGTGGCTGACGAGGATTTAATGAAAGCATGGAAGGTGAGTAGCAAACCATGGAGTGTCGAAAGAAATCCATACTTGGATTATTTTATCCAAGAGGGATACATGTTCAGGGGAAAACAATTGTGTATTCCCAGAGGATCTGTAAGAGAGAACCTAATCCGAGAACTACACATCGGAGGATTAGCAATTCATTTTGGCATCAACAGGGCCAAGGCATTGGTTGAAGAAAAGTATTATTGCCTAGAAACGACGATAGATGTCAATAAGTGGGTATGACAGTGTCAAGTTTTCCAGTTGGCAAAGGGAAGAAGTCAGAACACGGGGTTGTATACGCCATTAATAGTGCCTAATACCCCATGGGAGCACCTAAGCATGGATTTTGTGCTAGGATTTCCGAAGACGCATCAAGGGAGCGACTCAATCTTTGTTGTAGTCAACAAAATTTCGAAGATGGAACACTTTATTCTTTGCTGGAAGACAAGTGACACCACAAGCATTATTGTACTATCCTTCAAAGAGATAGTCAGATTGCATGGGTTGCGTAAGAGTATCACTTCGGACAGAGATACCAAGTTTATGGGACATTCCTGGAGAACGCTATGGAAGAAACTGGACACGAAGTTGTAGTTCATCTCGGCATATCATCCATAGACAGATGGACAGACCGAGGTGGTGAACATAATTTTGGGAAACCTTCTGAGATGTTTGACGGTCGATAAAACCAATCAGTGGGAGAACATGTTGATGCAAGCAGAGTTCACGTACAACAATTCTGTGAATGGGTCAACAGGTTTGAGCCCATTCCATGTTGTTCAAGGAAGAAGCACACATGGAGTGGTGGATTTGGTCGAAATACCGATAGAAATCAGGAAAAGCGCGGATCCAAAATCATTCGCAGAACACATGAAAGAAGTGCATGAAGATGTGCAAAAGTGCATTGAGAAGAGAAACACGACATACAAGTTGAGAGCCGACAGAAAGAATAGGCTACAGTCATTCAGCGAAGGAGACTTAGTCTATGCACATTTGCAGAAAAAGAGACTTCCGACAGGAACATATAACAAGCTGAAGCTGAAGAAGATTGGACCATGTAAGATTCTGAAGAAGATTTAGGACAATGCTTATGTATTGGAGCTGCAGAAAGACTTGAGCATTTCACCAACATTCAATGTCTCAGATCTGTACAAGTTTGAAGAAGGTTCAACCAACGGAAGCAGGGAAGTGTCGAACATCGAATGGACAGTGCAGATTCCAGATCGACACAAGGAGGAAATCACCGAAGTGTTGGAGGAACGCGAATTCAAAAGGATGCACAGTTCGTGAAAGAGAGAATATTTAGTGCGATGGAAGGACGATGAGTTGCAGGAGGTGACATGGATTTCCAAAGAAGATTTCAGGAGACTGATGGAGCAGCCGAGTTCTTTTTCACCTGGGGAGTCTGATGCAGGAGCATCAGGGCCTAGGAGAAACCGTCGAAGTTGATCGACATGAGCAGTCGACCAGGGGGAGTGCCAATGACCACTAGTGCGCAGGCAGATTGCTTGTCAAATTCAATAAGTCAAGCAGGGATTTGTCGATATGTAGACGACAGAAGGTGCGAAAAGTCAAGAGTCGACATGTTAGAGGTCCACAAATGATAGGGTTGTAGCGGAAGGCGTCAGGGGTCGACATGTTGTCGGACCACGAAACCAATAGGTTTTGAGGTGAAATCCAAGCATGGAGGAAGGGGCGTACTTGCGAAGCCTTAGAAGTGAAGTGAAGCTGACAGAAGATAGTATGGTCGACGCAGGAGATGGGGATGACTACTGTAGCAGTTTTAGAGACATTCAGAAGTCAAGGAAAGTACTTGGTAGATATTCGGGATTGCTAAGCAAGTTATGAGAAGTTATTGAAGGTGGTTGGGATCATGACAGATGTCACCACGGGCAGAGGTTGTGCAGCATGAAAGAAGGCATTGACAACTGTAGGTTTGCAGGACCTGGAGGATTCGGCAGATAGAGGAAGAGTGTCTTGGGGAACAAAGTGGACCTTGGGATGAACAACAGCAGTAATAGAATACTAGTGCACAGGAACAGAAGAAGGGATTAGTGCGATCAGAGTTTGATCAGGAGAGGATTGAGGAGAGAAGAGATCAGATCCATAGCTCAGCGAGCGTTTGCATTTTGCAAAGGCCGTGAGAGGGTGAAGATCGCACACGGAGAGAAAACACATTACTTCTATACATTGTATCAAGCTAAGGCCGACTAGTTAGTTGTTTACATTTGTTTGCATTTCTACATTATAACCTTTAAATTGATTGAAGTAACAGAATCTAGCTTCTGGCATCTTGTTTTACACCAAGTCTGTGTAATCGTTGTGTGTCATGTTTTTTGTTAAGTAAAAGTCCTTGAGGGGACTGACCTTGCGCCAACTCTTTAGTGTAGAGACCTAGATGCATTAGGTGGTCTGCCATTTTTTTGTGGCATTTTTGTTATGATTTAGATAGATGTCATGTAGTGATTGATGGGAAGTCCAACATCCTTTTCTATTCATATTTTTTTGTCTATTTTTTTACATTTTTGCGATCACTAGGCCATCATTTCAATACCTCCCTTATAGGATAATGATAGAGGTGTGTATGCACATGTGGGGGTAGATGATGCCCAAGAGGGGGTATCCTAACTTCTCGTATAGGATCATGTCATATGTGCTCTATATGCTAGGAAGTGAGGAAGACCATGCACTAGACATTGTTCCATATACATATGCAAACTTGGAATGGAGAAAGTGCCCCGAGATCTTCTTCACATCAGAGGAGCCACCTTGAGACAGGTAATATTATTTTTATGTTTAAATTACTCTAGTTTCATTTTATTCTCTTTATACTTAATGAAAACAAATTATCTTCTAAATATTAAATTGTTTAATCAAATTTTCTAATTATTATTGTGTACTATATATTTTGCATACATTGGCACATTCGATGGTGAGGTCAGGATTTCTCCTCCCACTCATGAGGATGAGGATATGGAGGAGTCCAATTAGTCTAGACCATAGTTGGCTAGTAGAAATCTTGGCCATCATCCATGGAGGCCCTAGGATAGGTATCACTACAATGTGGTAGATAGGTTGGCGAAATTGTTGGCATATGAGGGGGTTCAACCTGTATGGGTTCACGACATTGTTCGATGGCATCACCTTGCGGAGATATGGAGGATTCTTCCTCATGATATGATGATGTTGATGCAGCGCCATATTATGGGTGCATGCATTCAGTTAGCTACTAGGAGGGATGACCATAAACCTCCTCTTCCTCCACCTCCTCTGCATCCACTCCCTCCTCCATTAGCTTTGACATCTACTACTCCACCTCCTCCTACATCATCTTCGACATCTACTACTCCACTTGTTGAACTCCAAATGATACTGAGAGGGGGGGTGAATCAGTATCATGCACAATATTAATATTTATATATCATTTTTCACTTCATAAAACATACACCAATACCAAAGCAATTATCAACATAGAAACACACTGTGCACAAAGTATTTATAAAGAAACTTTATATAGATAGAATCTGTGATTACATAAAATGTTGGGAGACACCAATCTCCTATACAAGTGTGAGAACCCACTCACTAATTTTACTGACACCAATAAGATGGGAACACCAATCCCTTGTAAGCACCAACTTTTTGTTTTACAAGAACCAACATGTGAGGACACCAATCCTCTTATATGCACCAACTCATAGTCATCATGCACCAACTTGCGTGATCAGGCACCCACTTGATATTCCAGGAACTAATGTATGGAAGACACCAATCTTCTATCCTTTCCATGTCGTACCACCTAGATATATATTTGTCTTTGTATTCCTCAAACACAATTTACTCCACTTTCTGATATGCTTCCTCTGTTATGCACTTCTTAACAATCTGCTTTTGCACAAAAATCCATAGTACTTCTTCTGTGCACACTGCTCTGCTACTATTGCATATTTAGTTCTAATCTTTTTTTGCACAATCATATATATGCATCTATGGTGCATTCATATTTGCACACGAAACATCCTCATCTTATAATCCCTAGAAAATTCATCTTCTACTTGGAATTTGCACACCTTTTAGAGCTCCATACTTGCTTGGATGGATGCCAAAATAGAGAGATCACTTTCTTTATTTATATGAGTGTTGGATAAATTCTTGGGTCGACACAAAATTTTATGGAACAAGGATGAATTAACACTTTGACATCAATAATAACTTTATTTCTAAAAATTTCCCCTTTTAGCATTGATGTCAACACCAAACAAAACTGAGCTCCCCCTGAATATGAGCTCCTTATAAAAAAATTGTACTCCTATTAATACTTTTTTTTTTGTCATCATTTAGTCCTTTGCAATTCTCTCCCCCTTTGATATCAATGGGAAGGGGATTATTTTGTGACAAACTTGTTATTTTTTATTTGTGTAGCATCTACAATTTCTCCCCCAAAACTTATGCTGCACAGTATCTTGTATTGTCACATTGTATCGGGAATATCAAAAAGTGATATTTTCTTCTTGCTTTTCTAGTTTCACCATTATTGCAAACTTATGGAGAGATGCCTATGCAATTGTGACCTTCTCCTTCATTTCTCCTTCTTTATCCAAAATAGCTTCCTCCACCTTCTCATTGTTAGACAACTTCAGGTTTTTTGTACATTCATCTACAACTTCCTTGACTTCCCCTTGTACCTACGCAAATTGTTCTTGGGATCCGAAAGGATTCATCTTGTAATGGTTCAAGCATGTTGGCTATCTTTGTCACTCATCCCAGATATTGCTTACTTCCAGTTGTTTCTTCATGTATTATCCTATCTTATCCATCTTTTCGCTCCTAGTAGAATAGTCAAACTATTGCCCATCTTTTGTTCCGACTCTTGCACAATTTATATCTTTTGATCCACTTCCTTAAATTATTCATATGCAATCAAATTTCCCCATAGATGAGCAATCTCTTCATTTGACTTTTCACACTTTAACTCCAAGGTCCTAATATTTCCTATTGCAATATTCATTCTTTCTTGTATGTTTTCATGCTCTACTCTAACCTCTTGAGGTGTCCCCGGTTGTTGCTTTGTTGCAAGCTCCTCAATTTTAACATGAAGACCTTGGATAACTTCACCTTAGTTATCGTCTCTTCTGGAGGGGTATCAATTTCTATATGTACGCCAAGTAGCATATTACATACCTCCTTGACTACCTTATGCAATTTTGAATTCTTTTGTTGCATTTCTTCTACTTCATTCTTTATCCTATCTATCTTCTGCGTAATTTCTTCTTTCTCCGTTCACATTTTTTTACATTCCTCTTGCAATGTTTTTTTTTCTTTATAAATTTTATACCATTCTTCTTAAACAACTTCATGTCACCCTTGAATTGCATTTGCAATAGATGTATGCAATGCATGCAGCTCGTCCATGGGTAAACACGACAAGATCATCTCCATTGGAGTTATTGTGAATGTTGATTCCTGCATCTCTTGTGTGGGAAATACCAAGAGCTGTTGCAGAAATATTGAAACATTTTGTGGCTTTTTGTGTCTTTTATATTTGTATATTAGTGTTTATGTGCATTATGCATGTGTGTTTATGGGTGTGTCTATGCATTGTTTTGTCCCTCTTCTTTCCTAGTCTTCATTAACAACTCCCATCAGAGAAATTTTGAGGTAAAAAATGGGCCTCAAAAAAATATTATACAACAAAAATAAAGAATAGGATTAAAGATGATGATGTCAAACATGGGGTATGAATCAACATTTTTGGGTAAAAAGGTAAAAAATTGAAAATGTGGAAAAATTACTTTTCAACTCATATTTTCAACTTATCTCCCTGTATATTCACTCAAATTTCGTGCAGGAGCACTCTTTGGATGGGGAATCCAATTATACATCCAACAAGTACCTAGACAACATACTTTTTATGGACCCCTCTTATTTTTCCTACAAAGTAGTGATCAAACGGTTTCTCACATTATCGACATAAAAACCTCTATTATCATGTTGTAGAGTCATACCATCGGGGTTGAGACAAATACCTTGGGCCGAGGGTGGACATTCCCCATTCACTCCATCCCTTCTAAGTTGTGATGGATTATATCATTATTTATTGAGTACTTTGGAGACAACACTTTCTTTCTAATAGGCACTATGACATAGATCCATAGTGTATTATTTCATGGCCATGATATTGCATATTATTACATGGATCTGTAGTTTATTTTGTTGGAAAACATGCTTGATTTATGTTCCAATCATGGGAATGCCTACCTAGGGGATTATCTATATATGTTTGGTTGACATATGGTTGCAACTACTCTTTGGTTCCTTGATAGTCAACTCCCTCCTTATGCTGCCTCTTTGTTATGTTTTTATAATGTGTTTTCCAGCATATGTTTCTATTCTAGCCTCACACATTACGAATAATTTGTTATATATATATTTGTCACCCTTGAGACTCATTAAGGATATATTAATGTCACCTTGTTGAAACATTATCTATTACCCTTTATTTCCTTAGCTTTTGGGGCATGGTCTCTCATTGAGTGTCTAACATGGAGTGACCATAACCTTCTGGTCACACCTTGCATAACTAGTAAGGAGTGACCATCACCTCCTTGCTCCCACCTTTCACAACTAAGAGGGAGCAACCAAGCCTTCAACATTCTAGAATGAGCATTATGAGGAGATGAGCATGAACTAAGATGGATCCTTCGCATTATGAGCTTGGGAACTCATACATGACTTAGATTTCACTAAGTTTTAGGAGTTTATATCTATCCTGCCATCTTCTCTATGAATTTATTAGAGGGAGGTTTCAAAGGAGAAGGGGAAGAAAGAAAAAGAGGTTAAATGCTTCTCATTTCTGTATTGAACTCCTTTTCCATAACCTTCATGAGATTTGAGTTAGCCTTGCTTAGGTGAGGGTTTAGGAGAATTAGTTGGATCAAGGTATCAAGAGGATATCTCACCATGACTCAAGGTATGTATAAATGGTTGTAATGTTCTTCACTATTTTAATATAGATCTACAAGATTTTATCTCTATTGAATAGTTAATTTGCTCTTTTATACATTGCAATAATATATCTATTCTTTCCTTGAGTAGATTAGATTAGATATAAGTCTTTTTTTCTTCCCATTTCTTTTACGAGTTTGAGATCGATATATCTTTTTCTTCTTGCGTGCAAGAAGCAGGTGTAAGGAGTTGGAGTTGGATCTCTAGAGTTGCATAAGCCAATATTACTCAAGGATAGCCATCATATCTAAGGTACAAAGCAATACTATCTTCCTATTTATGTAATCTACATATTAAAAATTTATATCTAGTAGAAATTTTGTAGTAATGTATCCCACAGTTTGTCTCAAATCAAGGGTAGATCCACCAAAGGTCTCACCTTTCCACATGAGGGATTTCTCCTATAACTGTCAACATAGAATACCATTCATCAATCCCATGAAAGTAACAAGTACATTACATAAAACAAAAGGAATTACTAACTACTAATACAAACCTTGCCTCATCTTGAATGTTGTCACTCCACAAGTATCCCGATTTAATTATTACTTGATGGTAACTTGAGTTGAGTTCAAGCTTCATCAAGAACTTCTCTTATTGCAACCAATCCAACAAGTCACCAATCCTTCATAGAGAATTTCTATTCTTAATGGTAATTATGTTTAGGGAACAATATTCCATGCCAATTATCTATCTTTAGTCATTCTTTGACACCATAATGATTGGTGAACCACACAACAATATACCGGTCCCAATGACTCCCTACTTCAAAAACAAGAACAATTGATTCTATGCATTGCCTAATTCTACGATGGTATGGCTATACATCCCAATGTTTGGAAGTGTTGATTTTGAAAAAAAATAAATATCATGTTGTATCTCTCACTTGTGTGGTATCCCCTGACGTCCTTGGAACACCTTTCTTGTACACATGAATTAGTTGTTGTATCTACCGGTAATACTTTCCATACATATTTCCATAGGTTCCTGCATCTTCACTTCATTTCCTTCTCGTTTTTTTGCTTATCTAAAAACCAACAAGGAAAATTTATTTACTCTACCAATGTCTCTCCTTGCCTAAGAGCATTAATAAAAAAGAGTTTGATCTTGTCCTTGTGTGCATTTCTGGAAAATTATTTCCCATCCTTAACAAGCCAATGCTAGTTTTCTCTCCTACTAGAGGTATCATATCTCACATATAATTATGGGATTCCCAAGGTTACACTTCCAATGGGACTACATCTACTATCACTTCATCCATGAAGTTCTACCTGATGACAAACTTAAATCTAAAATGCTTTCCCACACTCAATTCTATGTCTTGTCTTACCCATCCTAGGGGATATGGCCATTTATTTTCATCATTCTCTAGACCAATCTCCTCAACTAACTATCTAGATATCAAATTTTATCAAGTGTTGGGATCAAATAAGAAATCTACTTTGTGTGTTTCATGTGGATATTGATGTAGAACAACTATGTTATCTCCTTCTCTTACTTATGACTACAATCAACTAGTGTCATGTCCTTCTGAAGGGTAGTGTAATTGATTATCCTTCTAGGAATGAGGTATTTTCCATCCCTTCTTCAACATCCACTTTTAGAAAATAGTTCTTCTTGTTTTTCTTCTCGAAATGATTGGGGTGCTTTTTAGGGTGTAATTTCCAGTAATCTTACTTAGAACGTCCCTTTTTTGTCATAAGCCTTTAATTTCTTAATGGAAGGTGTTGCTTCTTGTGCCACTGCAAAAAAGTTCTTCTAAATCAACTTCTTCTTGTTCTTCCTTTTTATATACTTCTCTTGTGATTGTATTTTCTTGCGCGTGTCAAATTGTTGATTCTAGTTGTCTCCTTTAAAGTACTATGCTTGAACACTTCCTTCATCAATTTTCTTAGGATTGATTAGCATCAATTGTTGCCAGGCACGATAAATAAATGCTCCTATGTAGATCAAGATATCTAGGATTTTGAGAGAGACACCTAGCTAAATATCTATCTTCTTGAATTCGATAGTGAACTCCTATAATGATATCCCCTGCCTCTACCTAAAATAATGCCATGAAATTTGTTAGTTATCCTCATAGACAATTGGGTATAAATGGGCTTTGATAATGTTCTTTAACAATTACCAATTAGTCACTTGTGTCTTGTTTTCTAGTGTTCTTACCACGACATCACTCTCCCACCATGCCAAATCACGACCTTTAATATTCAATCGGCCAGACACGATATTATGTTTCCCAATGGATTCATGTATGTTGAAGTACACTTATGTATACTTAGCCATTAGTTCAATTTAATGGCACTAAATTCTCATGCATACGGTTTGATGTCCACCTTATCCTCTACATAGAAAGCTACTTTCAATCTTCTATGGCTGCATTATCCCATGTTTGTCTTCATCTTGAACTTTGACTTTAGTTCCCTCTCTATTTTCTTTGGATAATCCAAGCTAGCTTTGTGCTCTCGATTTCAAGTATTTGTTGATGGTGCTTCATTACCCTTTTCTACAAGTATATGTTTTACCGTTGGAATGATTTTATCTATTCAATTGTGTTAAGTATGGTTGTCATTGATGTTAAAGGAGATCATTAATGACAAAAGAAGTGTTGATGGGAATGTGTGTGTTATAGGTCAAATTTGCACTTCTCCAACCGTGATCACCTTTAGCTATCAATCACACAAAAGGACAACTTGGATTGAAGAGCAAGATTGCCCTAGATGATGTATGGACTAGACTTACCCCTCTGCAGCTAACAAAACACTGTTTTTACCTACATTTTGACATGAATGCTACTCTACAGGCATAAGAGTAGTGCACACCTCTCAATATGCTCTACTTTGCTTCAGTAGACTAGCATACACCTGCTACTATACTCTACTTTGCTTCAGTAGACTAGCGTACACCTTCAAAAATCTTGCAAACGCTGGTTGTAAAGCATGAAAGTTGCATATTGTGCGTTACTCCACTTGAGAAAACTCGTGTGCATCCTAAAATGTAATCAAAAATATATTAATTTGATGAATTGGGATTTGTTAAAGTTGGTTTTGCAACTTCCCAATCTCCCAATCAAACTACCTATCGATCCAAACTGCCTACCTTGTCCCATAAATACAAGGGGCATAGATGAGAGAGACTAGACTCACAAAGGAGGAGAAACTATGCATTAAGGGTTGTTATGCTGGAGGAATTCCAAAGTTAGTGTGAAGAGCAGAAGCCCAGAATCCGGTTGCACAAGCACTCTGAATGATCAGGTATAATTGTACTGGTTATTTGCTTTTGACAATAAAGGTTGAAATACCCTTCCTATCCCAATCAAATGTCTAATGGATTGCATATTTGTTTGGATTTAATGCTTGATTGTATTTGATGTCTAAATTGCATTTCAATTTCATCATTGTTATATCAGTCAAGATACGCTGAGAAAGGTATCTTTTGTGTTGCAGGTTCATCAAACGGAAGATCAAGTGAAGGATTGAGTGGAGGATCGAGCAAAAGCTAGGATCGAACGTCGTTAATAAGGTATGCCTTCTAAGATCTTGATCTCTTTCTTTTTGTAGAAACCTATGTGACATGATAAATGTATTTACCTGTCATCCCCTAAGTTGGTAGTGTCCATCTTCTCACTATAAGGTATAAATCCTGAACAACAGACTGGCGACTCATGATGTCATTATTACATTCTGGTAGTAGTTTGTAAAACTAAGTGATGAAAAACTACCCTAAAGCAATTGTCTTATGAAAATGTCCACCATAATTCATAAGAAGAAGAAAATGCCCGCCATGACTTTCCATCCCGTATTTTTTTGAAATATCTATCTAACCATGGCCCAAGTTCTCAGAAAAAATCCTTGAAGAAGAAGATACAAGTCTCCCAAAAGAAATGTTTTTGGTCAAATTAGTCAAAATTGCTCTAAAGAAATGCCACCACAAATTGTGTTGAAGAGAATGCCTGCACCACATGGGGATCTTGTAGGATGGTATGTTTTCTACCTAACCATATCTTCATATTGACTTGAAAGTGCATGAGGAAGAAATTATGGACCTGCCAAAAGGGTGGTTTAGGGAAATTAGACCAAGTCTAGGAGAAGAGCAAAAATTGCCTAAGTATGGAATTAATGTTAAAATTTTCCTAAGTGGCCTCAGGGAATTTCCCGCCACATCTCATAGGATGATGGGAAAAATAGATTGAGAGTGTGGATCTCTATAGTGTTTGTTGGTGCATCCAACCATGCTCCCAGATGGTCCAAAAGGTCTTTGAGGAGAAAGATATGGATCTGCCAAAAGTGCCTCCCAGTCATATTTGCACTACTCCAGTAAAATGCCCGCCTAGGGAAAATGAAGAAGAGTTTGAGGGTGAAACAAGTTTTTTTGTGCTCATTGATGTGTCCTACATCCTCTGGTATCATTGTTTCATGGTTTTGGTGAAGTGAAAAGTTCACCTTTGGTTTTGGACAAATTGTCTAAGTGTAAAAACTTCTTGCAAATATATCCAAGTAACCTTTGTAAAATGCCCGCCACCTCCTGTATATGATGGGTAAAAATATTTTAAAGGTACAGGGACTTAGAGTGTTCAGTTGTGCATCTAACCATATGATTATCTTATCCAAAAGGGGTTTGAGGAAGAAGATATAAGTCTACCAAAAGTGCTATCTGGAATAGTTTGCACTATCCCAATAAAATGCCCGCCAAGGTTTGATGATGAGGTTGCAGAAGGAAAGAGTGGCATGGTTGGAGTGAGTATGATATTCCTCACATTGTGGATATCTCACTTTCCAAGTTTGATGAAAAGGTAAAATCACCTTTGTGACCTAGGGTTTGAAGAATTTTGTCAAAGTGTCAATAAGTAGTTTGGAAGACCACTTTCAAATCCCTACCAGGTTTGGTGTATGTCAATAGGTTCATCAATTAGCATGGATCTGATATTTTTTGAAATGGCTATATAGCTATTCTCCTAGTTTTCCTTATGGTGATAAGATGTGAAAAATATCAATCTGCCAAAATAGAAGGAAACATATTTTGCATATTCAAAAGTATGAAAAATTGACTAAGTGTTAAAAACAAGAGTTTGAGGGGCCATTTGGAAATGCCCGCAAGGAGGGGTTTCTTTGATGATAAAATTCATCAGATGACATGGTCTTGATCCTTGATGATCTGACTATCCATCCATGATCTCATATTTTATTCTGGAGTTCACACAGGCGAAAAATAGGTCCTCCAAATTGAAGAAAAATCAAAATCAGATTTTTGAGAGACTCAATAAGCCGCGGGGGTTAAGGGTAAGCCCACAAAGGGCTTAAGATGCCCACAGGGAGCTCCCATCCCTGAGATGAAGATGCCATAAAGCTTTAGGAAGCCCGCAGGCATGAGATAGAGAAATCCCATGGCAAGAAGAAGGATGAAGCCCGCAAGGGAGGAATAGGATGAAGCCCGCAAGCCATAAATGAGGGAAGCTCGTGTCCTTGAGATGGGAAGCCCGAAGGCCTGAAGAATGGAAGGCATAAGAATATCATAGGTTTTAATTAATTAAGTAAATTAAAAAAACAATAAGTAATAGAATTATAAAATTAAGATTAATATTCAGATATTTGAAGAGTCACATAATGAAAGGACGTGAGTATGGTTTGAAGAGATGCATGAAGACATATGTAATCAGAATATCAAAGAAAATGAAAGTGTGTCTCAGCAATTCAGATCCAGGAGCAGCTTGAGAAGACAGAGACCAGCATAATGAAGAATAATTTCTGATAGAGTCGAAAGAGGAAGTTTTGGAAGATTGACATAAACATATAAGGGTGGTAGGGTGGTGCTAGGGCAAGAAGAAATCCTGCATGGGGTCGTAGCCTCCTTCCAGTAGAAGCTGGAAAACATAGTGGTGTTGCATCCTTGTCTATAGAAGCAATCAGAAGTCCTGGGGTGTCGTTGCATCCTTGTCTGTAGCAGCAGGAAGAAGATGCAGGGTGTAGTAGCATCCTTGTCTGTAGCAGTAGGCAAAATATGGGGTGTAGTTGCATCCCTTCTGTAGAAGAAGATAAACAATTTTGTGAAATTCATCTTATTAATGAGTATGAGTTTGTGGTTTTCTCTTTGAGGTTTCCACGATAAAATATTGTGTCCTAACTTGTTTGATTATTTGTGTGTCTTGTACTAATTGTTTTAATAAAAGGAAAAAGAAGGCAATGTTGATTCACCCACCCTCTCTCAGTATTGTTGTATATTCCAACAATTGGTATCAGAGCAGGATCCTTCATTGCAGTTTAACCACTGGAAGGAAGATCCTCATTAAAGACCACACTGGATCAACATGAAGGATTAGCTACCAATAGACCTCCACCATTCACAGCAATTAACTATGCATACTGGAGTGCAAGAATGAAGTGTCACCTAATGCCTCTTGGATGGAAGGTTTGGAGAGTAGTTGAAAATAAGTATAACATAGCATACAACCTACCTATAGACCAAGAAGAACTTGAGCAATATGAGGCCAATGCAAAATCCCTGAATTCAATCTTGAATGATTTAACAAACTCAGTGTTTTTGAAATTCATGCAATGCAAGACAACCAAGGAGGCTTGGGATAAGTTAAAAATTGTCTATGAAGGAGCATCCAAATTCAAACAATCAAAACTTCAGACATACAAAAGACAATTTGAAAGCCTGAAAATGAAGGAGGAAGAAAATATTGCAGAATATCTTCTAAAAGTAGATGAAATTGTCAAATCTATTCGAGGCCTTGGAGGAGAATTAGAGGAGAAAGAAGTAGTGGACAAAGTACTAAGAACCCTGCCATTAAAGTATCACTCAAAAGTATCTTCTCTAGAAGAACAAGATGATCTTAAAGACATGACAGTAAATGAACTACATGGGATCTTCACTACCTACGAGATGAGAAAAGGAGAAGATGGTCAATCAAAGAACGAAGCAGCCTTTAAAGCCTTATCCAATAATCAATAAGAAAACTCAGATGATGAAGAAGCCTTTTTCATCAAGAAGCTTAAGAGAGGTACTGGCAAGTATAAGGGAAATCTACCTCTAAAGTGATTTAACTGTGGAAGAATTGGACACTTTTCTTCAAAATGTCCTTATCCTAAACAAAATGGAAGTGATGAGAAAGAAGCCTCAAAGAAGTTCAGAAATGACAGAACAAGAAACAAAAACAAGTTCAATGAAAAGAAGAAGTTCCTTTACAACATAGAAGATAGTGCAGATGAAGACACAAGTGAAGATGAGGAGACAGAAATTCTATTCATGGGAATAGAAGCCCAAGCTCAATATGATGAACTAATGGAAGGAGTAGTAGATCTAAGAGATGAATTAATCAGTGCTCTTGAAGAACTTGAAAAAATAAGGAAAAAGAACAAACAGTCAAACCAAATCATTAGTGATTTGAAAACTCAGCTTAAAGAAGCCAAGAAGATTGAAAGAGAACTATATTTACATCTCAAAGAGAGAATACAAGAATTAGAGAAGCTCGAAGAATAAATTATGCAACTTAGGAAAATGCTCAATGAAGAATCTATTAAATCAAAATATGAAACCAGTTCAAAGACTTTAGATGACATCTTGAGTAGCCAAAGACCATCAATAGATAAATCTGGTTTGGGATATGACAATAAAAGGAATCCAGAATGTTCCTCCTTCACAAACCAAGGAAAAAGAAGTTATGTTGCTGCACTAAAAAGTTCATTTAAAAAGGAAGAAAACAAGAAAGTTGTTCCATGTTCTCTTGACAAAAACAGAATTAATGTAATTTCTAGAAGACCAAAGACAAATAGATATCAACAGATTTTATTTGGACATTGTTACTCTTGTAATAATTTTGGACATAAGGCCCTAAATTTCAGAGCTTATGGAAAGCTTCGTGACTACAAGGAAAGAGCATCCAGTAACAAACCGAAAGCAAGGAATCATAATTTCTTTGCACCTCTTCAAAAATATGACATAGAGTGTTACAAATGCAATAACCATGGACATATAGCAAGAAACTGTAAACTAATGACTCCTACAAAAAGGACTGCTGCAAAAGAATTTCAAGACAAAAAACAGAGAAAGGATTGGAAGAAAAAGAACAAAGAGGAGAAATCCATGATTGCTCTATGTGTGAAAGAAAATCAGAATCTATGGCATATTGACAGTGGGTGTTCAAAACATATGAAAGGAGACCCAAGTAAATTCATAAGCCTAAAAGGAGATAATAAAGGTAGAGTTACCTTTGGAGATAATATGTCTTCCAAAATAATTGGCAAAGGTACAGCCACTATCAATAACAAGCTCAAAGCTGAAAATGTGTTGCTAGTAGAAGACCTAAAGCCTAATCTCATCAGTGTAAGTCAAACTTGTGACCAAGTTACATCTGCACCTTTGACTCTGAGAAATGCGAAATCAGAAAAAAGGACTTAGGGAGACTTGTTGGGACTGCTGTAAGAAATTCAAGTAAATTATGTGTACATCCTCGAAAATGAAGATCAATGCTACATGAGTATGATTGATGAAAGTTGGTTATGGCACATAAGGATGGGACATTTAAACTTTGATAATCTTGTCAAGTTAAGTAATAAGGAGGATGTGAGAGATTTACCAAAAATTGTGAAACCTCTGAATGCAATTTGTAAACATTGTCAGCATGGGAAGCAAACCAAAACTAGCTTCAAGTCAAAAGAACATATGACCTCACATCTTTTGGAAATAGTTCACACTAACCTTTTTGTACCAACAAGGACTAAAAGCTTGCAAGGAGAGTATTATTTTATGTTACTCATTGATGATTACACAAGAATGACTTGGGTAACATTTCTCAAGGAAAAATTAGAATCCTTTGAAAAGTTCAAAAGTTTCAATGCAATGGTGGAAAATGAGACAAACCAAAAAATCAAATGTCTTAGGTCAGATAATGGAGGTGAATTCACTTCAAATGAATTCAATGAGTTTTGTGAACTCCATGGGATTAAAAGACAATTTTCAGCTCCAAAGACGCCTCAGCAAAATGGCGTGGTGGATGTTGATGTATATGTAACTTCGGAATGCATTTCACCCATGTATTTCATATATGTATTTTGTACTCCTATAGAGATGGTATTATTCCTCTATACGGAAGTGTTTGTATTCCTATAGAGATGTTATTATTCCTCTATACGGAAGTGTCATCATTTATATTGTAAGTGTCGTAACTTATACTTGATGGGTTATTAGACCACCTTGTTGGGGTCGGCCCTGTATAAGTCATGTGGGTCAAAGGGTTATTAGACCACCAAGTGTGGGGTCGGCCCGGATTAAGTTAACCATGGGTTAAGCTAGACATGTAGGACCCATTAGTTTATTGGGCAAGACAGGACAAGTATAAATAGAGATCGGGAGATCTCTATTTGATCATTCATTCACACACTTCTCTCATTCGGAAAGTGGTGCACTTATGAGGAGGAGGATCTGCTGCTAGGAGAAGACTATCTCTTGTATTCTAGTTGTATCATTGCTCTATCTATCTCTAAGGAAGTTATTGGGGTTTTTCACCTTTATGGTTTTCCCCAAGTAAACTCTGTGTCTCTTGTGTGCTTACATTATTGTGTCCATGATTGATATGCTGTAGATTTGTTGTACATGTTGTTCTCTCAATTAATATACTAGATCAGATTGAAGTAAATTCTGAAAATTTAACATGGTGTCAGAGCTAACCTGAAAGAAGGCATGATATGGCATGTATGACACTTGTTTCACTTACGATGTTAGGGCTTGATATAGCAAAAACCAGTCATCGTAAAAATTTTGCTATAAATCCATTTTGGAGAAGTTTCTGGATATGAAACCTTTACAGGTCGAATATGAGATCCTCATGTACCTTGTGTCCAAAGGAAAACCTCTAATTCGTTGTACTTTGTGATTTATGATCTATACAATATAGGGTTTCTGCCTCTTCCAGATCTGAGTCGAAAATAGGTGACCTTGGAAAAAAGGTCATAACATGGGCTAGGAAGCTCCAAATGAAATTTCGTAAAAAATGATAGGTAGTACATAGATTTTACTATCTCAGAAAACGTTTTCAGAGGCCGAAGTTGAACCAGTGACACGTGGCATTCCGTACAAGTTCTCTCTCCTGTATTATCCCATAAACAAGTCACGTTGCGACACGTGGCATAACGCTCTCTCTGAAAATCCAATTGAGGTTAGACCTGTCGGGATGGAAATATGACAGGTCAGGCTACCGTAAAAAAATTTTGCAGACCCTGTGGATTGAAAAGTGTGGAGTTACACCAGAAACAATCAGGTACATATTTATGTCAAAACAAAATTATTCTTGAGCACCTTCATTCATGGCTTCCGGAATTTAGGGTTTCGGAGAAAGTTGGAATTCTTGTAATCAGAGACCACAGTTGAATGATACTCATCAAAATCTAAATTTAGAGACCAAGATCATAATTTTTGGTTGGGCAGAAGGATGGGCTTGATCAGACCCTAGTTCGGGACTTTGATCAGAAAAGTGGAAAATTAGGGCTTCTGTAAAAATGGGAATTTTTGAAATTTGTGACCACGGCTGGAAGCTCCTCAGAAAAATAGAAGCTTAGAGCTTTGGATCAAACCTTTCGATTGGGCAGAAGAGTGGGCTTCATCAAACCCCAATTCAAGGTCACGTCTAGTGAATCCAAAAGTTTCAAAGGAAAAATTGAGGAGTGAAACTTTGCAGTTTTCAAATTCTGAATATACTAGCTTGATCAGCTCATCAAGGCGCATATTTCTATCCTTTCGGAAGTTTGAAATTCAAAGTTTGAATTTTCTGGTTTCTTTGACAAACCCTAATATAGCTCTAGATCCAGCTCTTGCAAATCAAGTGGATTGGTTTAATCCTAGAAGAGGATGGATTGGTCACCTGCATAAGTGAAGAAGTTCCTGTTTTAGAGGGAGATGAGGCTAAGGCATTACATAAGAAAATTACAAGCAATCTCGACAAGTATGACTCATCCAGGTATGTCTCGAGATTTGTTCATGATTAATTTTATGATATGTTTGTCTTCATGTTATTACGGTTAGAACAATCTTGATTTTAGACTTGTCGTGTCACCTTAACAAAATTATGAATGCATGCTTTAGGGTGTTGACACTTATGATTGTACTAATGCATTATAGTGTTGTATGAGGTTTATGTTGTCCGCTAACATGAAAGGTACACCAAGAAAGAAAAATCATGTTCTAGTTCAAGAACATATGATCATGATGACATGAAGACAAATATTCATCCATTGTCATGGATCACTTAGAAAATCTATTTACGAGGTATGTATAACTTGGTTCTACAATGGATAACTTATGAGACATGCAGGTTACTAGCACAAGTCATTGAAGAGAACCAGAAGAATCATGAAGGTATAGGTTTGAGTAATCATGGGTTTAGGCATATTATGTTTCTTACTTTAATTTATGATATGACTAACCATAAGAGTCCTATATAAACCTTGAAATGCTTATTATTTTTGTTTGAAATGATCATGACTATACATGCTTAAGATTATTGTGTTTTGATAGTATTAAGAATATACTAATGAATGTATGATTATGTATGAGACCCCAATGATAACACAATGATGATACTAATAAGCATGCATAGTGATTAAGGATGGATATAAGTTCAAGGACAGAAAATCCAGGAAGCAAAGATCAAGAGGGAGGACACTCTAGTTGTTCCTGCAAGGAAGCAAAGATCAAGAAGGAGCACACTTCAGTAGTTTCTGCAAGGATGCAGATATTCAGAGGGAGTTGACCACTTCTCACAATCCACATCAGAATGGAGTTGCAGAAAAGAAGCAAAGACTGAGAGGGAGTCAACCCAACAAACAAACAAACATAAGTATTTGAATTGTCATTACTTGCATATTTTATTGTTTAAATAATACTGTTCAATAATGTATATACTGATGTTCCTAGAATAAGGTTGTGTATTATGCATATTAGAATAGTTGCATTGATGAAAAGTATACTACTAATATACATGGGTAAGTGGCCAATGGCACTGTACAACATTCCATTGCTACTTATCTAGAATGAAACCTCTTTGCTGACTTGTTGGGAGTTGTACACACTCTTAACAATGTTCTGGTAGAGATTGGAAGGCATCTAGAAAGTTACGGGATATGGATAAATGTTGTATTGAAGCATTGGCTAAGATAATTGCATGACTGTATGACATATTTCTTTATGTGTAAGAATTTGTTCTGAAAACTATAAGATGTTTTCTAATCATGCAATTTAACTTGTTGTGTAGGAAAGATCGTATACCATCACCTACAAAAGAAGGACTACAACATTTGTTCAGCAACAAAGTTATCTATTGAAAATATTGAAGATATTGAAGTTCCCAGGATCTGGGAAGAATGCCATGATCGAGGAGTACCAGTCGATCATGAAGATGTTTGGGATGCAGTCCCAAGACCTGAAGGGGATTCTGTAGTGACTTCCAAGAGAATCTACAAGATCAAGCATGCTGCAGGTGGTCGCATAGAGACTGTTGCTCCTGTAGACAGATACACTTCCATTAGATCAGTACTTGCTCCGGCTGCAGTAATGAAGTGGAAGATACACCAGATGGATTTCAACACAGCTTTCTTGAATGGTGTAGTTGAAGAAGAAGTGTATGTGGAGCAGCCACTTGGTTTTGAGCCACATGACAGGGAGTCATATATGTGCAGAACTTAGTATGGTAGGATAGACAGCCTTCTATCCAGTTTGGGATTTACCAAGAGTAAAGCGGATTCCAACCTTTAGTACAAGGTTGAGGAAGGGAATCATGTGATTCTACTCCTGTATGTGGATGACCTGTTTGTAACATGAGATGATTGCCGACACGCAACATAAGTTTGTTGCCAAGTTCGAGATGAAGAACTTGGGGATGATGCATTATTTGTTTTTGGTATGGAGGTGTGGCAGAGTGCAGATGGAATCTTCCCTGGACAAGGGAAGTATGCAGTAAATATCCTGAAGAGGTTCGGGATGATGGACTGCAAGGACATGGCCACACCTATGTCATCGAACCTGAAGCTTCTGTGTGATGCTTCATCTGAGCCGATTGATGTCACTATGTATCATCAGATGATTGGGTCCTTGATGTACCTGATGAACACGAGACCAAATATTTGCTTTGAACACATTGAGCCAGTTCCTGACGGATCCGAGGAGTGTTCACCTAGTTGCTGTAAAGCATATTATGAGGTACCTGAAGGGTACAGTTGATTATGGACTCAAGTATGATGCGAATCAAAAGTTTAACCTGCAAGGTTATGTTGATTCAGATTAGGCAGGAAATGCTGCAGATAGGAAGAGCACTGCTGGGTGCTGCTTCAGTATGGGATCAGGTGTGATCTTTTGGTTTAGCAGGAAGCAGTCCTACGTAGCACTGAGTACAGCCAAAGCAGAGTATGTTGCGACAGATGAGTAGGTTGCAGATGTATTGACCAAGCCGTTGGCCAGAGTGCAGTTTGAGTACTTCAGAGAGAGGCTTGGTGCACTTCAGATCAAGGTTCCTTCGAAAGGGAAGTGATGAGTCTGGAAGATGCAGATACACATGATCTTTTCTAACATGGTTGATGTGTTCTCCCATGGTCGTGATGTAATTGCTGAGCCATTCTCACATGGTGGTAGATGTGTTCTCCCATGGTGTAGATGTAAGGGCTGAAGCCATTTTTCACATGGTGGTAGATGTGTTCTCCCATGGTGAAAAAGTAAGGGCTGGAGCCTTCCCCGAATGGTGGTAGATGTGTTCTCCCATGTCAGTGGTGTAAGTGCTGGATGATGTGCATCTAGGCTGTGCTTCGTGGACGATGAGATGATCTGAATAAGACGATGCTATGATGATCAGGAGGATCATGGATGATGAGCATTAGGACGATGCTCCAGTTACTGCTCTATATGTATATGTACGCATCATGTTGGATGCTGGATATGATCAGTTGGATCATTTATATATATATGTATGTACGCATCATGTTTGATGCTGGATATGATCAGTTGGATCATTTGTATGTATTTTTGTATATGCATCATGTTGGATGCTTGGACCATGTATCTGTATATGTATCAAGTGGATACATTGTATGATCAGGTAGATCATGTATGTTGATATGTATCAGGTATGATCAGGTGGATCATGTATTTGTATTTGTATCAAGTGGATACATTGTATGATCAGGTGGATCATGTATGATGATATGTATCAGGTAGTACATGGTATGCATTAGGTAGATGCAGTGTATGATCAGGATGATCATAGATGACGAGCTTCAGGATGTTTCTCCAGATGATATGTACCAGGACGGTACAATGATGATGATCAGTATGATCATGAGCATCGGGATGATGCTTCGTGCGATGATGATCCGTTGGATCATGAGTATCAGGTTGATACTTGGAGATCAGAGATTATATGTGGCAGGTTGTGCAAATAACATGTAATCAGTCCTCAGATATCCGATAGGTTGAGCTGTGTGCTCGTAATCAGTCCTGGGATGAGGTATTGCTATGTAGTATTTAATCAGTCCCCAGATATCCGATAGGTTGAGCTGTGTGCTCGTAATCAGTCCTAGGATGAGGTATTACTACGGAGACATGTAATCAGTCCTGGAGATCCAATAGGTTGAGTTGTGTGCTCGTAATAAGTCCTGGGATGCTCTTTAGAGATCTTGTCGGTCGTGCTGCGGCACATAAATGTTCCTCGGATGTTCTTTAAAGGTATTGTCTATTCACATGTAATCAGTCCTAGAGATCCGAGAGGTTGAGCTAGGTGCTCGTAATAAGTCCTCGGATGCTCTTTAGAGATCTTGTCAATCGTGCTGCGGCACATAAATGTTCCTGGGATGCTCTTTAAAGGTATTGTGAAGGAGATGCATGTAATCAATCCTAGGAGATATTTTTGGTCGTGCTTAGGCACATAAATGTTCCTGGGATGCTCTTTCTGGTATTGCATCCGCAAATAAAATTAGTCCCGAGAGACCACCTCTATCAAACCGTTCGCACAGATGATGAAGACCTGTAGGTGGTGGGCCTACATCTAGTATGAAAAAGGATTGGCTCTGTAGCACTTCCTGTGACGAGTAGATTCAGAGATTGATTGAGATAGAAGCAGCATTGACGATGACGATGATTCGAGGATGATGATTCGTTGATGATGATCCAAAGAAGAAGACTTGTGCTAGCAAACCTGTGTCGAGAAATACCTTCCTAGTTAAGAGGGAGTGTTGATGTATATGTATCTTCAGAATGTATTTCACCCATGTATTTCATATATGTATTTTGTACTCCTATAGAGATGGTATTATTCCTCTATACGGAAGTGTTTGTATTCCTATAGAGATGTTATTATTGATCTATATGGAAGTGTCGTCATTTATATTGTAAGTGTCGTAACTTATACTTGATGGGCTATTAGACCACCTTGTTGGGGTCAGCCCTGTGTAAGTCATGTGGGTCAAAGCGTTATTAGACCACCAAGTGTGGGGTCGACCCAGATTAAGTTAACCATGGGTTAAGCTAGACATGTAGGCCCCATTAGTTTATTGGGCAGGACAGGACAAGTATAAATAGAGATTGGGAGATCTCTATTTGATCATTCATTCACACACTTCTCTTATTCGAAAAGTGGTGCACTTCTGAGGAGGAGGCTCTGCTGCTAGGAGAAGACTATCTCTTGTATTCTGGTTGTATCATTGCTCTATCTATCTCTAAGGAAGTTATTGGGGTTTTTCACCTTTATGGTTTTCCCCAAGTAAACTCTATGTCTCTTGTGTGCTTACATTATTGTGTCCATGATTGATATGCTGTAGATTTGTTGTACATGTTGTTCTCTGAGTGAAGATCCTAGATCAGATTGAAGTAAATTCTGAAAATTTAACAGTGGAAAGAAAAAACAGGACAATTCAAGAAGCTGCCAAAACCATGCTAAATGAAGCAAAACTTCCTGATATATATTGGAGAGAAGTTGTATACATAGTTGTCTACATACTTAATAGAGGACAACTCAGAGTGAATAATGACAAGACTCCCTATAAACTATGGTATGGAAGACCTGCATCAGTCAAGTATTTCAGAGTGTTTGGAAGCAAGTGGTACATAAAGAGGAATGAAGATGATCTTGGCAAGTTTGATTCTAGAATTGATGAAGGAATATTCTTGGGATATTCCTCCACCAAGAAGGCTTACTGATGTTACAATCAAAGATTACACAAGATCATAGAGAGTGCATATGTAAGAGTGGATGACATGAATCCAAGAAGGATAAGAAGCAAAGATGAAGATCCAAGAACAAACAATGAAAAAGAAGTATTGCAAAAGAATGAAGATGTGGTTGGGAAAGAAGAAGAGGAAGAAGAAAAAGATGAAGATTCTCCAAGGGCTGATACAAAGGAACCATCAAGAAGAATACAAAAGAACCATCCTGAAACACAAATTATAGGTGACAAAGATGTAGGAGTCAGTACAAGAAGGAGATTATTTATTGAACAAGCCCTACTTTCAGTAGTGGAACCTAAGAACTTTACAGAAGCAAGAAAAAATGATGATTGGATCAAAGCCGTGGATGAAGAACTAAATCAGATTAAGAAGAACGAAACTTGGGAACTTTTTCCAAGACCTGCAAACAAGATTGTTATAGGGACCAATTGGGTTTTCAAGAATGAGTTTAATGAAAATGGTAAAGTGATCATAAATAAAGCAAGGCTAGTGTGTAAAGGATATGCTCAAGTGGAAGGAATTGAATTTGAAGAAACCTTTGCACCTGTAGCAAGACTTGAAGCAATCATAATGTTTTTGGCATTCTCATGTTATAAAAACATCAAAGTATATCAAATGGATGTCAAGTCTGCATTTCTAAATGGGAAGCTAGAAGAGGAAGTATATATTGAACAACCTGAAGGTTTCCTCCTGTCAGAGAATAGGGACTATGTTTGCAAACTAAAAAAAGCACTCTATGGTCTCAAGCAAGCCCCAAGAGCATGGTTTTCAAGGCTAGATAACTACTTGAAACAACAATGATATAAAAGAGGAGCCACTGATAGTAATCTCTACATAAAGATCGAACATAAGAATATGATCATTGTTGTTGTTTATGTAGATGATATCATTTTTGGAAGCAATCTACAAATACTAAGTGTAAATTTTGCTTCTGAAATGAAAAAGGAATTTGAAATGTCAATGTTGGGTGAATTAACTTTTTTCTTGGGACTACAAGTTTATCAATCAGACAAAGGAATCTTCATTTCTCAAAACAAGTACATCAAGGATATGCTTAGGAAGTTCAAGATGGAAGACTCCAAGCCTATTAGCACTCCCATGATCACTGGTTGTAAGCTAAGCAAGAATGATGAGTCCTTGGAAGTGGATCATACCATGTATAGATCCATGATTGGCATCCTACTATATGTGACAACTGCAAGACCAGATGTGATGCAAGTTATGGGATTGGTTGCTAGATTTCAATCAGCTCCCAAGGAAACACATGTGGCAGCCGTAAAAAGAATTTTCAGATATTTAAAAGGCACTATGGAGTATGGTTTATGGTAACCAAAATGCAGATTGGCCAGGATGTGTTGATGATTGAAAAAGTACTAGTGGAGCAGCATTCTTTCTAGGAAATTGTTTGGTATCATGTTTTAGCAAGAAACAATAATCCATATCACTATCTACAGCAGAGGCTGAATACATTGTTGTTGCATCATGTTGTACCCAAGTCATTTGGATGAAGCAGACTTTGGAAGACTTGCTTGTGAAGTATGAGAATCCAATAATAATCACTTGTGAAAAAACTAGTGCTATAAACATGTCAAAAAATCCTATTATGCACTCTAAAACAAAGCACATTCCAATAAAATATCATTTTCTAAGAGATCAAGTGTCACAAAAGGTTGTCAAATTGGAATATGTAGACACAAAAGAACATATAGCTGACATTTTCACTAAGCCACTACCCAAAGAAGCATTTGAGCATCTTAGACAAGAGATGGGAGTAATTTCTTTGCAATGAATAAAAAGGAGAAAAAGGCATCATGTTAGGGGGAGATATGTTGACAAGGGAAGCTGTCAAAAGGAAGCCTTTGTCATTAATGTCAAAGGGGGAGTAAATCAAGGAGTGGTTACGATCAATGCCAAAGGGGGAGAATGCTAAGTATGGTTGTCATTGATGTCAAAGGAGATCATTAATGACAAAAGAAGTGTTGATGGGCATGTGTGATAAGGTAGGAAAGACACATGTTGGTGTCCTAATGTCTCATGTTGTCATTATTACATTCTGGTAGTAGTTTGTAAAACTAAGTGATGAAAAACTACCCTAAAGCAGCTGTCTTATGAAAATGTCCACCATAATTCATAAGAAGAAGAAAATGCCTGCCATGACCTGCCATCCCATATTTTGTTGAAATATATATCTGACCATGGCCTCAGTTCTCAGAAAAACTCCTTGAGCAAGAAGATACAGGTCCCCCAAAATATTTTTTTTGGTCAAATTAGTCAAACTTGCTCTAGAGAAATGCCCACCACAAATTTTTTGTTGAAGAGAATGCCTGCACCATATGGGGATCTTGTAGACTGTATGTTGTCTACCTGACCATATATTCAGATTGACTTGAAAGTGCACGAGGAAAAAATTATGGACCTTCCAAAAGGGTGGTTAGGGAAATTAGACCAAGTCTAGCAGAAGAGCAAAAATTACCTAAGTATGGAATTAATGTTAAAATCTGCTTAAGTGGCATGAGGGAAATTCCTGCCACACCTCATAGGATGATGGGAAAAATAGTTTGAGAGTTTGGATCTCTAGAGTGTTTGTTGGTGCATCCAACCATGGTCCCAGATGGTCCAAAAGGTCTTTGAGGAGAAAGATATGGATCTGCCAAAAGTGCTTCCCAGTCATATTTGCACTACTCCTGTAAAATGCCCGCCTAGGGAAAATGAAGAAGAGTCTGATGGTGAAACAAGTTGGGTTGTGCTCAATGAGGTGTCCTACATCCTATGGTATCATTGTTTCATGGTTTCGGTGAAGTGAAAAATTCGCCTTAGGTTTTGGACAAATTGTAAGTGTAAAAAATCCTTGCAAATCTATCCAAGTAGCCTTTGTAAAATGCCCGCCACCTCCTGTATATGATGGATAAAATTATTTAAAGGTACAGCGACTTAGAGTGTTCAGTTGTGCATCTGACCATATGATTATATTATCCAAAAGGGGTTTGAGGAAGAATATATAAGTCTGCCAAAAGTGTTATTTGGCATAGTTTGCACTGTCCCAATAAAATGCCCGCCAAGGTTTGATGATGAGGTTGCGGAAGGAAAGAGTGGCACGGTTGGAGTCAGTATGATATTCCTCACATTGTGGATATCTCACTTTCCAAGTTTGATGAAAAAGTAAAATCACCTTGGTGACCTAGGGTTCGAAGAATTTTGTCTAAGTGTCAATAAGCAGTTTGGAAGACCACTTTCAAATGCTTGCCAAATGTTGGGTGTATAGAAATAGGTTCATCAATTGGCATGGATCTGATCTTTCTTGAAATGGCTATCTAGATATGCTACTAGTTTTCCTTATGGTGATCAGATGAGGAAAATATCAATCTGCCAAAATAGAAGGAAAAATATTTTGCATATTCAAAAGTATGAAAAATTGACTAAGCGTTGAAAAAAGGAGTTTGAGGGGCCATTTGGAAATTACCACAAGAATGGGTTTCTTTGATGATCAAATTCATCAAATGACATGGTCTTGCTCCTTGGTGATCTGGCTATCCAACCATGATCTCAGATTTTATTCTGGATTTCACATAGGTGAAAAATAGGTCTACCAAATTGAAGAAAAATCAAAATCAGATGTTTGAGAGACTCAATAAGCCCACAGGGGTTAAGGGTAAGCCCACAAAGGGCTTAAGATGCCCGTAGGGAGCTCACAACTCTAAGATGAAGATTCCATAAAGCTTCAGGAAGCTCACAGGCATGAGATAGAGAAAGCCCATGGCAAGAAGAAGGATGAAACCCGCAAGGGACGAATAGGATGAAGCCCGCAGGCCATAAATGAGGGAAGCTCATGTCCTTGAGATGGGAAGCCCGAAGGCCCGAGGAATGGAAGGCATAAGAATATCATAGGTTTTTATTAATTAAGTAAATTAAAAAAATAGTAACATAATTATAAAATTAAGATTAATATTCAGAGATTTGAAGAGTCACATAATGAAAGGGTGTGAGTATGGTTTGAAGAGATGCATGAAGACATATATAATCAGAAGAACAGAGCAAATGAAATTGTGTCTCAACAGTTCAAATCCAGGAGCAGCTTGAGAAGACAGAGACCAGCAGAATGAAGAAGAATTTGTGATAGAGTCGAAAGAGGAAGTTATGGAAGATTAACAGAAACATATAAGGGTGGTAGGGTGGTGCCAGGGCAGGCAGAAAGCTTGCAGGGGGTCGTAGCCTCCTTCCAGTAGAAGCTGGAAAACAGGGTGTCGTTGCATCCTTGTCTGTAGTAGTAGGAAGAAGTCCGGGGGTGTCGTTGCATCCTTGTATGTAGTAGCATGCAGAAGATCCAGGGTGTAGTAGCATCCTTGTCTGTAGCAGTAGGAAAAATCTGGGGTGTAGTTGCATCCCTTCTGTAGAAGCAGATAAACATTTTTGTAAAATTCATCTTATTAATTAGTATGAGTTTGTGGTTTTCTCTTTGAGGTTTCCACGATAAAATCTTGTGTCCTAACTTGTTTGATTATTTGTGTGTCTTGTACTAATTATTTTAATAAAAGGAAAAAGAAGGCAATACTGATTCACACCCCCTGTCAGTATTGTTGGATATTCCATCAAATTGAACCTTACCTTAGGATCTTCCTACCATTGTTGGTCCTATGTTTCTCTGTAGGCCTAGTAGAAATTATTGTCCACTTCTTTAGTATTCAATATGAGTTTTTATCATGAAGGTATCTTCAAGAATGTTTGAGCATAGGATCTAATACCATATGATCCATAAATAGTAGGCCTATAGCTTATCCATTTCACCAACATGGATCCTATGGATCGATAATATTAAAAATATTATTACATCTAAGTTTAAAGAGAAAATTTGGTGAGAAAGATTTAAAGGTTAAAAGAAAATTGAGCTACTATAAGGAGGTCACTAACCCTAATCTAGGATATCAAAATTATATCACAATTTTAAATAAATCAAAGAAAAGACCAAACTCTCATGGGATCCATAGTGAAAGAAAGCATTAGACAATTCCTAAAACACTAAACGACGGATTTTCTATCTTTGCGAGATTATGAACATTAGGATGAGAACACTTTCTCTTAAAATGCCTTGCTTGCACCCACATTAAATTTCAAAAACTTTGATACAATACATACATTTCTAACCTTCTAACTCCTCAAAACTATAGTAAGTTTGGAATACTTCTTTTTAAACTTTTTCAACATAAAAATAAAATTTTATAACAAACTAAATAATTTCTTTTTTCATTTTCTCTTGAATGATATACATATATTATGCCATATCATACGTATTATTAATCATCCAACTCAAATATCATAAAATTTTAGTTTTTTTTTTATAAATTTAGTATCTAATTTAACATTTAATAAAGTTAAAAAACTTCAAAATAATTTTAACTGGTCAAACATAAAGGTTCCAAAGCATTCCACATTCCGTCATAATCATCTTTAATCAGATTCCACATACCAATTTGATTTTTCAACGGAATATTAATACTTTCTCATTTCCACATTCGGAAGTTCATGATAATTTTTAATAAGATTCCACATAGCAATTTGGTTTTTTTTACGAACATTAACACTTTCTCCAAGTGATTGTTTTCTTGCAACTTTTTTCCAAAATGCAAATAACATGTCTTTGTTTTGTAGCAATATTTTTAATAAAAGTCAAATGCCACATGTTTTTTCATAATATAATTTGAAGACTTTGGTGCCTTCTTTTGTTTTGTTTTGTTGCAATTTTTTTGAAAGGCAATAACATGTTTTTCATAATAAAATGTGAAGACTTTTGGGTGTTTTTTTTTTGTTTTTCAGCATGAGCAAATAACATGTTTTTCATAATAGAATTTGAAGAATTTTGTGTTTGTAAGATGTTGGTGAATGATGGTAGGTAGATAAGTTTAATATAAGGTATAAGATAATAATATCATAATATACATTAATCATGGTAGACTGTGGTTAATCATTATTAATCATGATTGACTATGGTTGAAAAACTAAAATATTAAATATAATCAAATAATAATAATTAAATAACAAAAAAATTATAATAATTAAATATAATGATTAACTATAGTAAACTATGATTAACCATAATTAACTATGATTAACCAACCATAAATTAAACTCCTATCCTTATAATAATATAACCCAGTATACTAATAATAATATAAAAAATTACAAAATAAATAACAAATGATATTCTGGCTCACCGAGGTTCGACCTTATAACGCGCTCACCGCATTCACCGCATTCAAGACAGTACACATATTTACACTCGTCAGCGTTTGCAGGTTCCCGATAAACTCGGTTGTCACCCTTTGACACCGGTGCATCGTTGATGGTACTCGATCCACCAGTGGAAGCCGAAAATGAAGGAAAATGAAACGCTGGAATACCGCCTTATTCGTTAAAACTTCAAACAAGCAAGAAACTGAAAGTAAAATGATCTTACTCGTTAAAACTTCAAACAACCAAGAAGCTGAAAGCAAGCAAGAAACTGAAAGTAAAATGATCTTACTCGTTAAAACTTCAAACAACCAAGAACCTGAAAGTAATAATGATAATCATGTGAAAGTAATATTGACACTAATGGAGGAACAGCGTGTAGGCCGTGTAATAATCACAAAGAAAGGACGATGACAAATTAATAAAACAGCTCAGCATATTTCTAGAATTTTCTAGTTTAACAGACAACAATAATCAAAGGAAGGACGATGACAAATTAATGAAAAGGTTCAGCCTCTTTCTCAGAAACTTCAAATTGAGCAGACACCATTCAAGGGCCGGACCACATTCATGAACACGTTATAATAGCATGGGGTAGCAGGATGGCAGCTCATTGATTTTAGAATGGGGAGTGAAAATAGCACGAGAGAGCAACCCCCTCAGTTTCGGTCTTGTTTTTATCTCCTCCTTGTGCTGCTGCTTCAGATAAAACCGGCGGATGAGGCAGATGTAGCTTCCGACGTCTTAGTGTTAGGTGCCTCTCTCACTGGTAATCAGACCAGGACTTCCAAGGGCGGTATTTTCGAATTCGGATTTTTCAATCTCAACAACAATGTTCAAGAATGGTATCTGGGTATTTGGTATGCCCAGGCTTCACAGCAGACAATCGCTTGGGTGGCCAACGTGGAGCAGCCGCTGCACAACGCGTCCAGCGTTCTTAATCTCACTGAGGACGGGAGTCTCCTCCTGTCTTATGGGAGATCCACTGTCTGGTCCTCCCAGGGAAACGGGAAGAAGCAGTATTATTCGGCTGTTATAATGGATTCTGGTAACTTGGTCGTGCTGAGTGCCGAGAAGACCTCTGAAATCATTTGGCAGAGCTTCGACTATCCCCAAAATACATGGTTGCCAGGGATGAAGATCAGTAACCGCCAAGCGCTGTCGTCATGGAGGAGTCCCTGGAATCCGAGTCCTGGGCCCTTCACCCTTCAGATAGATCCAAACGGGGTCGACCAGGTCGTTCTGATGTGGAAGAATCACACCACATACGTGGAGACCGGTGCTTGGAACGGCAAATATTTCAGTAATGTTCCGGACATGAGGTCCTTGTTGTCGACCGATTGGTACAATATTACATATTTCAGTAATGGTTCCTACAAGTATTGTAGTATTTCTCCAGGGCATGGAATCATATCTCTGTCACGTTTCGTTATGGAAAAGTCGGGACAACTTCGAGCATACATGATGCTGGAAAATAAGTTGTGGAGCATGGTCTGGCAAAAGCCTTTTACTCAATGCGAGGTTTATGCTGTATGCGGACCTTATGGATTGTGCAACAATAACAATGTTCAATCCTGCAGCTGCGTGTCTGGTTTTGTTCCCAAAGATACCAGAGAGTGGGAATCTCAACAGTGGTCAAGCGGTTGTGTTCGGAAGACGGCATTACAATGCATCGGAAACCAGACCACTACTGACGGGTTTGTAGAATTGAGTGGCACATCTATGCCCCCTCAAGGGATTCAATACAAAGGGCAAGGGCAGTGCCGCACAGCCTGTCTCAGCAATTGCTCGTGCACTGCTTATGCCTACGTTAATGGCAGTTTGCAGACGTGTGTAATGTGGTTCGGTGAATTGCTAAATCTCTATGATAACTCCAACGGGATCTCTCTGTTTCTGCGATTAGATGATTCTGATGTCCCTCATACATATAATTCCAACAAGAAGGCCACTCTGGCAAGCGTGGTGGGCGGTGTGGTAGGCGGGCTGGTAGCTATTTTGGCCGTTGTGTTGTTGTTTCTCTGGTGTTGGAAGCGCCTGGGCTTGCCTGCAACCGAATACGCGCCCGCTGGGCTTACTGTATTCACTTACAGAGCGCTGCAGAGCGCAACGAAAAACTTTTCTGAACGTCTGGGAGGCGGGGGTTTCGGCTCCGTCTTCAAAGGGATTCTAACGGACGGTTCTCTGGTGGCGATTAAGAAATTGGAAGGTGTGAGTCAAGGAGAGAAGCAATTTTGCACGGAGGTGAGTACCATCGGAATCACCCAACATGTGAACTTAGTTAGACTGTTGGGATTTTGTGTGGAAGGCTCTGCAAGACTGCTGGTGTACGAATACATGCCTAACGGCTGCCTGAGTTCCTTCCTATTCCCCAAAACCCCGAGAGATGATCAGCAGCACAAGCTGTTGGATTGGAAAACGCGCTTCCGCATCGCAGTGGGGACTGCCCGGGGAATTGTTTACCTGCACGAAGAGTGCAGGGACTGCATTATTCACTGCGACATCAAGCCGGAAAACATCCTCCTGGATTCCAATTTCTGCCCCAAGGTGGGCGATTTCGGACTTGCGAAGCTCCTGGGCAGAGAGTATAGTAAGGTCCTGACGACCATAAGAGGAACCAGAGGGTACTTGGCCCCCGAGTGGCTATCTGGCATGCCCATAACTGTGAAGGCCGACGTCTACAGCTTCGGCATGACATTGCTTGAAATAATTGCAGGGCGAAGAAACATCGACAAGGTCTCGGAATCCGGCGAACTGTACTTTCCCGCGTGGGCTGCAGCTCAGATCAGCAACGGAAACGCCATGGAGGTGCTCGATAAGAAATTGTTGAACGATGCAGACGTGGAACAAGTAAAGAGGGCTACCATAATCGCAGGATGGTGCATCCAGGACGACGAAGACGCGAGGCCGTCGATGAGTAAAGTATTGCAGATATTGGAAGGGATTGTAGACGTACCCCCTCTTCCTCGAGTTCCTCCCTCTCTCCAGACCTTTGCCGACACTCCAGTCATTTTCTTCTGGGATGAAGATTCTTCTGCACTTGCAGGCAGCGACACTGGTAATCCCTCAACTCCGCTGTAGAATATCACAAAGTATTGATATTTTTCTGATATGAATGTTTTTCCAGATTCATAGAATATATTTGAAAGTGTGACAGAATCATCCCACCATCCGCTGTAGGATAATAAATTCACGTGTTGTTAAAAATGTAAACGTGTGTAAAGATGTTGATAAAGGTAGACCGTGGAATGGAGTTGGACGGGTCACGGGCCCTCTTTGATTGATTCGTGGCAAGCCCTAGTAGTATTAGGGAGATCGTCCAACCAGGCCACCCTTCCTTACTGTCTTAGTAGTATTTTCTTAATGATTTGTAAGGGTATTGGGTGAAGTTTTACCATCTTAGTACTATTTTCTTCATGATTTGTAAGGGTGTTGGATGAAGTTTAGTGGTGAAACTAAATTATGACTACCGCTATAAAATAAAACCTGGTATTAGTGATAAAATTGATTTATGGCTTCCATTAATACGATTAAGAAAATCATATTTATACTTTTGTTCCAATGATTTTGGATTTATTTTAGGTGTGTTTGTAAATCTTTATTTACAACAACACGCCACCGCTGGATTTAAGATTTAAGATGTTGAACACTTACCCCTGCAAATCTATATACTTAAATGTCATCTTATTTCAAACACTCGAGCACCCTTCAAAGTGAACCTATCGGTACTATGTGAAACGGTGTTTATTATTTTTATTTCCATTTTAAGTTTAAAGTTTGAAAGATAATTTCACAATTTCGCTCATTATGATGTGATAATGATTTACTCGGCTAATATTATCCAGCTTGCAGTAGGCTATTTAATGCCGTTGCAGCAGGTTGGTTCGCTGAGATCCAAGTTCAACCAATCTGCTGCTGCCTCATTAAATGGCCTGCTGCTGCCGCATTAAATGGCTTGCATGCAGGCTGGATAATGTTCGCCCGGTAAGAACCCTTTCCATGGAGTATGGCATTCCTCCTCTTAAAACTTTTCTATTTATATTAAGAATTCAAACTTTTCTATTTACATTAAGAATTCAAACTTTTCTATTTACATTAAGAATTTTTCTTAGGTATGAATGTACCTAAATGTAAATGTACATTGTATACATTGTATTTACTTGTTTTTTCAAATGGCTTAACATATCGAGTACCTAATTTTCTTAATTACACTTATGGCATCAAAATTTTAAGGTGTAATTTTTTTTTATATTTTAAAAAATTTAATTTTTATTAGTATATGATATATCCAAGTTTAAGATAGATCTACACTAGTAATATAAAAAAATCTATATTTTCAAAACATATATAAAAGTCAAGCATTTTATTTTAAAATCTAAATATAATAAAAATATTTTATTTTTTAATTAAAATTGCTTATGTTTTATCATGGTTAAAAATATATATAAAAAAGAAGGATAAGTCTCTTTGGTGCAATTCATATCTAGAGTGGAAAAAATGAGGAATGTTAATTTGCAGCTCGAGGAATTTGATCCATGAATCTACACTAGTATTTAACTATAATAAATTTCTCTCTTTCACATTATCTTTTAAAATAATCAAACAAAATAAAAAAAAATCTAAGAACTTTTGAAATAAAATCTTGTATAAAAAGCCTTATTTAACGATTAACATTTTTTTTTTCAAAAAAAAAACACAACACTTATTATTCAATATTATGAATCAAAGTGTACATAACTATTAAACGCAAATACAGGATAGCCCATACAAAGGACTCTTTCATGCCAACCGGGATAGAATCCATAACAACCTAGACCTTTTGAAAAGACAAAACTACATGCCGCGAAAGGGCTTTTACAATCCTACAGTAGTGGACCAAAAACTTGTAGGAAAGTAACCATCTTGAGCTATAAACATATTGGAGCCCACCAAACCAAAATACAAATAAGATGAAGCATGTAGCAACATTCAGAACATCCTGAAGGAGTCCTGAGCCAGTTATTCGTTACCATGGAAGAGCTAGAATTGAAACACTTGAGAGTGTGCTTAAAACGAAGAAGTTGGAAGTTTTGTTGTAAGTGTTCGGGTACACAGGGTACTACCAAAGGACCGAACACCAAGAGCAACCACTTCACACAAACAGATCACAGATCAACACACCGATGTTTTGACGTGGTTTAAACCCTCTTGAGGGAAACACTCCACGGCCCCGGCCAAATAGCTTCTACGGGACAATTTATTATGCAAAGAAAGAAAGTTACAAATGAGCTTCTCATAATCGATCAACTAAACAATGACCCTCCATGCTCTTTAAATAGAGATCATGGACCAATCGGGTGTTAAGCCACGGATCAAGGTTAGGTTTGATCTAAGAGAAGTTGAGCCGTCGGATCACTCTATGTCGGAAACATATCGTGACCGTCGGATTAAGTATATACAAATGCATACTAATGCATATTAAAGAAACACACTATCCCTAACGGATATATTACACAAGTTGATCTTAACTAACTCCTAAGTGTCTAAATATCCTAACATCCCCCCTTAAGAACAACTTGGGATAGGATTGAAGGATTTACAAAAGTGACACTATTAGGAGAAGGAAGGAGGCATTAGAGCCTATCCCCCCTTAATGACAAGTTCCTGAACTCCTAACATAGATCGAAGTTTAGAAAACTTCGCTTCTGTAAGAGACTTGGTGAAGATGTCTGCAACTTGATCATCTGTAGGGCAAAAGAGCACTTCGAGAACACGATCATGAACAAGATTTCTGATGAAGTGCATATGTAGCTCAATGTGTTTGCTGCGTTGATGTAGAACTGGATCTTTGGCAAGCTTGATGGCACTTTGATTGTCGCACCAAAGTGGAGTAGGTTGCTGCTGTTCGAATCCAAACTCTGAAAGGATCTGTCGAAGCCATAAAGCTTCCTGACTGGCATTGACGGTTGCTCGATATTCTGCCTCTGCTGAAGAAAGAGCAAGAGCTTGTTGTTTCTTACAAGCCCAAGTAATAGGTCCAGATCCCAGACTGAAAACATAACCTGCAGTAGACTTTCGATCATCAGGATCGCCGGCCCAATCTGAATCAGTGAAACCAACCAACAAAGGTTTCCCCCCTGTACTGTAATGAATCCCAAACTGAACTGTACCTCGAATATATCAAAGTATTCTTTTAGCTGCTTTCCAGTGACTTTCATGAGGTGTCTGCATATAACGGGCAACTCGACCAACGGCAAAGGAAAGGTCAGGACGGGAATGAGTCTTGAGTATAAAAGACTACCAACAAGCTGACGATACAATGTGGCATCTACTTCAGGTGAAGTACAAGTGGCAGAAAGTTTGACTCCAGACTGGAAGGGAGAAGGGGCTGGTTTACAATCTTCCATGTGAAAGCGACGAAGAAGGTCACAAGCATACTTAGACTGAGAAAGAAAGATTCCTTCTTTGGTTTGCAGAACTTGGAGACCAAGAAAATAATGCAAATGTCCTAAGTCTGACATTTCAAAAGTTTGTTTAAGACTGGATTTCACATGGTTTATAAGCTTAGGGTCACTACCAGTAAGAATAAGGTCATCAACATATAGAACAAGTATGATGAGATGGTTTCCTACTTTCTTGGTATAGACATTGGGGTCAGAATGGCATCTAGAAAAACCAGTGTCAAGGAGAAAGTTATCCATTTTGGCATACCAAGCTCTAGGAGCTTGCTTAAGGCCATATAAGGATTTCTTAAGGCAACAGACAAGGCTAGAGTTATTCTGAACATAGCCAGGAGGTTGTTCCATGTGAATTTCCTCTTGTAAATCACCATGTAAGAAGGCAGACTTGACATCCATTTGATGGACTTCCCAGTTGTGTAAGGCTGCAAGGGAAAGAACAAGGCGGATGGAGTTCATTTTGGCGACGGGAGCAAAGGTTTCATTGTAGTCAATCCCTTCAACTTGAGAAAAACCTTTGGCAACTAACCTTGCCTTAAGTCTTTCAACACTTCCATCTGATGCATACTTAGTTCTGTAGACCCATTTACATCTGACAAGTTTTCTTCCTTTTGGAAGAGGTACAAGATCCCAAGTATCGTTCGCCATTAAGGAACGATATTCTTCATCCATGGCTGCATCCCAATCTGGATTCCCTGAAGCTTCTACAAAAGTTTCTGGATCATGATTCTCGGAAACTTGAGCCAAAAGAGAAGAGGCTCGCTGAAACTGAGAACGTGTTCGACGTTGATCTCTAGGATCACCGGCAAGATCACCAGCTGCTTCACATGTTGAACGGACCCATCGAGGAAGCACTTGTGCTGGTGCAACTGGAGGAACATGAGCAGGCGGAGGTGGATTTTCATCCTCACTGTCATCATCAGAAACTGGAGTTGGAAACCTGTCAAGGAAGTTGGAAGAAGAAGAAGAAGGCACAAACGTCGAATTAGGCTCGCAGGCCAAAGATGGCACACTCGCCGAGTTAGGCTCGCAGGCCAAGATATTTTCATCAAATTTAACATCTCTTCTAATGATTATAGCATGAGAATGTGGTTGAAGAAGTCTATAACCTTTTACATCTTCAGAATATCCAACAAATATGCACTTTTCACTTTTAGGCTGTAATGCTTTCCGTTTTTCATCCGGAATGTGAGCCCATGCTTCACTACCAAACACACGAAAGTGACTTACATCAGGTTTAACTTTACTCCATGCTTCTTCCGGTGTTATACCTTGTAATGCTTTTGTGGGGGTGCGATTAACTATGTAATTTGCACAATTTATGGCCTCAGCCCAAAATTGAAAACTTAGTCCCTTAGATTGGATCATACAATTTGCCATTTCTTTTAAAGTGCGGTTCTTCCGCTCAGCTACATCATTTTGTTGTGGTGTATATGGAACAGTGTGTTGTTGTTGGATGCCTTGTTCATTGCAGAAAGTAGTGAACTGTTTGTTAACATATTCTCCTCCATTGTCAGATCTTAACTTGATAATTTGATGACCAGATTGTTTTTCAACAAGGGCCTTGTAGGCCAAGAACATGTTAAATACTTCGCTCTTAAGTTTTAGGAAATAAACCCAAGTGCGTCTGGTGTAATCATCAATGAAAGTTAAGAAATACTTGAAACCAGAAAAGGAAGCAGATGGAAGAGGACCACACAAGTCACTATGCACAAGCTCCAAGGGAACCGAGGCGTGCCAAGAGGCACGTTTGTCAAAACTGTCCCGATGATGTTTTCCGAGTACACAACCGGAACAAACACCATCTCTGCAAGATACCATCGGAAGACCTGTCACCATATTTTCTTTACATAGTTGTTGCAATGAGCGATAATTTAAGTGACCAAATCGCTCATGCCAAAGTTTGCTCAAGTTATCACTATGAGCAACAAAAACTGAAGGGAAAGGTGATGACCCAAAGTTGTTAAACTTGTACAACCTGGTAATATCATCAACAATTCCGGTAGCTAGAACCTGTTGAGGATCTTTAAAATCCTTGATTACAACTTGGTGAGGTGTAAAGGTCACAGTTTTACCTTCACCAGAATGAGTGATCTGATAGACTGATAACAAATTGCAGGAAATTCTTGGAACACATAGTACATCACTAAAATGACCATTATCTACTGGAACTGTTCCAGCTCCTACAACACTTAGAGATCTATCATCACCAACAAATATTTGTTTGGTGTTACATTCATGCATAGTAGAAAAGATGGCTTGATCCTTAGCCATATGATAAGATGCTCCAGAATCAATGAGCCATTCATTTGAAGTAGAAGAAGAAGATGCATTATAAGAATAACCAGAAGCACAAAGTGCATGTCCATGAGAGGCAGATTCTGAAGGCGAATCTAGGCTGATGTGGTGCTTCTTCATTGCTGCTTCCAAGGCTGCCATCTTCTTGAAACACTTAAATTCATCATGATTATCTTTCCCGCAATAGTTGCAATGACGCTCAGTCTTCTTGCCTTTTGGCTTGGATCCTTTGTCATTTTTTAAAGAAGGAGCTGACTGAGAGGGTTTTGGACCCTTGTTTGACTTATTATTGCGAAAATTTTGTTTCTTGGGAGGCTTGGACTTTTCTTTCTGTTGGGACAATAAGGCTTTCCTAGATGTATCTGCATTGTTGATTATTCCAAGATGAATGAGTTTATCTTGTTCTCTAATCAAGGAATCACAAAAGGATTCAAGACTAGGCTCTTGATAACTAGCTGCATTCAAGGACGCTTTCATGGAGTAAAATGTAGATACAAAAACAGAATATGCAGGTCCAAGTTTGGAAAGAATATGATAAATGCATTGTTTGTCTTCCCTCTCAATCTTACATTCTGCACATAAGAGCTTGAGAGTTTTGTACTTAGATAAATAATCTTGAATGCATGAAAAGTCACTTGGATTTAAATAAATCAACTCATTTTCGAGTTGGTGACCCCGAATTTCATTGTGTTTACCAAACACAGATTCCAACTTGTCCCAAGCAGCATTAGGTTCATCAATTCCAGATATGTGGAATCGCAAATCAGTAGAGATTGACATCCCAATCAATCCACGAGCTTCATCACATCTATTTGCCCATTTTATTTTCTTATCATCATCAGTGGGTTCTTTTTCTTTCCCTGTTGTAATTCTGAAAAGTCCCCTACTTCGTAGAACATCCTCCATACGAGATTTCCATGAGAAATAGTTGGAACTGTTAAGTAGAATATCACAAAGGGAGGCCATATTTGTAAATTAATGGCTGTAAAAGCAGAAACCAATAGTCTGGATGTGAAGAGCTCGAAAAAATAGGCGGTTTCAAAAAAAACGGCACTGAAAACGGACTCTGTATGATGAAGTTATGCTTGAACAAAGAAACTGTTGAAGATGTCCCCAATAGTGACGTGGCAGCTAGAGAATGTCCAGCAAAAAAAAGAACCCCCCTCTTCCCAAGATGAACCTTTTGACAATCACTTTACAAAAAAGTTGTTTTTAAGTGGATCACTTTTGTAAAATAAGTGATTTCACTTTTACAATGATATTACTTTTAAATAGTGCAACAATAAATAAAAAGCTTAAGTGACTCACTTGTATTTTTATTTTTTATTATTTAAGTGAGATGCACTTTTACAATAAAGTAACTTGAAAATAGAAAAACAACTTTGGACCAAGTGAGCTAGTTTAAAAGGTATGTAAAATATGGAAATGAGGAAGGGGTTTTTTTTTTTTTTTTTTTTTTTTACTCTTATTGCTCGGTTTGCGTGCTTTCCCTTTTTCCTGCAAAACAAACCACAAAACGAAACAAAAAAACTTTTCCACACTTGTGGAGTTAGATCTTGTTAGCTTGCCCGGAAAGTCTACGTTTTCTCTCTGTTTCTGATTTGCCGAGATCGCGCAAAGTGCACGGCAAAGAGCATACGCAGCCGAAAAAAACCCTTTCCCTTTCTGTTTCTGATTTGCCGAGATCGCTCAAGGTGCACGGCAAAGAGCATATGCAGACGGGAAAGCAACAATCCGAACCAAAAAAAATCTAACAGTAAAAAAAATGAAATATGAGATTTTTTCTTTTCAAAAACGAAATAAAAAAAATGCGTCACTGTAACATTATACCTTCAGATCTGATGAAAAACGCGTTTCTGGAGCAACCGGGAACCGTTTTCGATCAAACGAAAACTATTTTCCGATGGAAACGACGCTCCGGACGCAATGGAACACCTCCCACTACCCAGAAATGCACAGAAATACCAGAACTAGAAACCCTTTCGAGTTTCAGCAACAATAGTTCAAGATCTAGATCATAACCGGAAGCGGCACTTCATAAAAGCTCTGATACCATGTTCGGGTACACAGGGTACTACCAAAGGACCGAACACCAAGAGCAACCACTTCACACAAACAGATCACAGGTCAACACACCGATGTTTTGACGTGGTTTAAACCCTCTTGAGGGAAACACTCCACGGCCCCGGCCAAATAGCTTCTACGGGACAATTTATTATGCAAAGAAAGAAAGTTACAAATGAGCTTCTCATAATCGATCAACTAAACAATGACCCTCCATGCTCTTTAAATAGAGATCATGGACCAATCGGGTGTTAAGCCACGGATCAAGGTTAGGTTTGATCTAAGAGAAGTTGAGCCGTCGGATCACTCTATGTCGGAAACATATCGTGACCGTCGGATTAAGTATATACAAATGCATACTAATGCATACTAAAGAAACACACTATCCCTAACGGATATATTACACAAGTTGATCTTAACTAACTCCTAAGTGTCTAAATATCCTAACAGTAAGGACCTTATACCTTTCAGCCACCAATCAAGCTGCATGACCTAGCTGGTGTTGAGACCACAAGCCCACTCAATTGCAACCTTTGAGTCACCAACAACCTAGAGGTGTGTTATCCCCATCGATTAGCAAAGGAAATCAGATCGAACAAAGCTTGAATCTCACTCTTCGTGTTGGAGATAGGGCCACAACCCATCCAACATTTGTTTATTAACCAATCTTCATGTTTTATGGTCATCCTTGCCCCAGATAAAGCTCTATTTTGTTGATAAGCTCCGTCAAAGAAACCAATTGGAATAGAATTGTCTATGAGGGGAGGAATTTGCTCTTTGATCATAATAGTCTTTATCGTAGAGTGATAAATATTGAAACTAGCTATGGCATCCAAACATACCTTTGAAACATTTACCGGCTTATCCTAAAACAAGAATGAATTCTTGTGTTTCTATATTTTCCAAGAGAGTAAAACTGGAATTTCAATCCAAGTGCGATCCATTAAAATCCAATCCCGAAGGTTGTCCTTGAACAGGCAATCCTGCCACTTCTTGGGATAACAAATTAAAAGTGTTTCGTCTCATTCCAAACCTGCTTTGTAAATGCATAGTTGAGAAATAGGTGATCAATGTTTCCCTCATCAACCTTCCATAACACACATCCATTAGGGCTGGAACCTCCTCTTTTAATATAATTTTCCCAAGTAAGAATCTTCTTCTTCAGGAGGAGCTATCCAAAATACATAATTTTGGTGGGGCATCTACGGGGAAAATGCATGGATGAGCACCAGAATTCAATATAAATATAAAAAACTATGGAGACAGGAGTTTCTCGAACATTTCCTTCCCAGTTGGACTACAAGTGGTATAAAATAAATAACAAACTATGAAAGCCCCATGAGGATTTCAATGGGTGACAAAATATGGATGGGAAAATTGCTTGCATCATAAAAATGTGAACCTAAACAACCAAATGGAAGCACATATTACATTAAATTATTCAAACAACACTAGGAATTTAAAAGGGAGATTTAACTTAGAGGAGATTTATGGGATGGCATGCTGGTAGGAGAAGCTAGTCGATGCAAGTGGAAGGTACTACGGTGATCTGAGGGTTTCTGATCTTGGTAACGGTGTGGGGTCTCCGTTGGGGCCTCTTTGGAGTGCGAGTTGGGAAGGACATGGGCACAACCACTGATGGCGAGGCCTTGGCCTCTTCTGGGAATATGGAAAGAGGAAAAAAGACAAACCAAGATCCTGCCCCTGAAAGCGGGACTGGAAACACGAAGGTAAGGACAAGTGGTGTGGCCACTTCTGTGCAGACAATGGTAGAATCAAGGAATCCTGGGCAATGTTTGCCAAAGGAAAACAAGATTCTGAAACTCCTAATAAAATCAGAGAGGGTCCGAACTGATATTCAGTACATGAAGGAACATGTTCTCATTGGCAAATTTGTTGGGATATGGCCAGCTGAGAAAGCGCTGGTGTGGTGGATCAAGACAACCTAGAAGCCCTAGGGACATCACGATCTCCAATTGGGAGCTAAATGTTTTTTTACTTTGATTTTCTTTAATGAAGAAGACCGTACAAGGATTTTTGACAATGGACCATACTTTTTCAATTTGGCTGGACTGTACTTCCGCCCTTGGAAGGAACGATTCAACCCAGACAAAGAAAATTTAACCATTGCCCCGGTCTGGATAAGACTCTACTCCTTGCCTTATGAATACTGGAAGGAGGAAATACTAATGGAGATTGGTAATGAGTTGGGGGTGTTCGTAAAAGTCTCTGAACAAACCAAGAAGATGCAGTATACTTCATGCACCCGCATATGCCTCTATTTGGATATATCTCAAGACACGCCGGCAGGAATAGACCTAACATGGGAGGATGAAGATTGGTTCCAGGCCATTGATTATGAACAGATCCCTTTTCAATGTCGGCGATGCCATGAACATGGACATCTATTCAGGGATTGTCCGCTTAATAAACAACTAGCAGTAAAGATCGACTATGAAGAAAAGGACCAAGAAGGATTAAAAAAAGTTACTAATAAGAAAAGGCAAGCCACGAAGGTTGGGGGCCCTGAAATTCATAAGAAAACTATGATCCATAATAGATACGAGGTCTTGCAATCTGGGGAAGAAGAAAAATATGGTGAAGATATTACCAAGAAGGAAAAGGTAGAAGCAACAAATAAAGAACAAAAAGATGACAGCATTGTTCATATATCCGAGGTTGATGCACAGGGTTATGCAGGATCATCGCAAGAGGAAGGCGGAGATGAAATGGACTTGGAAGATATGGATCTGGAAGGTCTGGAGGTGGCCTGCATAGTCAAAAATCTGATTCCTATAACACCACATTAGGTCTCACTCCTGGAGAAAGCGATCATTAAATCCAAAAATCGCAAACACTTGGGAATAATTTTCGAACCCCTCAAAGAGAACGAGGGGAAAAAGATAACCAGGGGTGAAAAAAGGGGTAGGCGAATTAACATGCAGAGAATTCAGATGATAGGAAGAAATCTGGTGGCCTCGAGCCAATATCCAACCATTGGCGCAGCTCTAGCATCCTCCAACCTCAATCGGTTATAAGATGCGGATTACATCGCGGAACATTAGAGGGTGCAAGAGCATCCTAAAGATCAACCTCTTACGATGAAAAATTGAACTTGAGAAACCTGCTATTGTTTTTCTCCAAGAAACCAAGTGCTCGGAAATGGATCTTCAAGCCATCAGGAAGAAAGTTTGGAAACAATGTGGTTGAAATAGACACTATTGGCTTGGCCGGGGGAATCGACATTCTTTGGAACCCTAAAGAAGTAAGTCTGTCTGATTGGATGGCTTCAAAATTTATCTTATCTGCTTCTTTTCATATTTTAGGAACCAGAGTTAGGGGTTTTCTGTCTAATGTTTACGGACCCTCTCTAGCCAATCAAAAGAGTTCCTTCTTGAATTCCATCAGGAATCTCAAAAGATAAACTGGTGATAGGCCCTGGATCATAGGAGGAGATTTTAATTTAATTAGGAATCTTGATGAGAAACGTGGAGCTCGACGTTGTCTTCATCCCAATAATGAGGAATTTTCGAAGGTAATCAAAAATTTGGCGTTGATTGATGTCAAAACATCCAACGGCCTTTACACTTGGAATAATAAAAGAGGAGGAGACAGAAGCATTGCTTCTAGACTAGATAGGTTTCTGGTTTCTAAATCCATTATGATGGGAGGAGGGGATCTGACTGCGGTTGTGATTCCATTGTTAAGTTTAAACCAAATAGACTAGCAAGATCACTGAAAGAAACATAATCACAAGATAGACACAGAATTTACCCTAGGAAACCCTCATGGGGTAGAAAACCCAGCAAAGATTTCCTCAATAAGATCATCAACCAAAATACAAGATATGCTCCAAGACATGTCCTTCTTCTCTACCTCACATGCAGACCTCCCAGACACAAGTGCGCTACTTTTTGAGTTGTGGAAGTGTGTCAAATGAGGAGCTCTCCTCCTCTATTTATACTAGTTCCCGACTGACCAAAAATCCCTAATGGGGCCAACCTCTTCTAGAGAAGTCTAATAACCCCTAAAATATAAACCCAAGGCCAACCCCCACATGGTGGGTCTAATAACCCTAGTTCCCACAAACCATCGGAGGAATAAACATCTCCGAATACATAATAGAATCACCTCAGAGGAATGAAACATCTCCGGAATAATAATGTACAAATATAATATTCTTAGAAGTTACAATGTTCAACACTCCCCCTTAATGAGAAGGATATTATAACCACGTCTGCAGGAGCAAGGAGTCATTGACTACATCCCACATGATACATCTGTATATCATCAGAAGCTTTCTTCATTACATTATCATCAGTAACTCAACCAGTTACTGGAACATCAACATCATCGTTGTGATCATCAGCATCGTCATCACACGATCATCAACAAGATGCTCAATCTCGATCTCTTTAGGACCTAGGTCCATGGATGATACAATCCAAATCATGTATCTTTTGAACCGAGGTCCAGGGACGATATAGTCCTATCAACTCTAGTGATCTTTCCTTTCGGAATTACGGGATCCATCACAATCATGTTTAAGACTATCCATCCTTTCAGAATTACGGGATTTACGGTCGAAGGATGATTAATCCCACTCAATCTCTTTTAAGACAATCCTTCCTTTCAGAATTACGGGATTTACGGTCTAAGGATGATTAGTCCCACTCAATCTCTTTTAAGACAATCCTTCCTTTTGGAATTACGGGATTTACAGTCTAAGGATGATTAGTCCCACTCAATCTCTTTTAAGACAATCCTTCCTTTCGGAATTACAGGATTTACGATCTAAGGATGATTAGTCCCACTCAATCTCTTTTAAGACAATCCTTCCTTTCAGAATTATGGGATTTACGGTTTAAGGATGATTAGTCCCACTCAATCTCTTTTAAGACAATCCTTCCTTTTGGAATTACAGGATTTACGGTCTAAGGATGATTAGTCCCACATGTCCACTAAGGACTTCATTCTCGGAGACCATACGTCTATGGATCAATTCAAGGGACCGAAGTCCAGGGACGATACAATCCCCACCTGTCCAATAAGGACTTCATTTTTGGAGACCATACGTCTTCGGATCAATTCAAGGGACCGAAGTCCAGGGACGATACAATCCCCACCTGTCCAATAAGGACTTCATTTTTGGAGACCATATGTCTATGGATCAATTCAAGGGACCAAAGTCCGGGGACGATACAATCCCCAACTGTCCAATAAGGACTTCATTTTCGGAGACCATACATCTACGGATCAATTCAAGGGACCGAAGTCTGGGGACGACACAATCCCCACTTGTATCCTCATCAATACAGACACCGTTAGTACATCACTAGTACAAGTACATACAAGTATCCTCATCAATACATGTCTACATGTTATCAAACCATGTATCCTCAACAATATATCGATATAAAACATGTATCCTCATCAATACATCAGAAATATAGAAACATGTATTCTTATCAATACATCAACATGTATCCTTATCAATACATCAATATAAAACATGTATCCTCATCAATACATCAGAGATATAGAAACATGTATTCTCATCAATACATCAGAGATATAGAAACATGTATTCTCATCAATACATCAGAGATATAGAAACATGTATTCTCATCAATACATCAATATAAAAACATGTATCCTCATCAGTACATCAATATAAAACATGTATCCTCATCAATACATCAAAAACAAGTAATATAAGTATTCTAAGTATAAGAGTCCTAAATCTAAGCACATATAAATATCTAGGTTTAATAAACAGGTATCCTTATCATCGACCTTAGCTGTTGATGAGGGAAATTTCATCGTCAGTGATTATATCACTCCCCCTTTCGAGGAGGGTCCTTTTGAACTACACCAAGCTTGTCTCGAAAATATTCAAATTTTACTCGAGACAAAGGTTTGGTTAATATGTCAGCAATTTGTTCCTCAGTACTCATATACTCGAGTTTAATAGCTCCTCTTTGCACCATATCTCGTATGTAGAAATATCGGATCTCTATGTGTTTTGACTTATCATGGAACACTGGATTTTCTGTCATCTTGATACAGCTTTGATTGTCACACATGATCACAGTGGGATCCAATTCTAAGTCAAACACTCCAGATAATACCTTCCGAAGCCACACTGCTTCACAACTGGCAGAGCATGCAGCTATATATTCTGCTTCAGTAGTACTGAGAGCCACACTAGATTGTTTCTTGTTGAACCATGAGATCATGGCAGATCCAAGACCATAGCATCCACCTAATGTACTCTTTCTGTCTGAGACACTTCCTACCCAATCAAAATCTGAATAACCATGTAATCTGAGTTCATGGTTTCCAAGATTATATAGACCAAAATATAATGTACCCTTTAGGTACCTCATTGCATGCTTTGCAGCTATTAAGTGAACCTTTCTAGGTTCCACTAGATACTAACTCAAGGTATTTACAGCAAAGCATATATCTGGCCTAGTATTTGTTAAATACATCAATGACCCAATGATTTGTCTATATAGAGTTATGTCCACTAATTATGATGAGTCATTAACTAATAACTTCAAGTTGGATTCCATGGGAGTGGCCATAGATTTACACTCCAACATATCAAATCTTTTTAAAATCTCCATAGCATACTTACCTTGATTTAGAAAGATTCCTTTTGGTTCTTGCCATACTTCTAGACCTAAGAAGTAGTGCATTAATCCAAGATCTTTCATCTCGAATTCTAAAGAAAGCTTCTTCTTGCATTCAACAATTTGTTTCTCATTTCCGGTTAGAAATAGATCATCTACATATAACAACAGTATAACTAGTTCATCATGCATCACCTTGAGATAAAGATTGGGGTCAGCTTTACTCTTGGTAAAGCTCATGCTTGTTAAGAAACTGTCGATCCTTTCGTACCAAGCTCTGGGAGCTTGCTTCAATCCATATAATGCCTTCTTCAGTTTGCATACATGAGTTCTCCCGTCTTTAATCTCAAATCCTTGTGGTTGTTCTATGTACACTTCTTCTTCAATGACACCATTCAAGAAGGTTGTTTTAACATCCATCTAGTGTAGTTTCCACTTCATCATAGATGCAAGTGCCATGATAGTTCTTATTGATGTGTACCTAGTAACTGGTGCAAATGTTTCTTCATAGTCTATTCCCTCCTTTTGAGAGAATCCTCTGGCTACAAATCTTGCCTTATATTTTTCAATGCTACCATCTGTAGCATGTTTTATCTTGAATATCCATTTGGAAGAAACCACACTTTTATCCTTTGGTTTGGGAACTATATCCCAAACATCATTTTTCATTATTGACTGGTACTCTTCTGTCATAGCTTCTACCCATTCTGTCTTCTGAGATGCCTCCTCATAGCTGGTGGGTTGTTGATCCACAAGATCACATATCAGGGCCACATAATTGGATACTAACTTGGGTTTCTTCCTTTCTCTAGTGGAACCTTCAAGAGCTCCATATTTTTCAGCTCCTTGAATAATGTCTCTAGCCCAAGCTGGCCTTCTTTTTCTAAATCGATTTGCAATGGGGGGTTCTTGAGGTTCTATCATGTCATGGTCTTTTGGTGCATCATTTTCAGGGATGGGAACAGCTTTTGTGACTTTAGGAGGTGTATCTTCTTCATAGATTTCTTCAAGTTGGCACTTCCTAGATTTCTTGATAGCTGCTTCTTCATCAAATGTTACATCTCTACTTATCTCCATATGATGAAAACCAAGTATGTAAATTCTGAAAGCTTTGGATGTTTCACAATATCCAACAAATATTCCTTTCTTACCAAAGGGATCTAACTTGTTTCTCTTTTATTTTGGAATGTGAATATACACAGGACATCCAAATATTTTGAGGTGACTTACCTCAGGCTTCTTTCCTATGAACACTTCTTCTAGAGTCTTAAATTCAAGAGCACTATGAGAAAGTCTATTTTCTACATAGACAGCTGTCCTGGCTATATCATAGTCTTTACAGCTTCCATGATAGTTCTATTCTTTCTTTCAGCAACCCCATTTTGTTGGGGATTGTAGGGAGTGGTTAATTCCCTCTTGATTCCAGCTTCCTTACAAAAGTCTTCAAATTCCTTTGAAGTATATTCTCTGCCATTATCTGTTCTGAGAATCTTGATTTTCTTTTCTGAGAGATTTTCTATTAAGGCTTTGAATTCTTTGAATTTTCCAAATACTTCATTCTTTCCTTTTAGAAATTATATCCAAGTCTTCCTTGAATAGTTATCAATGAATGTGAGATAGTATTCAAACCCACTTAGGGATGTGGTGGGCATTGGTTCACATACATCTGAGTGAATTAACTCTAAAATGTTCTTAGTCTTTGTTTCACTCTTTGGAAAGGGGTTCTTGACATTCTTCCCCTTTTCACATCCTTTGCATGAGCCATTATGATCAATCTTTAAGTCTGGTAGACCTATGACCACCTTGCTCACATAGGGTAGGGCCTTGTAATTAATGTGGGCGAGCCTTCTATGCCACAGTTCACTGGGGCTAGTGGTTTCATGGACAAGGGCAGCTTCTGGTTAATCCTTGAGTTTGTAAAGTCCTCCTTCTTCTTCACCAATAACAATTGCATCATCAATTGACTTTCCTTTGGGCCACATGAGCACTTGTCCATCAATAAATGCAATTCTAAATCCTTTCTTATCTAGTGCTGAGATAGAAAGTAGGTTTTTCTTCAAACCTGGTACATACAAAATTTCTTTCATTTTCAAAGGTGTTCCAGAATCAAGCTTGTAATTTGCTTCACCAATTCCCTTGATGGGATATTGATAATCATCACCTAAAGATACCTTTTGTGGAGAATACTTTTCTTCAAGTCTTGAGAGAGTTTTCTTTTGGCTTGTCATGTTCTTTGAAGCACCACTATCAATGAGCCATGTATCTTCTCCAGGAGACATAAATCCAGAGAGTGTAGAAAATAGAACACATTCCTCTGCATCTTCTTCTTCATTCCTTCTAGATCTTTTCCTAGTAAGGGGCCACTCTTCTTCTTCTTCATCTCTTTTGTATCTTTTTATGTGAGGCCTTACTTCCTCCTCTTCTTCTTCTTCACTATCATCTTCTGCAAGATGTGCTTGATGTCTTTTATAATGAAGATTTTTCTTCTTCTTTGAAGGACAAAATCTAGCAATGTGACCTTCCTTTTGACAATGGAAACATTGGAAAGAAGAGAACTTTCCTTTTCCTTTCTTCTGAAATTTTTGAGGAGAATGAGGTTCCTTGTGATTGAACTTCTTGAAGTGAGATTGATTTTCCTTCTCTTAGTGTGTGTGGCCAAGGCTTGGTCATCTTCTTTGAGAAGGGCTTCTCTGTTGGCTACCCTAGCTTCTTCTTGAACACAGTCCTCCCAAACTACATCAAACTTCATACTTTCCTTTCTAGCACACATAGTTTGTATAAATGACTCCCAAGGTCTAGTGACACCATTTAGAGCAGTCATCACAAGTTCATCTTCATCAAGAGTATCACCAATGGCATCTAGTTGTTCCTTGATTTGGGAGACCCTTGAGAAGTAGTCTTGAATGGATTCTCCTTTGTGCATCTTGGTGCTCTTCAACTGAGTTCTTAGGTTCATCTTCCTATTGATGTTCTTTCCTTCATACATTCTTCCTAGAGAATCATACATTTCCTTTGGAGTCTTCTTGGAAGCCACTTGGGGAATCAAGTGGTCTTTAATAGAATCAGCTATGATTCTCTTTGCCCTAATCAAATCCTTCCTATGCTTCTCTTTGGCTTCATCTCCTTTAGGTTCTGCAACTTCATCCTTGATATAATGAGCAAGATCATTCTCTTCAAGAATGAGACCAATTCTGTATTTCCATGCTCGGAAATTCTCTATACCTCCTAGTTTGTCTTCAAGCTTAGTGCTTAGAGCCATCTTCTCTTGGGGGAGTCCAAGAGATAAGAGATAGAGTAATACTTACCCGAAAAATTTAACTTTTTACTTTTTCGGATCTGCAACAGAATTTCTGGTTTATCGCACTTTTGGTAAAACTAGGGTTTGACTTTTCCGGAGTTCTACCCAACCAAAAACCTCGATCTAAGGCTCAAAAGATAGATCTTTAGAAGAGCTATTCATTCATGCAACCAGAAACCAAAAATACTAACTTTTGCAGAAACCCTAATTTTGGGAGAGAGAGAGAAATATAATTTCACCTTGTGAAAGATGTTCTATTCAGGCTAGCTCTAATACCATGTAAAGTTTAAACCAAATAGACTAGCAAGATCACTGAAAGAAACATAATCACAAGATAGACACTGAATTTACCCTGGGAAACCCTCATAGGGTAGAAAACCTAGCAAATCTTTCCTCAATAAGATGATTAGCCAAAATACAAGATATGCTCCAAGACTTGTCCTTCTTCTCTACCTCACATGCAGAACTCCCAGACACAGGTGCGCTACTTTCTTAGTTGTGGAAGTGTGTCAAATGAGGAGCTCTCCTCCTTTATTTATACTAGTTCCCGACTAACCAAAAATCCCTAATGGGGCCAACCTCTTCTAGAGAAGTCTAATAAACCCTAAAATATAAACCCAGGTCCGACCCCCACATGGTGGGTCTAATAACCCTAGTTCCCACAAACCATCGAAGGAATAAACATCTCCGGATACATAATAGAATCACCTCGGAGGAATGAAACATCTCTGGAATAATAATGTACAAATATAATATTCTTAAAAGTTACAATATTCAACATCCATCAGCGGGCTCGGATCACTGGCCGATTTGTTTGGAATGGCATATAATAGGAGAAAACCTCCGACCTCTGTTTAGGTTTGAACAATTCTGGCTCTTGCACCCTGATTTTTCTGACCATTTGCGACAGTGGTGGCAGACTTGTGACCCAATCATGGGAACTAAGATGTATCAGTTTCAACAAAAGTTAAAATACCTAAAAGGAAAAATAAAGAAGTGGAATAAGGACATCTTTGGGAACATTTTTCAAGGTAAGAAGTTGCTCGACCTTAAACTATAGGAGGTTCAAAAGGTGGCTATGACTCAGGGTTATTCCGCAGAGTTAAAAGAACAGGAGCAAATCCTTTTGCAGGAACTCAAACTCAAAGACCACCAGGAGGAACTCCTATGGAAGCAAAAATCTAGAAGTCGTTGGTTAAAAGATGGTGAGCATAATACCAAGTTCTTTCACAAAGCCACCATCCAGCATCGACATGGGAATAGGGTGGTGAGGCTTAAGAAGGAGGATGACAATGTGGTGGAAACTCAACCTGAATTACAGCAGACACTGAAAGATCACTTCGAAGACCTACTGGAAGAGCCTAATATCAATAGGTAAGATGAAAGGGAGAAGGTTCTCAGCCACATCCTGAGACTGGTCACGGAAGACCACAACAAACTCCTTATGGGAACTATCAGAATGGAGGAACTTGATGAAGCCATCAAACAAATGGAGGATGACAAAGATCTTGGACTGGATGGCTTCACCAAAAACTTCTTCCACTCATGCTGGGATTGGTTGAAGGTGGAGGTCCTGGCCATTATGGAAGATTCTCGCCAGACCAGAAATATTCTCAAAGCTCTTCATGCCACCTTTCTCACGCTTATTCCTAAGGAAACGGGAATTGAGGATCTTGGAAAGTTCAGACCCATAGCCATATGCAATGTGATCTACAAAATTATCACAAAGGTTATAGCAAACCGGCTGCGCCCTCTTGAATCTACCGTTAATTATATCACCTAAGCAGGATGGGTTCGTGGAAGGACATCAAATTTTGGACGACATTATTCTAGTGCATGAAGCTATTCATTCGCTTAAAAAGGAGAAAATCCCAGGTATGCTTCTAAAACTAGACTTATCAAAATCCTATGATAAACTAAACTGGACTTTGATTGCAGAAATGTTAAAAGCTTTTGGTTTCAGTAACATTTGGATGGAATGGATCATGAGCTTGGTCTCATCCCCTTTCTTTTCAATTCTAGTTAATGGCACTCCCTCACAACCATTCCTAGTGACTTGTGGAATTCAGCAGGGGGATCCCTTATCCTCATTTCTCTTCATCATTATGGTTGAAGGCTTAGGAAGAATGTTGCGGGCAGCTTAGGAGAACAATGTTATTCAGGGTTTGGACTTGGGTGAAGAGATGACCCCACAAACCCACCAACAATTTGTTGATGATACTATGCTGATGGGACCTTCCTCGGTTCAGGAGGCAAAAAACATTAAGGATATTCTTAACACTTTCCTGGTGGGAAGTGGCCTAGAACTTAATAAAGAAAAATCTAAGGTTTATTTCTTCAACACTCCCAGAATTCACTGTAGAAACATGCTGCGCATTTTGGAATTCTCTGAAGGACACCTCCCGTCGAAATATCTAGGGGCACCCTTGACGGAATCCACTATCCGACAAATCTCCTGGAAGGACCTACTGGATAAATTCAAAACCAAATTGGAATTATGGACATTCCAAGCTCTAAATTTCCCTAGCCGCCTTATTTTGGTCAAATCTGTGCTACATGATATGCCAATTTACCTGTTCTCTGTGATGGCGACACCCAAAGCTGTTTTGAAAAAGATCTGTAATCTACAGAGGAACTTCTTGTGGGGAGGAACCCCTGACCAGAGAAAATGGGCCTTAGTGAACTGGGAATCTCTGTGCACTCCTAAAAGGTTGGGTGGCCTTGGTTTGCATGACCCGATGTGTGTTAATAAGGTCTTAGGATCACATGGACAAACATCATTGTGAGATGATCACAGCTGTTGATCTCATTCCTAATACGGACACCACCTGCCATGAGGACCGTGATTCACATGGAGACCGGGTAGATAGGAAACTTGCTAACGAGAATCCGATGCATGTCAATCCTTAGCATCCTCCTGATGCAATGTATCCAGTTGTTGTCATTTCACCTTAAGGCATTGAAGTCGGTATATCGCCGGGATTTATTTTATAGGTTCATTCGGTCTTTTCGTCTTAATTCTCCTAAGTGTTTGAAAGACGGGATTAATGATACCATCATGAGTATTGGTAGTAGCGTGTACTGAGCTAAAGGCAATTATGATCTCAGCTATTGCAAAGGTACTTAATGCAGTAAGTTTTGCAGGATCATCATCTTTCAAGCAGACGAGATCGTGGGTCAGTACAGAACGGTTAATTCTAGCACTCATGAGAATTTATGGAGGGGTGCGCTTCCCATTTCGAGACACAGGAATGAGGATTATAAATCTATGATTGATGACAAGAATGGCCAGAGGTGCAATTCTAAAATCGTCTGCTTATCCCTGCCACTCGGTATACGGTTTGAGTTTAACTTTTGGATCAGTTGGCTTCATATCAAACGTGTTTTTTTGTCGTCATCTAGGTCTATCTTTCTGAGAATCATGCCTCCCCATATCAGTTTGAGTAGTCGCCATGGGTAGGGTAGAAATATTGGGGGTAAGGGGAGACATGCTGGTGAAGGTCCTTCCACTCAGTCCAATTCCCAGGAGAATTCTAACCCTCAGAATTTTGATTGGGCGCATTTCTATCTTGAGGAAACGCCGTCGGCTATTGGAAACCAGATAACCTACTTGGAAATTGCCCTACTGGAAGAGGTTGAGGCTCGTTTGGGTCATCAGGTTATGGATAGCCTCTTCCGGGCTTGCAGGATTTTACTAGCCCGTGAATTACACATCCGGGAGAATATAGTCCATAATATGCAAGATGTTATTGTAGGTATGAAGGAGAATTAGCAAAGTGAAATGGAGAATACTGTTACTTTGGAATCTTTGATGGAGGACCTTTGCATTCAACTTCAGCAAGGCACCAGACACAGGGTTCCTGGGACTTCAAGCCTAGAGTAGTAGGTTGGTCTGGTTCGGCTAGCTGGGATTTTTGTTGTGTCTTGCTATGATTCTGCTTCAACCCTATGTATCTCGTCGGTTATTATTGGTAGTTTTTCGTCTCTATAGCGAGGCTTTAATCTCTTCTCTGTCTCAGTACCTTTCTTGTTATCAGGTGTTGGCTACCAACCTTGTGGGGATTTTGTTGACGTCCTTGCTTATTTTGTAAAGCTGGTTTCGACTCTTTGAGGTTGATGTTGAAAATTGGGTTGGTCTCCATCCTCCCCACTAGGATGGGACTCTGGAATGTTCTGGTCCTTTTTTGGACTCCTTGTACTATTTTTGTACGTTCTGTACTTTATTAATAGAATTCTATCTCTCTCTTACTTACAAAAAAAAAAACACTAGGAATTTAAAAGGATAGATCACATTTATGGGTGGAAGCACAATTGACTAGGAATTTAAGAGCACATCTCATCAAGGGGAGATCGCATTTATGAATTTTTTTATTTTCTTATGATTTTTTTATTACCCATTTTCATGGCCCTGGGGCCAATGAAAGATTAGGTAATCCCATTCATGAATAAAATAATTCTAAAAAAAAACTTTATACGTTCAATGATTTGGAGGTATAAATCCAGCCCACGATTTGGAGGTTATTCCTTAACAACAGTTAGGATTGATATGAATCCATCCCATGATTTGGAGGTATGAATCTAAACTGCGAATTGGAGGTTATTCCTTAGCAAAAGATAAGACTAGTATGAATCCAACCCGCGATTTGGGGGTATGAATTGAGCCCATGATTTGGAGGTATGAATACATCCCATTATTTGGAGGTTATTCCTCAGCCCACTCACATAAAATAACCCCTAATATTTATATTACTATGTCAAATTAAAAACCCCCCTTGACCCTTAATACAAGGCAATATATTTTTGAGGTTTTTAGGAGTTTTCAAACCCCCAATATGAATAGACGTGATATGAAGCATGACTTATCAATTTTCTAATGGAAAACCTAACCCTCCTTGGATCTCTAATTTGCTCAATCCTCAAATTCAAATAAATTTTCCATTTATCTTATCCAATCTATCGATTCCTCAAGATTTAAACTTCCAGAATAGACAAGACTATAAATTTTAGGTTTATCTCCAATACCACTAATTTATTTGATCATTTTCTCTTCTAGTGTCATGTTCTCTTATGTTTCTTCTCTTGTAGTCTCTAATTTTTCTTTTTCATCATTGATGTCCCACACCACCTGTGCAATACCTCCCCTTTGGGTTATCTCCAAGGAATCCATTATGGTCATCATTCTCATCACCATCGTTGCAATGCCATTTACATCTTTTGCACCTCGATATTCTAGGCCTTCCACAACCTCTTCCTCTATGTGCCATCACTATGATTATGTTTTAGGATCTCTTATTGCGAACCCTCCACCTCACCAACATTCGACTTCTACGATGACGATAATTGAAGGAACCCATTTCCTCATGAGGAGTTAACAAAGAAAGGTATTAGTTTGACAATTAAAATTCTCTCTGGAATTAATCGTTCTCATTCTCCTCATTGGAGATGAAATAGATAGGCTATTGATTTCTCTACAATTTAGGATATTTTATAATACATCTTGACACCATTGAAGTATTTGAAAGGATTCGTCACAATATTGGTGAAAAAATCTAATATGCACGTACATTTTTAATAAGTGTTCTTAATTAACAAAACTACACATGTATTTGCAATTTCATTTGTGTTGGGATTCATGATATCCTTATCTTCAACTTCCATTCTATATTGGAGCAATTAGTCCAAGTCGACATAATTAGGCCAAGAAGATGCATTTACGTTGATATGATCTCCATTGAAGGTGGTTGCCTCAACACTACAACATTTTTTTTGGCAGTCATTGTTCAAGCATCAAGAAACACCCCCTACCATGGGATTTATAAAATCAATTGTGTATGATAGTGGTTTAGCCCTATTCAAAATTTATTTAAAACATATAACATGTTTTTAGAAGGAAATAAAATAGAATACATCACACAACACAATTTGGAAGCATGCACATGTAAATTTACATTAAATGGAAACATCCACATTAACACTAAGATTATTTTTCCTAAAATTATAAAAAATTTAATGTCTCAAATGTCTTTAATCATCTTAAACATAATAACAAAATATATCTAGTCTATGTGTCAAATGAACATTACAACCTTTTGTGAATTATTAGAACCATCTTAAACATAATAACAAAATATATCTAATCTAAGTGTCAAATGAACATTACAATCTTTTCTGAATTCTCATAACCATTGGTAATTTAAGATTATTTATGTCTATATGACAACCTAAATTCTTCCTTTTGTATTTTATTCCCTTCCTTGTAATCTTTCCTTCTCCCCTAATTCTATATTTTCATCTCCTTTATTCTTTTATTTACTTTTACCTTTCTAAACATAACCAAATTCCATAATAATAAATAACCTTCTCTATTATTTGTTATTCCTTTGTTCGGTATCCCTCTTCTCTACTACTCCATTGTTCTATACCCCTCTTCTCTTATTTACTTTGGTAGCCCAAACATAGCAAAATGCCATAATAATAATTCTCTTATGCAGTCATCTTTCCCCGTATCAAACTTTCCCCGTATCAAACTTTAAATGAACCGTTTCAATAATTTTAAAATTTAGTTCCCCTTGAATGCGCCATACTTCATTAAAACAAAGGGCCAAACATATGTACATCCCCTTACGTGTTCGTGAATTCATCACATAGAGAACTAGACCTTGGTTATAATCACATCGGATAACTCGATAGACCTTGGTTATAATCACTTCCCATAGTTCAAGTAATGACCGTGACTAACTACAAACCATAGGATCATATGAGTCGAGATCAAATGGCCTGCAAATGGCTCGGTGATTTCATTGACAAGCGACCCTCAAAATGATTTGAGTTGTTAGATGAGGGGCTGCTCTAATGATCGAGGTTGCGTATTGAATTTTTGGTCTAACATATTTTGTTGTGAACAATCAACACAACAAAACTATGTGATCCATTCCATCGTTGCTTCTAAGATTAACATGACATTTTTAAACCTTTTCCTTCCCAACCAACCAAATATTCATTTGTTTTTTTGACTTGGAGTCCTTCTTACAACTCTTTTTATCTAAGATTTCATCAATTTCTTCTTTCTTATGCTTAGGAATCTAATCTCTCCAATCATCTACATAACCATCTCTTCATCTATTATCCCCTCATGAAACCCGTACAAATTTGCAACATTAAATGTGGGTGAAATATCCAACTCTGCACCCAACTCTCACACATGGCACTTGTAAGAAGATGGTGGACATTAAAATGGCAATGGGGGGTGCAAGAATGCCCTCATGTAGGAATGCACAAACACTCTTTAAGAACGTGTACATGCTCCTTTTTCTACAACTTCAATGCTCTACAAGCCACTGTAAACGATACCATGTTATATGCCAAGTCATAGTTAAAAAAATGTTTGCACGCATAGGAACACACGTGTTATTAATGCATTCACATTCCTAAGAATGAATATGTTCCTCTATGTATTAATAATAATAAAAGGGGCCACTAGTTCTATATTTCGAAAACATGCAATGTGTTCTTCCAGTGACCAAAGAGTAAAATAAGGAGCGATTTAAGGAGTTATCAGAGAAGTAATAACTAGCAATTGTCCTAGTCTTCTTTGGAGAGCTATTTGAGTAGCTATTGGTTCTAGATAGGATTATTACAGTTTTGTTTATTTGTATTTCACAAATTTATTAATTTATAATAACAAATAAATATATATATTGTATTATGCTTTAAATGCAACATACAAACCAGATATCATGGAGCCTTCACTTGAAGAAAACTTGAACACACCATCATCTAATGAAGATAGGCCAAACCCTAACCCACAACTAGGAGATCCAATTGTTGAAATTGATGTCTGGATTTAATCATTAGGAACCCTAATACAAGACTTTAGAAACTCTAGAGAGCCCTCACACCTTTCGTTGTGTACATCATTAGAGGTCTCATTATTACTTCCATTGTTAATATCTAATTATAACTATCTAATATTTTTTTATAAAAACTCTAGGATGTTTGAGTATTATAGGACACATTTAGATATAAGCCATGTCAAATATATTCAAATTTCGAAACAAGAATTGATGACCTCGTTTATTGACCCTAGAACTTGATGTTAAGATCCTTTATACGTGTTTAATGGGAGGTTGAAGGGCCCATTAGAGTAGTAATAGTGGATGCCATTCAATGTAAGGTGGAATACATCCAATATGTTTGTTATTATCAAATAGGGCCCACCATGGTAATTATTAGTAAATAAATGTAATGGTGCCTCATTAACAAAAGTCCACTAGGTAGTTAGGAGGTTGTTATGGTGAGAGTTGTCTAGTGATCTAGAAATAAGGATGTATTTCTCTGTATAAATCATGCGTGAATAATATTGTATTTGGATTTTATCTCATATGAGGTTTTTCCCTCCAAGAGGCAAGTGAGCAGGAATGGATTCCTTTCATAAAATAATCAACTGTAAGGAATTTCCATACCTTAAGCGTTTTTATATTAATATAGTGAGGATAATTTTTTATATCTCTTTTGTGATTAAATATTCATATATACTTATTAAGTGCTATTAGAGCACTTTCCAAAGCTGAAAATATATAATTTTTTCCTTTCTATTTTGTCATTTTTTAAAGGGAAAATAGGGCCATAATGATCATATATGTTTATGAGTATTTTCAACAATATTTCGAAGAAAGAAACTGTAGATTTGTATTCTCATCACAAAAATATACAATTAAAAAACGATCGCTCAAATCAGAGCTTGGAAAAAGGAGATATTGTAGTATGAAATTTTCTCTTGTTTAGGGCTTCTAACGATGTTTTCATTTATTGTAGAGGACATAACTTTTGATAAGAGGGTAAATTGCAACTAGATAATGCAATTGTATATAGACTTTCTAGGGTTTTAATATGATATATTTCCTTCCAATATTTTGTATGCTATAGCCTTGGTAAAATTCCACCCTCAAATCTCACAGAATTGAAGAATGGAAAGGATGTGGTGCATGCCAATGGAGGAACAAATGTGGGTGGCCAAAAATTTACATGATATGTGGCAAATTTGAAAAATATGAAATAGACATTTCATAAATTTGGGGAGGATTGTGTTATTTGTACCACATATTCTTTCATCATTGAAGAGTATAACCAAGAATGTAATACCCCATTTTTTACCCTGAAATGTAATTATGTATGCAATGATGAAATGGCTAGAATATGGACAAATGTGATCTAGAACAACCAAAAATGTACATATATGTACATTGGTAAATAATATAAAAAGTCCTTGACACCTGCAAATGAAAAAGGACGAAGATTAGATGGGGGGTTGTGATTCCACAAGGAGGGGAAATGAAAGGGGCGCTAATGGTTGATGACCCTAGTGAACTATTAACCAAGTCTTGAGCCTTACATGTAAACCTTGGTTATAAATATACGCAAAGGGCCCTTAACCCATTGTTATGAGAAGGGATTAATTAACATTGTGTATATATAATTGCTTTAAGTTGGGATTAAAATGAAGAAAACGTGGGCTTCTCTTGAGTACCATGTGGAAAGTTCTCACCATGCATATAAAGGTTGGAAATTGATCTTAGAGTGGGGATTCTTGCAATTATTTCTCATCATCCTCTTGTTGGCATAAATTAGGAAAATGAAGGTAACAATTGTTTCTTGAGATGAACTCCATGCAATGGCTAATGCCAAATTACCCTAGGGAAATTGGTTTTAATTGTTATTGTGCCATTGCAAGAGGAAACTTGGATTACAATTGAGAATCCCTAGAGTCCCAATAGTGAGATTCCTTGGTTGGTTAGTTGTGATGGAGCATTAGAAGGGAATTTGAGGAGCCTAAGGGATTGCATGCATATAAGGGATCACATTCTTTGTGTTCTGTATTCTTAAGGGGAAGAGTGCTAGTTGATTGGGGTAGTTGTAATGGGTGTTTTGGCACCATAAATTTTTTGAGTTGTGGGTTGGATATAATTTCTTATAAGCTTCACCCTTTTGGTATGATAGCCTCAACTCAAGGGTGGCCTCTGTCATAGAAAGGATAAGTATGGTAGAGTGCTCAAGTCTAGGAGGAACATCCTCCACTTGTAGCTAGTTGGAGGAATATTTACCATAAAAATAAGTTTTCCCAATGTGTTATGTAATGTTCTATTTAATTCACAATTTTTCATTATCTACTTTACAATATTGTCATTCATGTGTATATGATTTTAGTTAGCATAATCATGGTTGTATGCATGATGAAATTGTATTCATAGCTAGTATTATAGTTGGATAATTAAGGGTATCTTAGTATTCTTCCACTAATGATCTTTGTAGGAAGTTATTTAATTTGATGTTAATATTAGAGAAGAACAATGTAACTTAAGATGAGGAAATATTAATACCTCATCACCTCAAAAGTGTTACATGTGTGGTTGGGTACGTCCCAAAGAAAGATATGCATGGTATGATTTAGTAGATGCTTATGAGGATTGGTATATGGAAAATTGTAATTTTTTGGAATATAATTGCTTCCATCTTCTTTTTGATGATTATTATATGAACTATGATGAAAACCTTGTGGAGACAACACAACAACAAAGGGTTCCTACCAATTTCTAGTATGATTCTCCTATCATAGTCAAGTTCCTTTTAGATCCATCCTTAAACTACTATATGGAGGATTTTTTTTAGTGCTTTGTATGGTTATACTTATTTGGATCCACATGGCTAAGGTGGAAATTTGAAGAATAATGCTCAATGATCCATGCAAATTAAGTGTCATCAGTGGCATGTTAGCTTGAGAACATGGATATTGGACCTAGGCTTATGGATGAGCCTCTTGGACTACTTCAATATTACAATTAGTCAATGCACATTGGAGATTGGATACTTCAGTGGCAATAGTTGGCACTTGTACATGGGAGCCACTCTTAAGGTGGATTTTGTTGGGCTACTTAAGCATGGTGGCTAACACCTGTACATGGTACCCTAGTTGTTGGGCCTGTTTTAGCATTGTGGAAAACACTAATCCATGGGCCCCGAGTTTATGCTTGTACCTCCTCACATCAAACATTGAGGGAAACAATTTTCTAAGGGGCATGGAGTGTTATGATCCTCACTAGGGGTGTAATGGGGGGTCGAAGGGACCATTATATTAATAATAGTGGAGTCCATTCAACATAAGGTGGACTAAGTCCATTATGTTTTTTATTATTAAATAAGGTCCACTATGGTAGTTAATAGTGAATAAATTTATTGCGAGCTCATTAAAGAATTTCCACTAGATAGTTAATAGTTTTTTATGGTTTGAGTTGTGTTGTGATATATAAATAAGGATGGATTGCTCCTTAAAAATTATGTGTAGATATATTGTATTTGGATCTTATCTCATAGGAGGTTTCCCCTTCAAAGAGGGAAGTGGATAAGAATCCATTACTTCCATAAAATGATAAATTGTAAGGTATTTCTATAGCTTAAGGATTTTGATATTAATATAGTGTGTTGAATTCCTTATATCTATTTTGTTATTGCATGTTCATATCTAAGGTACTTAACACTAGAAGACACCCTCTAATAACAAAGAAATGCATTTTCTTGGAATGGTGCACCTTCCATCTTTTTATATACCACTAGATGGATAGGTGGTTCATGATTTTTGATCAAACTCCTTGCAATAATAAGAAGGTTCCATTGTATTTTATTAGGAAATTATGGGTTGAGTGTGTTTTAGGTCACTGTGTCAATGTAATGTCCCCATCTCTCAATCTGGCTAACAGAGGGGACATTAACTAAATCGATGCCTCAATATTTCACCCCATAACCATAATTACGGATTTTCAACATTTATAATGCATGTGCATATATGTAAATGAAAAACACAACGGAATAAATAAATCCACACACATAACATACAAATTCAAACATAATTACCACGGACATATAAAGTAAAGCATTGCACATCAGATACAAAATAATACCTATATTTAAACAAAGAAGATCTAAGCAATTGGCTATGTAAGAACGATTTTCCACCCATCCATAGGAACTCTGTCCAACATATACTCATTATGCTGAGAGGCCACCCCCAAGATGGGATATGAGGCCACGAGGGAGAAGGAAACACCTACAGGATTCTATCTCTCAGCCCATAACCCATTCTACTTACGGTGCTTATCCAAAAGCTCAACTAGAGCTCTACAGGGGTCTCTATAAGCTATCACAACCGTGATACTCCTTCCAACTACCCCACACAACATAAGGAAGGAATTTCCCTTCACTGATCCATAGTTCCCTCAGGAAATCCAACCCTTACAGTGCTTACCTGTATGTGTAGTAAGAGTCTAGCCTGTTGTATGCTAATGGAGAACCTATTGCAACATTAATCAATGGTTTCTAAAGCATCCAAAAGTAGAAGAACTCAATGGGTAAAGTTTCCTAGCTTGCCAAACCTCCATGCTCACCTACATCCATCCATTTTCCCTTCCAAAATGTAGCTCTGTCTCCAAATTCGAATTTTTGGGTTAAACACAGCCTGGTAATGGTCATGAACAATAATGGAAAACTCTACATAGTGTAGAAAACATGTATGATAGAATGATCATAAGAGTGTTGACTCCAAGTATATGAGGTAAGGGTGAAAATACAATTGACATAGATTCTAACCATAGAATAAATATGACTGTTGACAACTGGCATAACTGTCACAACCTTGATGCTTCAATAACTACATGAAGTGACTTTTCCCGCCAACCTCAGATATGCATTCAATGATTGGGTTTAATAGTCAAGAGAAGGTAATTGGATCATTTGAGGCACATGGAATATTTTGGATTGTTTTTAAGGTTGACACATGGCAGCAAAGGATTTAGTTTCCCATAGGCCCCCTTCTTCCCTCCCCTGGTGGAATCATAGCCCCTCTAGAGCTCTTTACATAGCCACTTTCAACATAGCATTTACATACATTTTGAATTGGCATGTTAAGCCATTCATATGGTCCAAATAAAAATTATATATATATATATATATTCACTTGTGAGGCCTTGGCCTTGAGCTTTGCACTAGGAATCCTACTAGTATATTTACATCATTTACATAATTTTGATTAAATACATTCCAAGTCAAAATTGGGGGTATTATAATCCCCTCCCCCCTTGAAATAGCACCGTCCTTGGTGCTTTCTCAAAACCATAACAAAAATGGGTATGCCTCTTTCATGGCATCCTCCAACTCCCACGTAGCCTCATTGGGACCGAAGTGCTTCCATTGCACCTTTACCTGTCCGATGGCTTGGTTCTGGAGCAATGTTACCTTCCTGTCTAGGATTCATAATGGCTCAGTTTGGAACTCTCCCTCAGGTTCCACTTGAATCACATCCCAATCAATCACATGGTTAGGATCATGTACATATTTCTTAAGCAAAGAAACATGAAAAACATTATGATCTCTAGTACTAGGAGGAAATGCAATTCTATATTGAATTGGCCCTATCCTTTCAAGCACTTCAAATGGACCACAATATCTTGGTGACAGCTTGGCACAACTTCCAATCTTCAAGTAACTCTTCCTTGGCCTCACTCTAAGGTAGACATGACCCCCAACATTGAATTCTCTATGCGTTCTATTCTTATCTGCATAGATTTTCTTCCTATCATAGGCTGCCTTTAAATTCTACCTAATTTTTGCAACCTCTTGCTCCAATTGTTTAAGCAATTTTGGCCCAAGTACAATTATTTTTATTGGATTATCCCATGTTACTATTGTCCTGCACTTTCTTCCATATACAACTTTAAATGGACTCATGCTCAATGAAGCTTGTTGTCCATTGTTATATGCAAACTCTACCAAGTATAGATAATCTTCCCACTTTGATGGTTTTTCCATCACATACATACAAAGCATGTCTTCAAGAATCTGATTTACTCTTTTAGTTTGTCCGTCTGTTTGTGGATGGTAGGCAGTGCTAAAATTCAGTTTTGTTCCCAAGTATGCAAAAAGACTTTTCTAGAAATTTGAAGTAAATTTGGCATCTCTATTTTAAATTATTGCCTTAGGAAATCCATATAACCTGAAAATTTCCTTCATGAAAATATTTGCAATTCCATCTATTTATATGTGGATTTAACTGACATAAAATGTGTTTATTTTGACAATTTATCCACCACAACCATGATAGAATCATGTTGTTTCATAGTCATTGGAAAACCTGTAATAAAATCCTGTCAGAGATATGGATCTAACTAAACTATCTTACCTATCTATGCAAACAATAACATATCACAGTAAATAAGAACAAAAATAGAATAAGAGAAAATAGTACACTAGATATATGTGGTTCACCCAATAGGGCTACGTCCATGGGTAGGTAGTCTTCTATTATCTCCAGAATATCTCCCTCAATCTTACAGAGAGCAATGCCAATAACCCTAATACAATATAGAAATACTTGTGAAAGTATAGATCATGATGAGTGATGTGACTCCCTTGAATCTATTAGATATTAAGATATGAGGAGGAATTACTCTCTCATATTACATGTGGGATAATATAATTCTCCATAATAACATCTCTTTATATAATAATAAATATCAAGAGTATATTTTACCATAATAAATATGGGATATAATGTATTACTCTTTTATATAAGATTGTGGATATCTTCTGACATAATACAAAGACATTATTACCTTCCAAGGAATATAAAATATTCCAACACTCCCCCTTAATAATGGTTGGGAGAAAATCCCACTAACAAAGGAAGGAAGGAGGAAAATACTCACATAAGGAACGAAGATGCACATACTTCGCTGCTGTTAAGGTTTTGGTGAAGATATCAGTTGCTTGCTGCTCAGTAGGAAAATACTCAAGAGAAAGAACACCATCTGCAACAAGACCTCGAATGTAATGAGCATCAAGATCGATATGCTTTGTCTTGGAGTGATATACCAGATTATAGGAAAGTTGAATTGCATATTTCAACATAGTGGACGATTTCAGAACTAGACCGATCTCAGTGAGAACATGACGTAACCAAACCGCTTCTTTTGGTGCTTCTTTGGATGCTCTATACTCTGCTTCACATGAAGATAAAGAAAGAGTCTTCACCTTGTTGTTAGACCAAGAAATTGGACCTCTTGAAACAAGTTGAAATATATAACCAACAGTTGACCGTCGATCATAGCTATCACCTGCTTAGTCAGAATTTGTATAACCAGAAAGCGAAACTGTAGTACTGCTCGAATAAAGAACACCATAGTACAATGTCCCCTGTAAATATCTCAGAATCCTCTTTGTTGCTTTCCAATGACTTTCATGAGGTTTGTGCATGAACCGTAAAACCACAGTGATGACGAAAGAGAGATATGGTCTGCTGTGAGTTAAATATATCAAACTGTTGACAAGCTGACGATAAAGAGTAGCATAAAAAAGAGGAGTAGTACACTCAATAGTTAACTTTACACCGGACTGAAAAGGTGTAGGAGCAGGTTTACAATCACTCATGTGGAAACGAGCCAATAAATCTGTAACATACTTCGGTTGAGAGAGAAAAATACCATCTTCCATATGCCAAATTTGAAGACCTAAGAAATAGTGCAATATACCGAGATCAATCATTTCAAACTGCTTGTGAAGGCCACTTTTCATACTTTGAATGAGAACAGGTTGGATGCTAGTGATAATAAGATCATCCACATATAAAACAATAACAATGATATTATCATCAACATGCTTAACATACAGGTTATGATCAGATATACAATGCTTAAAACCATTATTCAAGAAATATGCATCAATTTTATCATACCAAGCCCTAAGTGCTTGTTTAAGGCCATATAAAGACTTGTGTAATTTACATACTAAACTTGATGATTAAGCATTAATAAAACTAGGAGGTTGTTGCATATAAATGTCTTCATTAAGATCACCATTTAAAAAACATTTTTAACATCCATTTGGTGTATTTCCCATTTATAAGATGAAGCAATAGATAAAATGGTTCTTATTGTATTCATTTTAGCAACAAGAGCAAAAGTTTCGTTATAATCTATACCTTCAAGTTGATTAAAACCTTTTGCAACTAATCAAGCTTTATACTTTTCAATCTGTCCTTCTGCAGTAAATTTAGTCTTATAAACCCATTTGCAACCAACTAAATTATTTCCCGAAGGAATAAGAGCAAGAGACCAAGTCTTGTTCTTCATAAGAGAATCATACTCAGTGGATGCAAAAGACTTTAGAAGGGACATAACAAGACTTGGTCTCTTGCTCCAATTCACGCCAAGATTTACCTCATGTGGAGTCTGTATTTAGAAGGGACATAATACAAGACATTATTAGCTTCCAAGGAATATCAATATTCCAACAAATCCATGGAAATTACTTCCCATTTCCATTCCAGAATTGACAAAGGATGCAAAATACTAGTTGGGTGTTGATGCTCAGTTTTCACTTGCTGACATTTCATACATATTGAAATATACTCATAAATACATTTCTTCATCCTCGGGCAAAAATATTGCTTCATGGTTGTAGCAATTGTTTTCTAATATCTTGGGTGAGCAGAATATGGCATTTTATGGATTTCATCCATAACAATTCTCCCCAAGTCTTCCACATTTGGAATGTAAATTCTGTTTTTATAAACAAGAAATCCATCATCTTCTAAATGATACACTTCATACCTCTTTTCAAAATTCTGTTGCTACAATTTTTCTTTTATTTGCACATATAATTCATCTTCAACAAGATAATTGACAATCTATTGTCTTAAATCTGATTGGCAAGTTATGATGGTTGCCACATGAATTTCATGCATCTTTTTGTTGAGTGCATCAACCACTTTATTTTCTTTTCCTTTTATGTATTTGATCTCACAATAAAACTCACATAAAAATTCCATCCATCTAGCTTGCTTGGCATTTAATGTTGGCTTCCCAAATAAATATTTCAGACCACAATGGTCTATCCTCAATTCAATTTTTCTACCCATTAAATAGTGTCTCAACATTTTTAAAGCGTGCAATATGGATACAAGTTCTAGATCATTTGTTTCATAATTATTTTCATGCTCCTTAAATTTTCTAGATTCATGACACACCAAATGATTTTCTTGCATATAAACTCCTCTAAGTCCTTGTTTACATGCATCTGTGCACACCAAAAATTCTTTTTTTGGGTCTGCAATTTTCAGAATTGGAGCACTTGTGAGAAGCTTCTTCAATAGCTAGAAGTTTTCCTCACATTTTTGTATCCATTCAAATTTTGTTCCCTTCTTTTGCAAAGAAGTTATTGGGTGTGCAACCTTGGAGAATACTTCAATAAATATTATATAGTAACCAACAAGACCCATAAAAGATCTCACATCTGTCACATTCTTTGGAGTTGGCTAATTCATAATGGCTTCAATATTTTCCAGATCCACTGATATTCCTTCTTCTGAAATAATGTGACCCAAATAATGAATTTTATTTTTATAAATGTCATATTTTCTTAGCTTTGCATACAACTTATGATCCCTTAACAATTGCAAATCCATACTCAAATGTTCTTCATGCTCCTATTCATTCTTAGAGTAAATAAGAATGTCATCTAGAAAAACAAGAACTAACTTGTCCAAATATTTTATAAAAATGCTATTCATGAGACACATGAAGGTAGCTGGTGCATTAGTGAGACCAAATGGAACCACTACAAATTCATAGTGTTCATACCTTATTCTAAAGGTTGTCTTTTGAATATCTTCTTCCTTGATCCTTACTTGATGGTAACTAGACCTCAAGTCTATCTTTGAAAATACTTTTTCCCCTCTCATTTGATAAAAAAGATCATCAATTCAAGGCAATGGATACTTTTTTTTTTCACTTTCACCTTATTCAACTTTCTGTAATCAATACATAGCCTAGGTGTACCATCTTCATTTTTAAAAAATAGTACAAGTGCTCCCCATGGAGACACACTTAGCCTTACGTATTTCTTTTTTCAGTAATTCTTGCAATTGCATTTTCAACTCTAATAATTATGGTGTGCTCATTCTGTAAGGTGTCTTAGACATTGGGGAAACTCCTGGTACAAGATCAATTGTGAAATCAATGTCCCTATTGGGAGGAAGTCTTGGAACTTCATCGAGAAACACATTCTTGAATTCTTGTAGCTCATGATAGTCCTCCAAATTTGGAATTTCATTTTTTGTTTTGTCAAATATATCGGCTACGTACAATTGACAACCTTTCCTACAAAAATTCTTTATCTACATTGGTAAAATATGCCTAACTGAAAATTTCTTTGGAATTCCTTTCACAACCCTTGGGTTTCCTTCATCAATGCACTCAAAACTCTTGATGTAGCAATCAATTTTAACTCTATGTGTTTCCAACCAATCCATTCCAATGAAAATGTCATGTGAACCAAGTGGTAAAATATTCATATCTGCACAAGTGGACAGTCCACCCATTTCTAATGGACATTTCTCTACCATTTAACTAACCTTTCTTTTGCTTCTTGTGGCTACTTGGACCAACCATGATTTACTACGCTTGTTTTCTTAAAAGCACAAATCTCAACAATTTTAGGACTGATAGAACAATGAGTATATTCAGGATCAATCAAAATAGAAATAGATTGCTTGGCAATATTACCTTCAACCTCAACAATAGTTGATTGATGATCTGCTTGGTGGTTCTCTAGTGTAGCATAAATCCTAGGGACAGTCCTAGATACTTGATCCACAATTTCAGCTTCTTGGATGTTGTGAACTTGCTTTGCACTCCCATTTTGATGTGGATAGTTTCTAAGAAAATAGTCCTCTCCACATCCCCAACGTTGAATTGTCTCTCTTGGCTCTCTTGGCTTACATCCCATCATCCTGGCTGGATTTGTCACAACTTGTGGTGGCTTCCTTGGTTGATTTCTGAAATGAGGAGGCTTAAACCCCTTCTTTCTTTTCTCCAACTTCTTATTTTTCTCGTCCTTCAATGCCTTGTGGAAACCTGACTTGCTTTTGTCTTGATCATAACAATACTTGGCCTTTCTTATGGTCTCATTTAGAGTTTGAGGCTCATCAAACTCAATTCTATCTTTGTAGGATTGATCCAGCCCACTTATAAAATGTTGAATTTTGACTTTATCATCTCTGATATACTTGACATATCTCAACAACTCCAAAAAATTATTTGCATATTCCTCCATAGTCATTTGGACCAATTTCAACTCATGGAATTCTTTAATTTTTCCATCAGAGTACTTATCAAAGAGGTACTTTTGCTTGAAGTATTTCTTGAATTGCTTCCAAACAATATTCCTTTCATTGAACTTCTTCACTTGCCTAAGGTGATCCCACCATATAGATTCTCTCCCATTCAGATTAAATATAACCACTCTTGCTTTCATATTCCCTGAGTAGTCCTGGACTTGGAAATACTTCCTCATCCCAAGAAACCAAGCCTCAGCTTCTTGACCATATTTTATCTCACCATCAAAAGTAGGATGTTTGGCCTTCCTAAATTCTTCATGTGAGTTGTTCTTGGAAGACCTTTTCCTTTTCTTCCTATGAGACGAAGAGCTTGATTCTTCAGTCCAATCCTTAGAGTCAAATGACTCACTAGCAGATATTTTTGGAATATATGACCTTCCTTTAGAAACTCTTCTTGAACTATGGGACCTCTTGTGAGAATGCCTTCTTGAGATACTCTCACTCTTCTCCTTATTTTCAGAATGATGTCCATAGTTAATATTCCTTTGAATTTATTTCAGACTTTGAAGCATAGCTGCATTTAGTTGATTAGATAATACATATGATGATGAATACTTAGCAATTCTCAATTCTCTGATCTGATGCTCTAGCCACTTGCTATAAAATTCTAGAATTCACTACTTTCATATTTTTCCACCTCTTGCAGACTTAGAATTCACTACTTCTAGCAGAGATGGGTTGGGTGGAATTCATATGAAACTTTGGATCACTAGAAATTTTAGTTGACTGAACATAAGCAGAGGGGTTAGTCAATTTAGGATGAGACATAGTTGTTTTAGCTTCCAACTTTTTTGAAAATTAGCATAGGGAAGTGTTCTTGCATGTCTTTTCTATATCAGCTATTGTATTTTTTACTGCAGTAGGGCGTATTAGACCATCAACATTGGGTAATCTATAATTGGTGTAATGGGTGAGTGCAACACGTCGAGAGTTCTCTTTCAACCCTTGATATTTTTAACAACAACAAACTACTAGGGTGTCATAAAAGGGTTCCATCTCATGACAAATTATCATTGATGAACCAGGATGGAAGCTTGAAGATGGCATGTTACAATTGGCAGGGTAAAGAAGCTTCCATTTTCATCCACAAACTGCTTGCGGTATCTTTCTCCTAATAAGACTTTACGACGTTTTGAAACTGGTGGAATGTATTTCACATCTGAACTCAAACCTGAATCAAGATCTTGCAATAAAGAATAAATAGATATTCAAATTCACATGTATAAGTAACTGTAACGTCCCTATCCCTCAATCCTACACGTAGGAGGGGACATTAATTGAATCAGGGCCTCACAATTTCTCCCCATAGCCATAGTTACGAATTCATATAACTAAAATGCATGTGCATATATGTAAATAAATACATACAACATAAATAAAATTGATCCACACATACAAAACATGCAATTCCAAGCATAATCATCACATGCATATAAATAAAAATCATTGAACATAAAATACATAAGAATACTTATCTTTGAACAAAGAAGATCCAAGCAACTGGTTGTATAAGAACAATTTTCCTCCCACCCATAGGCACTCTGCCCAACATATACTCTTTCTGTTAAGAGGCCACCACTAATCTAGGCTATGAGGCCACCAAGGAGAAAGGAAACACCTACAGGCTTCTATCTCTCAGGCCGCAATCCATTTTTCTCACTATGCTTAGCCAAAATCTCAACTAAATCTCTACGAGGGTCTCACTAAGCCATCACAGCCATGGAACTTCTTCCAACTTCCCCACACAACACAAGGAAGGAATTTCCCTTTACTGATCCATGGTTCCCTCAGGAAATAAAACTCTTATAGTGCTTACCAGTGTGTGCATTAAGATTCCAACCTGTTGTATTCTAATGGAGAACTTCCTGCAACATTAATCCATGGCTTCTCAAGCACCCAAAAGTAGCTGAACTAAATGGGTAAGGGTTCCTAGCTTTCCCAACCTCCATTCTCACCTACATCCATCTATTTTCCCTTCCAAAAATGCATCTTTGTTTGCAAAATTCAAATTTCTGAGTTAAACACAGTCTGGTAATGGTCATGAACAACAATGGAAAAATCTCTATGTAGTGTAGCAACATGCAAAAGAGAATGAGTGTAGAATGATCAAAGGAGTGTTGACTCCAAGGGATATGAGGTAAGGGTGAAAATACAACTGGCATAGCTTCTTAACATAGAATAAATAGGACTGTTGATAGCTGGCATAATTGTCACAACCCCCATGCTTGAACAACTAAATGAGATGACTTTCCCCACCAACCTCCCACCTGCATTCAATGATTGGATTTAATAGTCAAGAGAAGGTAATTGGATTATTTAAGGCACATGACAGATTTTGAATGATCTCTAAGGTTGACACATGGCAGCATAGGATTTGGTTTCCCCATAGCCCCCCTTCCTCTTCCCCTCTGGTGGAATCATAGCCCTTCTAGTGCTCTTTACACAACCATCTTGGACCATTTTATTAATTTTTCAACATAATATTTACATACATTTCGAATTGGCATAGGAAGCCAACCATATGGTCCAAATAAAAATATATGCATCATACATGGCTAACCATTCACTAGTTGGGCCTTGGCCTTGATCTCCACACTAGGAATCCACTCTAGCATATTTACACCATTTACATAATTTTGATTAAATACATTCCAAGTAAAAAATAAGGGTATTACACTAACATAGATTCAAATAAGTAGTCAAAATATAAATAAAACTTGAACTTACTAGAGATGGAAAGGGATAAATCATCAAACTTTGAACAAGATGGAATCTGAAGAATTGGCCATTTGGTACTACAAACTTTTCTCCCTACATTTGAGCCAAATCAGCGATCAATATACGTCTCTATAGTCCTAAAATATTTTCAAGAACTATATCACAATCTAACTTCCAATATAGTTTGGAAACAATTTTGTAAGAATAAGGCAAGTTTAAGCAACATATATATACTATGAAATATTGTAATTGGTGTGGTTAAATACTAAAAGAACATATGGGATGGATATATAATTTTAAGTGGACACATAAAACCAGAGGATTTTCAAATTAAACTGGTGTGTCTATTCATATGTGCACGCACCAGTGCGATCACATATACAAAACCCACCGGTGTGCTCACATATAAAAAAACGCACCGTAAAAGAACATCTACAAAATCCCCTGCAATAGAAAATATCTGCTACTTTTGGTATTTCTACATGCATTTTTACAACATAATTTGTACGGGTGTGTTTCCTACATAAAAGCACACCGAGGCATTTGAAATATACACACATCACGGCATGGTATTTTAAATTGTTGTTTGGTCGATGTGTTTTACTTAAGTATGCACCGGTGTGACTTGATGGCATGTGCACCGAAATGCTAAAAATAAAAAAATTTAAAAATCGCACAAACTCTTTTTGACCTAAATTAAAAAAAGGGCGGCAATTTTAATTTCGAGAAGTAATTCTAAATAGTGTTTTAAAAAAAAATCTAAACATTAGTTCATTATTTTGCCAAAGATTTGAGGGGAGAGTTTTGGAAGAGAGACTTACGTGGAAGGAGTTTGGAGCAACTGGAAGGAGTTCTGAGGGTCGAAATTTTTTAGGAATGGTGAATCAAACAAAACCCTGCATAATAGAAAGTTCAAGTATGTAAATATTAATGTTGACCTTATTATCTTATTTAGAGTTTAACTAGATTTAGAAAAAAAAATGTATGCCAAGTAGACCTTCTATGTTGCAACTCTTATTTTCTCACTGTTTCTTTTTGTTTTATGTAGTTGCAAAATTTTAAATTAGGGTTTAAATCTCTATATTGTTATACAGAATTACGATTTCACCTTTTATGTATTTTTCATTTACTGGGCTTGTGATTATATATACAAAGCGTAGGGTGATATGTGGCCACTTTCTTGGTCGAATCTATAACCATGTCGGCCCTATTAAGATTTTTTATTTTTTTTAATAAAAAAACGCATGCGTCAATATCAGTGTGTTTGTATTACTATAATGAACCATTGCGTCCATGAACATAGTACACCAGATATGGCCTGTGTCACGTCATTTTTTATTTTATAAAAACACAAAAGTTTATTTCCATATCTCGGTTCTTTGTTCATGGTGTGTCTGATTTATTTTAACGCACTGGTGCATTGTTGTTTACAACACACCGGGGAGTTTCACATATATAAGCGTCGATGTTAGATTTATTTATTTATTTTGAAAGCCTGTAATATGTCTGTATAATATATTGATAGCTTTTGTATTTAATGGTATAGGTTGTTTATTAATAGAAAATGCACTGTATGAGTTCAATGAATAACAACTTTAATCAACATGATGGGAGAACATACAGAATTACAGAGAAGGCAAGCGCTTTTAATTAATTTGTTTGAATTATTTGTAAATTTAACTATTATGTATTGCTTAATGTGTTACATGCAGAGCCAAAAATTGAGGAAGCTCGATACGATTCTTACCAAACTAAGTCCAAAAAAACATAAAATGTTGATGGAAAAGTTGTAGAGGGATGAATCAAGTGAATAAAAAATAATTCAATATGAATTATTTCTTCAAATTTGAGTAATAATCTAGTTATGAATATTCACTAATATGTTTCAAATAATGTAATTCACATATGTTGAATGTTATGTAGGGATTGACAGCAACAAAAGTCAATGTCATCATAAGAAAAAAAAATTATGGAAGATGCAAATGATGATCAATGGGTCCTTAGCTCATATGGAGTGGTGTTGACAGTTAATAGAAGGGACAAGGAATTTTATAATACTATGATGGATTTATTGGAAAAAACATATAGAAGTACTTTTCACTTACAATACAGAAACCAATCAAATGATTCAAATAATCAGGTCATATGTAAACTACAAGAGGTGTTCCTAGAGCTATGGTCAATGAGACCTGTTAGGTTTGCAATAGAAAAAAAATACAACAACAAAAAAGAATCATTCAAAAAGTAATATTCCTAAACATGTTTATGTAGAATATGTATCTATAACTATTACAAAGTGTCATTCATTCAATAATTTTAATTATCCTATATTTATTTCTCATATCAACAGAAAAATAGTTTAATGTCATTTTACATTTTTAGGAATATTATGAGAATCCCAAAGGATGAACGAGGTGATATGCAAAATGTGTTAGTAGGGATGTCCAAAAAAGTGTATAAGGATATGGTCAAGGAAATGGACATAATTGCATCGCAGGAGGAGTCATCTCAACAACAACGTGCTTCAAATGTATGAACTCATTGGTTTTTAGGTTTATATTATACATATCATTAATTAATTCAACATTGAATATTAATTTTCAATTGTTTTGTTGTAGAAAAGAAAACAAAATGGAACCTAGTCAGGACATAAGACATGCCGACGAGGAAAAAGGGGTTGATAGCAAAGTTTGTGAGTATTTGTGATTTCCTTGTAAGAAATTAATACTTCGTACAGGTTGTGATTTGTATACTTAATTTTTTTTGTTTTCATTGGAAATCCTTGGATGTATTCAAACAGGTATTAACATACAAAGAGGAACCATCAGAAGAATTAATTTACATTGGGTTAAGCAAGGTTTGTGAGTATATGTTGGTGTATCAAAAATTAATTGTGGATTTTGCAAGTCTCTATGTTGTTTTACTTCTCTCATTTTATAATTAATAAAACAACAAAAATCCTTTATATTAAATCTAGGATTTGTGATGGGGCATAAAACTTGCAAGAAATAAAGTATGGAGTGGATGCAACAGACGACTTGTTGATAGAAGGCATGAGATTTGGTTTTGAGAGAATGTGTATCATTCATGATTCAATTATTTATATGGTACATCGGTTTTCAATTTAAATTCATGTATACTATCTATTTATTTTTCATTATTCCCATTGGCAATGTAGGTACACTCAGTACACATTATTTATTTATTTTTCCAGATGGAAATTGAATAAGAGAAAACAATCGAGACAATCAACAAAACATTCGGCCAAATAACCCAATTGAAGCAAGTGGCTCGAGCACTGATAACAGTTCCAACGAAGAATTATGCTCTGTATTTAATTTTGATGTTAATGCAAGCTACTGTATCATGTTGTATATTTTGAAATAATTGTCTATGAAAATCAAACATTTTGTATAGTAATGTCTTGGACATAGTGTCTGAATTGAAAAACAACAAGTTACCAATAAGTGGAACAATAATTACATGCATGTTGACATTTTGATTATTGTTGTCTCTATGTTGTCATATTTTGTATGACAAAGGAACTCTTATTGATATATAATAAAATAAACTTTTTTATTCTATGCATTCTTCAATATTATTGTCAAATGTTACATGTGAAATGGTACATTGGTAATTAAATGTATGGATGATTAAATATTACAATAGATTCCTGCATCTATGACATAAACAATTAATCCAAACAAACGTAATAATAAAAATTGAAATGAATTGTACTATAAACAAATATTTCAATTTCAGATGAATAATGGTATTAAAAAAATAAAAAATATAATATATATATATTTGACTGAAATGTCGGTAGCCATTGTTCAAATAATCATATGTGGTGCTTTTAGTAATATATGTCGCCCCGATGCGCCTATACTAACATTATGCACCAGCGTGTATATATGAACATTACGCACCGGTGCGCCTATATGAACAATATTCATTGGTGCTTCTATAGAACATTACGCATCGTTTTGTTTTCTTCTCTGAATCACACCGGTTCATGTAGATGGATTATGCGCACCGAGAACAATCAAAGCTTATGCCCACCAGTTTTTTTTGTTTTTAAGCCCGACAATGCATTTGATGTGTTAAAATGCACCGGGTCATTTTGATAGTTTGTAAGCACCAGGGTGTTTGAATATTAAATGCACCAGTGTGCTCTAATAAATGAACAATACCAGTCAAATTAAAAAATGTACAGTGCATATGGTTTAAAATATCACACTAGTGCGTTTATGTTGTAAAGAACCACCGGTGCATATATTGTATACGAAAGTACTACTGCGGTGTTGAAATTTGATTATTTTCGGGGCTTATTTTGTTTGAGTGCAAGGGTGCAACTATTTTAATCGTACGACACAGGTGCATCCTAGTAAGACATTCATCAGGGCGCGTAATTTCAATTAAGCACATCGATGAAAAAAACATCCCCTAAAACCTCCGTCCGCGAAGTATTTTTTAGTTATAAAATATATCCATTATTACCTCCGTAAAAAAATATGCTACCATTAGCGGAGGTCATAGCAGAGGTTTTCTTGACAATTCTTGTCAACCTTGTAACACTAAAAACCTTCATTATGACCTCTACTAAATGGCCTTTTCCTTGTAGTGCTAATTCATCATTAATATTAACACCATTAACATTAAGTACAAAATTAACATTATTAATGAAAACATTGATAACATTATTATTAACATTTTTTTAAGCTATGACCCACGAATTTTTGAACTAGTGACCTATCACAAGGAGTGCCTTAACAATACACCCATTCACCGCCTATTCTACACTCCATGGGATAGCATTATTATCAACATTGATAATACTAATATTAACATTGAAAAAAAATGATAGTAATATTAATATTAATAATGGAATATTAATAATTATTTGTAACGTGGTTCTCGTGGTTATGTCAACCATTGTCAACGATGGTCGAACATGGTCTTCCATAACTAACTAAAGTCAACCATTGTCCACTAAATTAGAGCTTTGCTAACTAAAATTAAGCATAGTTAGCCATGGTTAACCAAGGTCAACCATGGTATACAATGAGATGTCATTAACCATGGTTAGACATAATCAACCATGGTTAACCAAAATAAACCATATAACTACGATGCGGTCATAACCAACCATGATGCACTAAATAATTGCACCGAGACGAGCAGGGTGATATACAACCTAGTATGGGGGAGATGTTGTGACGTGCATAATGTAATTTTACATTACCAAAAATTAAAATTAATTAAAAAAATTCATGTTGGATCATAAAATAAAAAGTTGAAACGAAATGAAAAGTAATTAAAAAAAACTATGTTTGCGCATAAAGTAAAAAATTAAAACCAACATAGATCCATCTATGTGTAAAAAACATAAGATTAAAAGAAATTACACCTCAAAAAATTGGATCCCTTTTGGTGCTTGATGGATCCAGGTTTAAGATGGATCTATGTTGGTGTTATGGAAACCATGGTGCTCTAAAGTAAATAATTCTTAAACAATGGTTGACCATGGCTCAAAGTCAACCTTGGTTTAAAGTAATCTATGAATTAAATTCAACTATTCCCAAACAACGGTCAACCATATTTTTATCAAGGTTAACCAAATTCAATTATGGTTAAACATATTCAACCATTGTTAACTAAAGTCAACAATGATGTAATCAAAGCCAACCATGAAGAAACCATAGTCAATCATGGCTAATTGAATTCAATCATAGTTAATCATAGTTAATCATGGTGCACTAAATTCAACCATTCCCATAATCAAGCATGTGCACTAAATTCAACCTTGCCTAAACAATGGTGAACCATGGCTTAATATGGTTAAACATACTGTCAAGTCAACCATGGTTTAAAGTAGGCCATATTATACCATGATGCAGCCATAGTCAACCATAGTTACCTATGCTTCCCTATAGTCCATATCAAAGCATTGGTCAACCATGGTTTAATAAGGTCAAACTTAGTAAATCATAATTTAACACCATTCATTAAACATGGTTAGCGATGGTATAACCATAGTAAAAAACTATAAACCATGGTCTAACAATGGTTTCCCATGGTTCTCCTAGTTATGTCAACCATGGTCAATGATGGTTTAATATGGTATTCCATAACTAATCAAAGTCAATCATGGTGTACTAAAGTTAACTGTGATTAAACAACATCACCCATAGCCAACCATGGTTAACCAAAGTTAACCATGGTCAATGATGATATGTCATCAACTATGTTTAAACAAAGCCAACCATAGTCAACCATGATGCAACGATAAGCATCAAGGTTGGCTTTGGTTAAACATAGTTGATGACATGTCATCATTGACCATGGTTAATTTTGGTTAACCATGGTTGGCTACGGGTGATGTTGTTTAATCACAGTTAACTTTAGGGCCCTCGCACTAAGTTGAGGGACCCTTTAGGTGCAATCGTGCATTCGCAAAATGCGCTAGAATTGTGTAAATTAAAAACGCATGCACGTTACTTAGAACTAGGCATGGGCAGAATCCGACCCTGCCATGTCAATTAACATGTAGGATAGGATTCCAAAACGCGTACGCATTCTAGTGATACATAACGCGCACACGTTATGTATCACTATAACGCGCGTGCATTTTGGTTAATATAACCAAAAAAATAAACAGTCTGCGGACTGCATCCACTGTATACTCAAAACTGAAACGCTCGAGCAATTTCGGCTTGGAAAAACGCAATGGAGAAACTCAACAAGGGAGATTTCGAAGCTCAACAAGGGAGATTTCATCTTGCAAGGAGGATTGGAAATGTAAGCATCCAAATCCTTGCCTCATTTCATCATTAAAAATATAAATTTTTATGTTGTCCTAAATTAAAAATCTTTGTAAATAAAATTCCAAAACTAAAATTTTTAGGATCTGTTATTTAACATATGTTGATTCCTCCCTACTATCAATCCCTTAATGAATTTTACATCCACCCAAGCAATAAGGGATTTGAAAAAAAACTAAAATGGAAATTGGAAATTGAATCCTAACACCAATATTTTTTCCACATCTATTGCAAATTGGAAAAAAAAAACCATCCACCATTTGGATAGGAGGAGGAACTATGGACTATAACCTAGGCTTGGTTTCTAAACTTGACTCAACCAAACCCTATGTTTTTTTTCCACACATTCTTTTACCCTAAAAATGTCCAACCAATGCTTGTGAATCCAACCCAATGGCATGATGTATTTTACATCATCCCCCAAACCCCAAGGGACTAGGTTCCCCTCCTTTGCAGACACACCGCTTACTTTGTTGCTAAGATAAACTACCACATCTTTTTTGACCTCCTTCACCACCAAGATGTTAGACACAATGGCTCACTGAGAGGGGGGGCATGAATCAGTGAGCTTGCACTTATTAACAATTTCAACTTCTTCTCTCAAATATTATATCATTAATTACAAATTCACTTCAATATCATATTCATCAATAAACTATATCACATGTCATTCATTAAGCAAGACACATTATCATCAACACATTACAAGAGACAAGACATAAGCTTTGTAAAAATTTTATAATTGGAGACTTTAATCTCCAGAATGGGCTACAACCCAAAGTGGCACCAACCACAAGATAATTATGTCAGCCGCAACTGATTGGGATGCATCAACACCCCAACAACCATAGATTTACAAATAATATTTTGGACTCTTCTTAAGTTTGCATATTACATACATCATCAACCAGAAGCCCTTGTTTGTTTCCAAACCACTTCATCATTCTCATCAAGCACTCATTATTCAATATAACTTCATTCTGTCCATCAAAAAATATCACCAATCAGATGACATCTTCATTCTGTCATCATTATTCATGTCATATCAATCTGCTGCCATATCTCCATTCATACACTTTACACTATCCATATGCACATCACAACATTCTTCCCATATCATTAGTCATATCTTCATCATTCTACCATCATGTAGTCATTCTCTCCATCAATAGGCTACCTTAGTTTAACCCAGAATAAAAGATAGAAAGATAGATTGTTTTATTGCTCCACCTGCTGCTACTCCTTCACTAAAAACTGTCCTCATCTTCCTGAACCCCGAGATCAGATCTCTCCACTATCTCCCGAATTCTCCCCCGAATTCCCCACACTCACCACACAAAAAACACAACCATCTTGTTCTTCATTTATACTTCTCCTTTCCATGTATTTAGGAGGTGACTTGTCTTTTTGTTTTTATTAATTCAAATAAGTCGAATGATATTTTTATTTCCATGTTATCCTTCACCAATAAAAATACATATCTTTTCCGCATCATCATGGTCTTTATGCCCGCATGGTCTCCACCCTTATGCCCACAAGGACCCATAATGTATGCCTGCAATGGTCATATGAAATGATATTTATGTTTGTAATGTATGCCTAAGATGATATTTATGTTTGTAATGTATTCGTTCTTGCACAAAGTTTGTACATTTTTCATTTTTGAGAGATGTCATTATAGCACATGTATACATTTCTAATGATTTGTTTTTTTATTTTTTGATTGCAGTGACGACCATGGATGCACACTCAGACATCCATAGAGAAATTAAGAGGCTCAGAGAAATTCGAGCCTCAATTACTATTGTTGATGATAGGATTCTTATGCTTGCATCCAATTTGGATGCAATGATAGAGACCTTTAGTAGGTCTAATGGTGCACTACAAGATATTGCCACATTTATAGAAAGAAAGAGGAAACAATATGAGGATGGACTTAGCTACAAAGAAGTTAAGAAGTTGAAAATCTCAAAAAAACATATATTTTGCCTCTTTAGAGATCCACGGACGGGTGAAATATCGAATGCAAACAAAAGGAACATTTCTATCGAGTGGTGTACATATCAACCATTCATAAATAACTGGATATATCGATGGTACATGGTGTTTGATGCACCGCCACACAACAATAGGGAAATGCCTCTATATTTTATGAGAAAGATGTATGCAGAATTTGTGATGGGGAAGCACGTTAACTATTTTGATATCTTGGAGTACCAGGGTGTTGGGATGGGAATGCCTCAACAACGTCCCAATGCAAGGCACATAGATTCCAATCGCCCAATAACTCCACCTCATAGGCAGCTACCCAGGACAGATGTGCCGCTTGCACATCAGTTGGTCCCAAAGACACATGAGTCATTCCTACTATTGGCACAGGCGGCTGTTCGCCATCGTACGTATCTTCAAGGTACATACTAGGCAGGTCCATCAGAGCCACCATCTATGGGTGGAGTAGAGCCACCACCTGTCAGTGGGGTAGATATACCACCTCTTGGTGGGGTAGAGCCACCACCTTCTAGTGGTCAAGGAGCATCTAGTAGTGTCACTAGACCTGCACATCATGAGCACAGTCGAGACCCCCACCCATGAATAGTATGCGGCCATCCTTGCTTTGGTCCTGTCCAAACAGATGATACCTTTACTGGTTATTTTACACAGGTAAGTAAGTGGTTAACAATTTAGTGTCATTTGTAAAATATTTTTCCTTACTATACACATATATATAGACTACTAATATTTTCAATGGTTTTAAAACTTGTAGTTGCTACAAGAAGGGCACAAGGTTGAAGACCTTTGCACTGATGATGCAGGGCATAGTCCAGAGGCTCATGCACCAGCACCGTCCGATGTAGATGATGTTGCCATACTTTCAGTGACAACAACTCACAACGAGGTAACTATTTCAACTTGACATTATCTTAATACATGAGTAAATCCAGTTAACAATTTAGTGTCATTTATAAATTATTTTTCCTTACTATACACATATGTAGATTGCTAATATTTTTAATGATTTTAAAAAATTTAGTTGCCACAAGAAGGGCATGAGGGCCAAGAGGCTCATGCACCAACATCGTCCGATGTAGAATATGTTGTCATACTTTAGTGACAACAACTCACAATGAGGTAACTATTTCAACATGACATTATTTAATACATGAGTAAATCCAGTTAACAATTTAGTGTCATTTGTAAATTATCTTTCCTTACTATACACATATATAGATTGCTAATATTTTTAATGATTTTAAAACTTGTAGTTGCCACAAGAAGGGCATGAGGGCCAAGAGGCTCATGCACCAACACTGTCCAATGTAGATGATGTTGTCATCCTTTCAGTGACAACAAGTCACAATGAGGTAACTATTTCAACATGACATTATTTTAATACATGAGTAAATCCAGTTAACAATTTAGTGTCATTTGTAAATTATTTTCCTTACTATACACATATATAGATTGCTAATATTTTTAATGATTTTAAAACTTGTAGTTGCTACTAGAAGGGCATGAGGGGAAAGAGGCTCATGCACCAGTACCTTCTGAGTTACAATATGTTGTCATAGCTTCAGCGACAACATCTCATGCTGAGATAACTATTTCAACATGAAATTATTTTAATACATGTTAGTTTGTTATCACATGTTACTTAATTAATGCTATAGGATCTAATATTTACAATTTTCTAAATTGTAGGTTGTAGATCCCCATCAGAGGGAAATGATTTCATCTAGTGATCTCCCCCCTGGTGGGAATACAACCCGTATCTTTCCCATAGAAACACAACGGATGACAAACCGTTTATTAGATTTGATTGAAGTATACAGTACGTCGGTATGTATTTCATCATTGTCAGTTTGTTAATACATGCTATTTCATTGACCAATGCATTTCTAACTACGTCAGTATTGGTGATTGTAGCCACCGGCCTCTATACTTCCGAGACTGTTAGCAGTTGGATCTCCTCATCGTCCAAATGTGCAAAAGGAACAAGTGTATAAGAGAGGATCCGCTCCTAGAAAGGGTGTGGATGTCCTCTATAGAAGACACATGAGAGATCCATCTACCCCTCACCTAACAAGGGTCATTGATGCTGCAGTTAGTGCTGCATCTACAATAGCCACAAGTGATACAGAGGTAACTATTTCAACAATCACAATGCATAGTATTTAACCATGTTACTATATTGTTTATTAATGCATCTCTAACTATTTCCCCATTTGGTGATTGTAGCCATTAGCGGCAGAAGTGCTCGGCCCCTCTGCTCAATCCATGGTTCTGTCCAGGTCTCTTCTTGTGGTGAGATGTTCATTAATGAACAATTTTTTTTATTCAATTTACCCAAACATATTGATCAATGTTGAATTGTTGAATTAATTGAGATATGATCTTTTATTTGCAGAGCACAACTATAGAGAGGCCTTCCATGAGCACACCACTCACATCTATACCACATGAAGATTTGGTGAGTGTTTGTCATAAACAATTTGGCCATAAGTTAATTTTTTAAGTTTGTTAATGGTAGGGTATTAGTGCAGTTATTTGATAAAAATAATGATTTTTTTTTGTAGACTCCTGAGATGCAGAACGATCCCAGGGAGATGGTCGACAGAGGAAAGTTGGGGAAAAACAAGCGAAAGATTGATTTTTGATGTTGCATAGTCTTGTATATATGTATTTTGACATGTACATGTACACATTGTTGTACTTAGGGATACATGTACATTGACAAGCCATTTGAGGGCCGACTACTTTGCCATATTTTGTATTACAAAAATTCAACTATCAATGCATGATACAATATATTCCATATTTTCTCTTGAGTTTCCACTTGTGCTTGTGATGATTTATCTCTTCCACAAATTAATAAATTATGCTATTGAAATTTATATAATTACATTTTAAGCAGTATTTATTCTCTTACATTTATTGCATTGATCAAGTAACATCTCACCATTGTGTTATGAAAACATTATCTTAATGGAAAAACTAATAATATCTTTCAACAGTTTAATGAACTTAGCACATGCATGCTAATTTGGTATCTAATTTAAAATTGTGTTTTTTGTCAACTCCAAGGGTTCATACCCATTGATTAGGATTATGGTTGCAAGGAAAAAAAAAAGTTAACAAAATAAGTCAAAATATGTTTGAATAACCTCTGTCATAATAGTAACATGCTACGCATATCATCAATGTAATCCTATGACATTTTCAAAAACTAAGAGGAAGTCTAATAGATGCTAAAGATTTCATCAATGCTACCGTATTTCATCAAACGATACGTGCATGAGCATCTATGTAGTTCGGTTGAAGTGTGCCTACTCTAGCATGCTAGGAACAATGGAAAAGTATCAAGTACAATGGCAAGAAATGCATAACTAAAGTGTAATAAAATTCATTGGGCTTTCATGTACATATGGTCAAATATATGTAACAAATATACCCTAGTTTGTAAGACCCTAGTTTGTTCCAATATGCTAACCAATAGCTGGTCATGAATTCACTCTCATAAAATCGTTGAAGATATAAACCCTATCCTTACTAAACCCTAGTATGTAAGACCCTGGTTTGTGCTTTACCTCTTTCATATGTCCATTTTCCACTTGTCATAATGCAAAAGTAATCATACAGAATCCATGGAAAATGAAATACCTAACTAGTTTAATGATATTCATTGATAATGTTGTTTTGATGAAGAAAAATAAGATGTTCATGGTCCTATGTTTGTAAAAAGGATGGATTATCCTCATATGAAAATGTATTTAAAATTGAATTTTCTTGATTGATACAAACAATGATGTAATAGTTTTTCATTGTGATTTGGCAAGTATTCCCCCATAACTTCATGGCAAATTTTCATGGTGACTTTGATCTAACAAAGCTAGCAAGGATCAGAGGGATATCATCGATGAAACATTGCCTCCATTTTTTATTTGGAACTTTGAATTCTTAAAAATGACATTAATTACTCAAAATCCAAATATAGTGGAACACTAAGGAGTTGTTAAATGACGTGGCACACTAAGGACATAGAAATCTACCAAGGGTGTAGTGTGGTAGGTTTGATTGCCACTCTTTGAATGTCTAGTTCTAGAATCAAAATAAAAAAAATTCAAAGTTGACCCCCATGTGCAAAACTGCACACTCTCTTACTGAGAAAAACCCTAGTTTCCAAAATGGACCTACAAGTTGACACCTGGGCAATGGGACTAGAGGAGAGGGGAACCCCTAACATTATCTCGATGTATTAAATCCAACAGAATCGATAGTTTGTCGATCCGAGCCATGGTCATCATTCTATGGTGCATTCCATCCCGCATCCAAAAGGCCTTTAGGGACACCAGTTGGATACCTACCGGGGCCATAGAATTCCAACCGTGCAACAAACTTGGGTTCTGGGGAGTCCTGCAAGTGTGTATAGGAAGGTTCCAGCTAGGAATGCTAGCCAAAAGTCCTTGGTCAATGATTTTGCAAAGTTGACCCCCATGTGCAAAAATTGCACAATCCCTTACTGAGCAAAACCCTAGTTACCAAAATTGACTTATAAGTTGACAATTGGGTCATGGGACCGGTAGAGAGGGGCACCCCTAGCACTATATTGATGTCCTAAACCCAAACGAGTTGATGCTTTGTCGATTCAAGCCATGGTAATCATTCTATGGCTTGTTCCATCTCACATCATGAAGGCCTTCAAGGACACCAGTTGGATATCTACCGGGGCCATAGAATTCCAACCGTGCAACAAAACTGAGTTCCAGTGAGTCCTGCAAGTGTGTCTAGGAAGGTTCCAGCTGGGAACACTAGCCATAAGTCCCTGGTCGATGATTTTTCAAAGTTGACCCCCATGTGCAAAAATTGCACACTCCCTTACTAACCAAAACCCTAGTTTCCAAAATGAACCTACAAGATGACACCTGGGCCATGGGACCAACTGAGAGGGGAACCCCTAGAACTATATCGATGTCCTGAATCTAATGGAGTCAACGTTTTGTTGATCAGAGCCACGGTCGTCATTCCATGGCTCGTTCCATCTCGCATCCAAAATGCCTTCTCGGACACCAGTTGGATACCTACAGAGGCCATAGAATTCCAACCGTGCAACAAAACCGAGTTTCGAGGAGTCTTGCAAGTGTGTCTAGGAAGGTTCCAGCTAGGAACGCTAGCCATAAGTCCCCAGTCTATGATTTTGCAAAGTTGACCCCCATGTGCAAAAATTGCACACTCCCTTATTGAGCAAAACCCTAGTTTCCAAAATGGACCTACAAGATGACATCTGGTCCATGGGACTAGTGGAGAGAGGCACCCCTAGCACTATCACGATGTCCTGAATCCAATGGAATCGATGTTTTCTCGATCTGATCCATGGTCGTCATTCTATGGCTCATTCCATCTTGGCCTTCATGGACACCAGTTTGATACCTATTGGGGCCATAGAATTTCAACCGTGCAACAAAACCGAGTTCCACGGAGTCCTGCAAGTGTTTTTAGGAAGGTTCCAGCTAGGAACACTAGCCATAAGTCCCTGTTTGATGATTTTGCAAATTTGACCCCCATGTGAAAAAATTGCACACTCCTTACCACTAGTACAAAATGAGAGATAAGTGACCATGCGACCAAAAAAATTGGTCACCATAGCTTTTTCAAGGGATAAATGACCAAAATTGAGAAATTTCAAGTGAATTGACTAAAAATGACCAAGATAAATGACCAATTTGGTCACGGGATAATAACTAAACTAAAAATGCCCAAGATAAATGACCAATTTGGTCACGAGATAAGAATTAAACTAAAAATGACCACATAAAAATTGGTCATTTATGTGGTCATTTTTAGTTATGTCATTCCGACAGTGGAAAATGATAATTTTGATAATGATAGAAGGGGTTTCTGAATCCATCTATATTGTTAAAAATTTAGTAAATTGTAACATTAATAGTGTACAACTTGGATTATTTTTCAATACATGTCTTCTAAGGGATCATTTCTTTGAGGCCATGATTAGGAAGCATCCGAAGTTTGAACCAGTTTATGACAAGTTATGATCGGACCCAAAAAGACTAGGTCGATGGAGACGAGGTAATTTCATTTCATGATGGTTGGTAGAAAAATGTAGCAAATCAAGCTACTTGGGAATGATTTTCAATGAGTTAGTAGACCTTCCACATTGTTATAGATAAAGGCCGATATCACCAGCCACATAGCATCACTCAGGGAAAGGTCTTCAAACTATCTCCCCCGCCCTATCTCCCCTCCATAACAACTATAGAATTGCCCAATCCACATAGCATCAATCACAGTCACAACCTATCTCCCACACCAACTCCCTTAATTGCGATCTATATAATAATTGTCACAACCACAACACCTATTATAATATTAAAAAACCATATATTAATTATATAATGCAAATAAAACATAAAAATTCTATAATATATAGTATATTAATATAACAATAGATTATATATATGTATAGATACATATATGTATATACATATACATATACATATACATATACATATACATATACATATATATATATATATATATAAACCATTTATATAACAAAACATTGTTTTATAACAATACAAAACAATTTGTATAAAAATTATAATATATAACAAAAAACAACACAATAAAAAAACACATATGTAATAATAATAATGACAAGTTGATATATGACAAAACATGTTTTATATATAAAAAAAACATTAAAATGTTTTTTAATGGTTTAGTCCAAGGACTTGAAACCCAAAACACACCATATGGTACAGGTTCCACGCGGGTACTCCTCCATAGTTCTAAGTGATCGACAATGATGAACCCTCATTACCCTCATTTTTTGGAGTTTATCCTCAACCCTGACCATACCAGTGCAGTGAGACCTTAGTGCCAAATTTGTGGCCTTGATAGGAGGGGTTTTGTTTAACTGAGAGGCCATTACTTGTCTTAAATGCAAGTTTGGGGCATTCATTAACCCACAATTGTTGGCAGTTCAAAATTGCAGTGATGTCGTTTGAGACCTTAGTGCCAAATTTGTGGCCTTGACAGAAGGGGTTTTGTTTAACTGAGAGGCCATTACTTGTCTAAAATGCAGGTTTGGGGCATTCGTTAACTCACAATTGTTGGCGGTTCAAAATTGCAGTGATGTCGTTTGGGAAGGGGGGGTTTCAAGGATTAGGGCTTATCTATCACATGCACTGAACATGGATAGAAAAGACGGAAAAAGACATCCTAGATTTCCTCTCAATTAACATACTATTGATTCACCTATGTGAAGACATTGTACGGTCACCATATATTTATTTTCATGTCATTCCCCCAAGTTGGAATATTTGAAGGGAAAAAAATCATTTACCATGTTTTGTAAGAATTTCACAGCATCTGCAATGAATTTGTGTGAACTAGTGAGAATCCCTTGTCATAAAGCTTTCGAATGAGGTAAGTATAGATTGTTTTACCTATGCATTTGTTACAATTTTGCACTGATAACAATGATCTGATTTATTTGATATAACGCTTAAATTATTTTCTTAGTTTAATTCTTTTTTGTGGTTAGAGTATGGTTTTGTTGTTCATTTTTTGGTTGTTGATGGCTATTTCTTGGACATGGCACATGATGCCTGATCAAGATCTTCAACAATGGTGTAGTTTTGAGCTGCTCATGCATTTGGGTTATGAGAAGACCTTCTTAAAACACATTTTTTGGGGCATGGAATTATCTCCATGGATGGATCATGTATTTGAATAAGGCCATTGGGATGAGAGATGGAAAGTTCATTATTTTATAGTCCAGTCTCGGGATAGACATTGGAATAAAACTCAACTACGGCAACAGAGGTGGTATAAGTAGGGAAAGGAACTTAAACCTCCATGGCTTATGAAAGGTTATAGTCACTCTTTGTCCATCTAGTATCCTTTTCTGAAATCGATTCAATATAAGAATTATCTGATCAAATGGGAGAGGGGATGAAGAGAACAAAGCGGCATAATAGTGGACTAAGTCAATCTAGTTCACTTAGTCAGCAGAGAGGGGAAATCCTTTAGGTTGCTTCATGGATCCACACAGAGGCAGTAGCCAATAGTTGTGGATCGCCCTCAATGGATACCACTAGTATATTAACACCTATTCCTTCCTGAAAGATGAAAGTGTCATTTCAAAATCTACCAAAAATGTCCAAATCTCGTTTCTCATTTCTAAATTGGCATTTTACATTTTCCTGAAATGACACTGAATTGTTTTTGTATTGTTTCAAAGGTGAATTCCAAAATGGGGATCTGCGTTTCATAGATACCTCCTATGCTTCTAGCAACATAACTTCAAGTTCATCAAATGCACAAAATGAGAAGCATGTGATGCAAAATAGGGTGGGGCGTTTAGAATGTTGGGTTTAGGTTTTTAGGGGGATTAGATAGTTTTTTTTAATTATCATTTTGGGGCTAAATGGACATGTTGGTAGGTGGCCCAGGAATCCTATCATAATCATTTGAGTCATTACTAACTCAGTGAAGTGGCCAGTTTCAACCTGTCTCAGTTGAATTAGTGCCTGACTTGTACCAGTTTGGCCAAAGATGGATTCAAACTGGCTGCAATTTGACTTGGATAGCTAGGATTACTCTGGTTTAGATAGAAAATTTTGACAGTAAACTTACTTCTTTTCACTTATTCATATTAAGATAGTTGTTGTTATCTTTTCATGGTTTATTTTTTCAAGGATTTCCAGTAGTAAGAAATAGAGACTTTTAGTTGTTAGTGTTTGATGATGAACACTTTGTGCCTTTTCTTGTAGTCATTGGGAAATATACATTGGCTCAAATTAAGCAATGGGAATCTAATAAAAATCTAGCACTTCCAAGATCATTGTGTTGGTCACCCTATATGTCAATTAACTACAACTAACACACATGATGCTCAATATAAATTGTCAAACTTGGGGAGGTCTTTTATTTCAATGGAAATAAGCACAATCTATGCATAAACATCTCTAGCAGTTGATTGAATAAATAAAGATGATAATCCTACCTATTTGCTCAGCCAACTCATTCCATAAAAAAAACTAATCTAACTCATACATCTAGGAATTCAAAGTGCAACTACTTTCCTACAGAAATAAACCTAGCAATTACTGATCTAAGAATGAAATTGAACTAGATTACTTTTGCAAGAAGTTAAATCCTATAATTATCAAACTACAGTATTCAATCTTTACCAAAATGATCCATCCAGTAGCTACTGTTACTCAACCATAATCTTCCTAATCTATGAACTCAATAAAGATACAACAACAACTAGAATTAAAACATAAGCTTGAACTCTAAATTGATAACCAATGGAAATCCTAGAAAGCATAAATGACTGAAAGGAATTGGAGCCGAGCTTGGCTGTAACAACCATTGAACACACATGCATAATTAAACTAACCTACACAGTCGATTGTCACACTACGCAGTTGCAGCTATTCATAATGCAAAGAATGAACTACCAATAAAGAATGCAATCATAAAATCTTTGTTGCAGCTATCAGAAATACACCTAATGCAATTCCACAACACACAATAGGAAATGAATAAATCTAACTACCTACTTAAATTGGCTATCTCTGTGAGAAGACAAGCCCTGGCCTTCTGATAGAGACGCCGTGAATCACCACAAATTAAGACACAGAAATGAAGAACTTTGCTCTTATATTAATGATGGAAATCAACAGTCTCAACTTCTCTATTACAGATGATACAAAATGGTAATTTTCCAACCCCAAACTTCGGAAGCCTCCCAATATTTATACATGCATAGTACCATTCAAGATCCACTAATCTCGCGCAGCAATGAAGATCTATGATCTTCATGCTGCAGAGTTACAACTAAACTATTGCAGCCATATTGAATAAGGCTGTTAGTCATCAAATATGTCATTACTCTTGTAGTGAATGGATCAATGGATCAACCAATCGGGGCGTCCTGTCTGTTGCAGCAGTGTTATGTTTCAGCGGGGACCTGTTACAGCTTCACGTGGAGGGATGCGCTATTCCTTGGAGTATGAGGAATTTGGCCTTGAAGAGTAATAGCTGGCACCATTTGGCTAATACACCTGTGCTTTAGACTTTGACTAAATGAAATCACACAAGTTAGCATAAATCAAAGACTAGAATTCAGAAGCTTAACAATCTTAGGCATAAAATGAATAAAGCAATAATGAATTATACTTGTCGCTATTATTGGTTGATCTAGAGGAAAGGTATATATATGGGTTGTGAAAATAGGATGTAATTAGGGAAAAATGATGAGATAAGGATGGCCAAAAAGGGGCATTTCCTGGACCCAACATCTCCCTCCAACTATCCGATTGCATGTGCCCATGCAACAACCTCCACTAGTCTGAATCTGAGTCTGAGTTGAATTTGTGAAGATTGGTGAGATTGTAGGCAAATTCTAATGGTTCCCCATTAGGCACAAATCCATAGCAGGCTATCCATCTCTCCCAATACAGCTTCTCTTATTCCTTAGTCAAAACATAGCTGTTCCTATAAGGACTCACAGGCATCCATATGAGGGGAAATCTGAATCTCAATCCAATCCACCAAGGTCCACATGTTTTCATGTACTGCACATACCTAGGAACCCTTGTCAAGGCTTGCTTGAATTTCTCAAAGCAGTATGGATCTCCTTCCCTCAGAGATGAAGAATAATATAGCCATCTATATTCACTACCTTCCAAAGCATGCTGCTGCAAATTAGAAATCATTGGGACACAGGTAGTGAGGACTTTCTCTAACAAAATTTCAAAGTATTGGGCAATTGCAGGAACCCTAAGAGATCCAACATGATTTGCTATGAGTTCTCTTGGCTCCCGAGGTTCACCCCTAATCCAGAGAGTAGAATTCTCCTAATTCTTGGTGATGGTTTGGAAATCATCTCGCGATTTTACATGGTTGATGACAAAAGAGGAAAACACCCTCAGCTGAACATCCCCCAAACAAGGTAAAGGATTGGATGGAGAGTCAATATAACAAGCCCTATCATGTAAATACAATTCACATAACAAATGTTGATCCTCAAAATCACTTTTCAGAAATGTTTCTAAAAACTGGGTAGTTGTTGCTAGATCAAATGATCTCCCTTCCTTCAAAACCCTCAATTGAAATAAAGTTGTCTGCTCATGGAGAAAGACAGGGTAAGAGGGCGATGGAGCCCTGCAACTCAATAATTCTAGGGAAAGAGTATACATTTTGTCTTTTTCTTGTTGCAGGGACTTAAGTTTCTTCAATTCTTCCAATTTTTGTTGAAATTTTTCCCACCGGAGTTTTTGGAAGAATAACTCCTCAGCCCACTTTTCTCTCAACTCCCTGATGGTATTTCTATGTTCATGGAGAGAAATCATCCTTGTTCTGCACTGATCAATATATTTATGCCATTTATCCAACTCAAGATTTAGCCAAAGAATCTTTTTCTCTAACCGTTGAATTCTCCTATTCTCCACATCCTTTTCATCATCAGAGTCTAGATAAATGACTTCATGAGAAGGTTGTATTTCTACCTTATCCCCCACTGTACTAGCCTCCTTATTTTTCTCTGGCAGTGTAACAGTTTCATCCTCCATTGGTGTTGCAGTGGCCTATGCCTGTAATGCAGTCTCAGCAATTGATTTTGAGGATGCTGGTTCTTGTGTATCAACATCTTCTTTTTGTACCTCAACCTCCTCAGCTCCAGTATGTTTTGGTAGATCAAAGGACAATTTCGAGAGTACTGGTTCTTGTGTAACAGTACCCTCTACCTGAGTACCAAACTCAGCCACCTCGGTTTGCATTGCAACTTCAGCAAATGTTTTTGAAAACATTAGTTCTTATGGAACAGTGTTTTCTTCTTGATCCTTGATGTCAGATATTGTTGTCTAGGTTGTAGCCTCACTATATATTTCCAAGGGTGCTGGTTCTTGTGTAACAGCCCCCTTCCTTTCAATTTATTCAAACTGCTGAGATTGTTCCTGGGTTATCTCAAATCCCTCTGATTGATGAGACTGGTCCTGAAGAAGTTCGGTATCCCCTGATGGCTGGGACTGCAATGTTTCATCTCCTATATTCAAATCAGGGATCACTTAAATTTTTGGCTCATTTTCCCCCATTAATTCTATTTCTGGTGCTTTTTCTTCCTCCTGCTCTATCTGTGCATGATTTTGTGATACAAATCCCAACACCATAACTCGGTGTCCTACTGCAAAGAATATGTCTCCACACTCTGGGAAAACAATCTCTCCTTGCTCCTCATTTTCTAATGCAAGAGATGAATTTTCTAATAAATTTGCAGCATCTAACAATGTGTTTCAATTCTTCTCTGCTTGTTTCCCAACTACTCCCTTCAATCTTTCCAATTCATTTCACAATGTCTGCACCTCCTCCTTTAATAATTCATTTTTAAACAGGAGGTTTTCAATTTGAGGTTCTTCTATGAAAGGTTCCTGTGTAACAACCGGTGACTTGGGGTTCAGAATGGGAATTTTTATATCTACCCCTGTTACAGGTGATATTTTTGCCATAGGTGACTCAATATTTGTTTTGATTGCTCCTGCTATCCCTTCTGAGAGTACTTCACTGCTAAACCCAATTGCATCTGTTGTCTCTCCTGAGGGTGCTTCACTATTGACCCCAATTGCACCTGCTGTCTTTGCTGCTACCATAGATTGAGTCCTCCTTTTCTTCACCATTTCCACTGGCTAGTCTCCACTGCATGCTACTACTGATGCCGTGACAGCTCTGGTTTTTCTTTTCTTTGTTGTAGTGGATGTCTGACCCTTGTTCCCTGGCCTTTTTCTTCATTTCTTTGACACAGGGGTCTTTTCTTCAGTCTTCTCCTCCTCAATAATGGTCCCCCTTATCTCAGGACAGGACACAACATCCAAAACCTCCACATTTCCTTCTCCTGCTGCTTCTTCCTTATACTCTTCCTCCTGAACTTCTGCTTCTATAGTTGCAGCTTCTACTGTCGCAGCTTTAATAGCTGCTCGAGTTTCAGCTTCTTCTACCTGAGTTTCTGCTTCTGCAGTTGCAGCTTCGAATGTCACTGCCTCCTGTGCCATGGCTTCCATCATTATTTCTTCAGCAACAGGTTTTTCTGTTGGTACTACTTCTCACATATTTACCTCCTCTTCATTCTCAGTTTGGTTTCCTGATGCTCCAACCTCCCCCCCAATTGGATTGGAGGAGCTCTGGTCCTCATTACCTTCACCAACATCCCCCATTTCTAATACAGGTTCCCTAATTGTCCCGTCCCCAGCAAGAAATTGCTCCCAGGTTAAATTGTGATGTACAAGGGCCCTTAATGCTAACAATTTAATTAGGCTGTGATTGGTAAGGGAGGAAACTAGGTGTTGGGCTATTTTTGCATATCCCGCCATGGTTTGCAGGGCCTTAAAAAGATAAAATGGCATGTTTACTAAATTACCATGGTGTAAGTGAGACAATAGGGGAATTTCATAAAAGGAGACAGTTTGGTACCTACCTTCACAGGAAATATATCTCTTCATGAAGACTGCCACTTGATCCCAAGGTCATGGTAATGATTTCAATTCTAACCCACGGAGCTTTGGACGAACATTCTCCCCGACTGCAAGAAATTCTCTTACCACAGTCGCATTATGTGCTTTCCGTCCAAATGACTTCTTTCTAACCTGGGTTAAACCAGTAACTTCTGCTATAATTTATTCTGTAACATCTATGCACAGTCCGCGGACCTTCGAGTGAGTATCAGTCAGGTTAAGGATGAATTGTAATGCGGTTTCTGTGTGGAAATCGTTCAAAATACTCCATCCAACCTGGTGCTATGAAAATGTTAAGAACTTCTGCATTGACACGTAAAGCTTCCGTACTCACGGGTTCATGCTGGACTGGGTTACCCATATCAAACTTTCTTTAAAGCTCAGGTGACATACAGCAATTTCCAGTCCAGACGTGGGAGTTGCAGCATACGAACATGCACAGAATCGTTGGAATTTGAAGGTGGGTATTTTAGGAAAGTCGACACAGGTATCAGACCCCAGTAATATGAGATAGTTATGGAAAACAAATGGCATAATTAGGGTGTTCAGGTATGAATTGGGTAAGGTGATGGGAATGCAATAGATATAAGCATGGTTCTTACATGATCCTTGGTGGTTAAATGGTACGACCTTGCTGACGGAGACTAAAGAAAGTGCATAATCATTATTAACTCATTCAATTTCATGCCTAGTCATGTAAAAGGTTCGAATCCATACCTTTGCATTATGCGTTCAGCCGAGCATTACCATTATAACCAGCCTCCCAAGAAAACAAGAATAAATGCACATGTGCCGAAGTAATTTGGCCACCGCCACCCAGGATGATAGATTCCCAAGACACCCAATAGTTTCCTTCCTGGCGGATTGCGATTGGATTTGTGGAGCAGGTACTTAAATTGATGCCTGATTGAGTCATTATTAGTGGCATTAATTGGAAAGCGGAGGTACAGGGAAATTCTAGCAGAGTCATAGATGCAGGCTTATATCAATTGTAGCAGAATTTGGCAAAAGATGGCGGAGTCACAGCTACGAAGTTTGGCGGAATGGGAAAAAGTAGTGGAGTCGTGGCTGTACGGAAAAAGGAGGAATGAATGGAAAATAACGGAGTCACAGCTGCAAAATTGGTGGAAATGGAAAGAGTAGCGGAGTCGCAGCTGCTAGACTTAGCGGAATAGACAAAAGTAGTGAAGTTGCAACTGCTAGCGAAAAGTGCAAATGAAGTGTAAATAGCGGAGTCGCAGCTGCTAGACTTATCGGAATAGGAAAAAGTAGCGGAGTCGCATCTTCTAGAAAAGAGCGAAAATGAAGTGGAAATAGTGGAGTCGCAGCTGCTAAACTTAGCGGAATAGGAAAAAATAGCGGAGTCACAGCTGCTGGAAAAGTGAAGTGAATGGAAAATGGCGGAGTTACAGCTGCGAAAATAGGAAGAATGAGCAAGGAAAGGAGTCGCAGCTACGCAATAATGAAGTAACAGGAAAATTTTCAGCTGGATACTGAAAGCTAACGAATCGTCCATCTTCTTCAAAGAGCTTTATTAAATCAGGAAACAATGTAGGGCATCTGCAATTGTCTAACCTAGTCACGAATGTTGTTCCTCCAATTAATTCCTGCACATAATTCTTCAAAACAAAACCCAATCAAGTGCCAAATGAAAATAGACAAAATACAGAATGAAAAATAAATTATTTATGTACAAATTATGTGTGGAAATAGCAAATGCTTAAAAATTCACAAGGGTTGAGAAAAATCCCTGCCCTGGCATTAACTAATAGTTTAGATCTGCTGCAACATGTGAAACAAAATCATTCTTTGAGATCGGTTTGTGATACAGTGGCAGCCGATGACCATTTGAAAATAGTGGTGTCTTTTTTTCATCAATGGTGATCAACCGGATTGTTCCATTGTCAAATACCCAATCTATCTGATAAGGTCCCAACCAGTGAGTGTGCAACTTTCCTTTGAAATCCCTCTTAAACCGTGAATCATATAACAGAGCTCAGTCTCCTTCTTGAAAGACCTTCTTCTTTATAAATCTATCATGTCATTTAGAGCACTGCTGTTAGATTACAGCTGTATGATGCACTGCAGCTGTGTGCTTCTCATCCAATTCATTGAGTTGATTCAGTCGGTTCCTCTGTGCTTTTGATAAATCGAGGTTTGCTTCTACAACTGTCTTCAAAGTTCTAATTTCAAATTCAATTGGGAAAACAACATTCTTATCATACACTAACTCATATGGGGAAAAACTTGTGGTGTTACTCCATGTAGTGCGATAGGCCCACAATGCCTCTGGAAGTCTCTCAGCCCAATCTTTACGATGGCTTTTCACTGTCTGTCAAAATAGCCTCGATAACCCTGTTTGAAATTTCCACTTGGTCATTGGCCTGTGGATGATAAGGAAAGGTTATTCTGTGCTGAATATGAAATTTATGTAACAGTGCTTCTAGTTTGTGAGATACAGACTGCGGTGCACCATCTGTGATGATTTCCTTGGGTACTCCAAACCGAGTAAAAATTTATTGATATAGGAAATCAATCACAGCCTAATCATTAATCTTAACCAAGGCTACAGCTTCCACCCATTTGGTCATGTAATCTGTGCAAACCAAGATGTGAACTTTCTGTTTTGAGGGAGGGTTGATAGGCCCTACGAAATCCAAGGCCCATCTATCAAATGGTTCAACCACAAGTTGTGGCTGCAAAGGCATTTCATCTAATCTGTTGGGTTGGTCCATCCTTTGGAAACTATCACATGCCTGAACATACTTCTTTGCGTCCTTGAACAATGTGGGCTAGACATAACCCATCCTCAAGACCTTATGACCTGTCCTTTTGTCAGCAAAGTGTCCCCCACAGGGCTTATCATGGAAAGCTTTAAGGATACTGAAAATTTCATCTTCTCTAACACATCTTCTGATTTCTAAATCAAGCCCTGTGTAGAAAAGATGGCCATCAATCCAGCAGTACCTAGCACTCTGTTGTATGATATTTCTTTTTTATCTCTTTGACAGATGTGCTAGAAGCTTACCTGTAGCCACAAAGTTAGCAATATCTGCATACCATGGAGAATGAGCTGATACTGCAAACAAATGTTCATCAGGGAAGGAATCTTCGACTGGTAAATTGTCATCACTATTAGTAAGTCGAGATAATAAATCTGCAACAACATTTTCCTTCCCTGGCCTATCAACAATTGTGATATCAATTCTTGTAATAGTAACAACCATCTAGTAACTCTAGCATTCGTGATTGGTTTATTCATTAAATATTTGATAACAGAATGATTAGTGTGCACAAAAGTGGAGTATCCATTAATATAATGTCTAAATTTGTTGATGGCATAAACTATGGCAAGGAATTCTTTTTCTGTGACAATATAGTTTAGTTTAGTAGGAGATAAGTTCTTACTAATGTAATAAATGGCATATGGGGCATTACCTTCCTACTGTCCTAAAAGTGCTCCAATGGTAGTGTCTGAAGCATCTGAAGAAATATGAAAAGGCAGCGCCCAGTTGGGCCCTCACAAGATGGGTGTTGTAGATAGCCTTTTCTTTAGCTCAGTGAACGTTGTTTGGCATTCATCACTCCAAACAAACTGTGCATCCTTCATCAACAAGGTAAACAAAGGAGAAGCTAGTTTGGAAAAATTTTCTATGAACCTTCTGTAATAGCCCGCATGCCCCAAGAAGCTACGTACATCTTTTTGTGTTCCAGGAGTTGGTATATTTTCAATTACCTTGATTTTGGATGGATCTACCTAGATACCATCAGAAGAGATGAAGTGCCCTAGAACTATGCCCTCACTCATCATCATATGGCACTTTTCAGTGCTTAAAGAAAGTTGGCTTTGTTCACAACATTTCAAGACCTTTTCTAAATTTTTCAGTGCTTCTTCATAACTATCACCATATGGAGTAAAGTCATCCATAAAAATCTCCATGCAATCATTTACCATCTCTGAAAAGATTCCAATCACTGCTCTCTAAAATGTAGCTGGTGCATTACACAATCCAAAAGGAAGTACCCGGTATGCAAAAGTTCACCAAGGGCAGGTGAAAGTGGTTTTGTCTTGATCTTCTGGAGCAATCTGGATTTGATTATAGCCACTAAAGCCATCTAGAAAGGAAAAATACTTCTTCCCAGACAAGGTATCGAGGACCTTATCGATAAAAGGTAAGGGGAAGTGGTCCTTCTGCATTGCCTTGTTCAATTCTCTGTAATCCACGTAGAACCTCCATTTCTCATTCTTCGACACAATCACGAGTGGAGAAACCCACTCACTGTCTGAAATCGGGTATATAAATCTTGCTTCCAAAAGTTTTTGGATCTCTTCTTTCACAATGTCTCTTAGGTTCGGGTTCATCCTTCGTTGTGGTTGACACACAAGCCTAGAGTCGCTCTTAATATAAATGTGATGGGTGCACAGATTAGAAGGAATCCCTTTCATGTTTGTGTACTCCCAAGAAAAATATCCCCTACGTTGTTTCAGCAGAGTGACTAGCTGTTCCAACTCACTGGGCGCAAGGTTTGGATTGATATGCAATGTTTTCCCTCGGTCGATTTCTACTGGAACACTCTTCAAATTTTTGAGTACTATAATTATACTGGCATCATTGACTAGAGTTTCTTCTATAATATTTTCTTGCTCTGTCTCATCTAATGTACTGTCAATAATTTGGTAAACATTCTTATTAACTGATGTGGGCTCACTGATGAAACTATTGATAGCATCATCCTCTATTTCATCTTTAAATGTTAAGGCTCTCCCTATCGTTAATAATGGATAAACACCTTCCTCCTCCTCCAAATCTGCCCAAAGTGGAGTTTCAGCTTCTGTGCTTGGTTGAGCTGGAGGGTATAAGGTTAGGATTTTGATCTCAGTCCCATCTGAGATGGTCATAGATCCTGACCAACATCTAATACAGGTATCTGCTATGGCCAACCAAGGTCTTCCTAGGATCAGTGGGTGTCCCCCCAACTGAGACTTTGGTTGTAACACCAAGAAATCTATTGGGTATTCCCACGAGTCAATAGAGATTACAAGGTCATCTAGGATCCCCCCAGGCTTGATCGTTGATCTATCAACAAGTTCCAAAATAGTAGGGGTCGGCCGAAGGTTAGTGAGTCCAAGTTTATTCACAGTTTCTATGGTCATAACATTAATATCCACGCCTAAGTCTACCAATATGTTGGGGATTTGTGTGTTTCCTATGTGGACTGTAACAGTAGGATTTCCAGGGTCATCATATTTTGCCACAGGAGTCTTTCCCATTATCAATTCGGAAAGTTTCCCCAATACGTGGACAGTAGGGGGATCCTTGGGCTTTCTTCCTAGTTTCTTGACACATAAATCTCTAACAGTCTTGGCGTAAATGGGCACGTCATGGAGGGCTTGCAACAGTGGGATTTTAACATATAAATTTTTCAATTCTCCCAAGAGATTGAATCAAGGTTGTTCCACTATTTTCTACAGGGCCAATTTTTCAGCATAAGGTGGTTCTCTCATCAACTGTGTAGGCTGTGATTCATCGTGTGTTAGCTCCTGAGTTTCAACTACTGTTTCAGTAGGAGTATCAACGTCCTCAATAATGGGGATCACTGAGTTAACAATATTCTCAAAGTATTGATTCCCTCTAGTTTCAGTCATTGGGGATGGAACATCCTTAGTGATAATGGGTTCCACTACCTTCCTTGATCGTAAATGTATATCATTACAGGGAACTTGGGAAATGGAATACGCAGGCATGTTGGCAGTCTCAAACTGGTGAACTGCTTTATTGTTCGGGTTTGGGTTAGGTTGTGCAAGTAGCTGTGGTTGAAGTGGTGCATTCATAGGTGTGGCATTGTTCTGGAATTGCAGTTGTGGCTGATGGTGCTGTTGGTTAGGATACTATTGAGGAGGGTACTGTTGATACTGAGTCTAGTTATGGGGAAAGCTATTTCCTTGGTAAGAATTTCTCCAGTTGGAATTCCAAGGAGCTTGATTGTTTGACTATTGCGACCATGGTGTCCAAGAATTAGGATTTTGCATTGATTTTTGAGGTGGATGCCATTGGTTGTTGGAATAATGTGAAGGGAATTATGTATTCATATTATTCATATTGTTCATACCATTCATATTATTCAAAAAAAATGATGGGTCTTGATTCATACCTTGATTGCGAGGCTGCCATGGTTTCTTTTGTGCAATAAAGTAAGCATGTTCCACATCTAAAGTAGATGCCTGCAGGATTGCTTTGACCTTAGGTAGTGAGGAAAATTACTTAGTGTCATGTTCCAACTCACATATTCTGCATAATTCTGCCTTGTCCAGCAGTATTCTTTCAGTGGGTGTTTTTTTCTACATTTAGGACAGAATACACCAAGTGTAAGATCTTCTACTACTTGCCTCTGTTTTGCTCTCAAGACATCTAGCCCTGAGGAAATGGAGCTCATCATATCAGTTTTGAAATTCTCCAGTAGGTTTCCTATTTCTACTGGGGTGGCTTCTACACTAGCTGACTTCTGTGTTCTAGAGAAGACATCCTAATCTCGATCCTTGTCTCGTTTGTTAGTTCTAGAGGATCCTCTTGAATACCTTCGAAACAATTCAATGATCTTCTTTAAGGGTTCTTTTGAGATGTCCCCTTTCCCCAACAAATTCAACATATCAAGGCAATCTTCTCTAATCCCTTGTAGCAAAATAATCTTAAGGACATCTTTTCCAATCTCAGTGTGTCCAGACCTTTGTAAATTATACAACAACCTTTCCACAAAGTCTTCCAAGCTCTCTTATTCTTTCTGAACCATTTTAAATAATTCTTCCTTTCTATCCCTGGTTCTACAATATTCTTGATATTTAGAAAGAAAGGTTTTTTTCATCTGGTCCCAAGTAGTAATGGTCTCATGACCTAGAATCATGAACCAGCGCAGAGAATTTCCTTTCAAGGTGGTTGGGAACAGTTTCAGCTTCTGAGCACTAGAGGTGTAATCATAGCTGCGACAGAGGATATCAAACTCCAAAATAAATTCATCAGGATCCTTAGAAGACTTACCATGAAAATTCAGGAGAATTGATGGTGAGATGGTTTTTATGGGAGCTGCTCCAAGTGTCTGGAGGATAGGGAATTCCAATGTAGCCATAGTATTACTAGGCTGATTATCTTCCACTTCTTCTTCCTGGTTCTCCCTATGTTAATTTTTTCCTTCCTGTTCTCTATCATCCATGGCTTTAGTCCAAAATTCAATGGCTTCCTTTATGCGTTCTTCCTCTGCTTTTTCTTCTTCTTCTCTTCTCCTCTCTTCTTCTCTTCTCCTCTCTTCCTCTACTACTTGGCGAGCCTCCAACCACACTTCTTTAGTAACTTTGGTTCCGTTGATATGATAAATCTCCTATCTATCTGGTACACCCACAGCGCTTCCCTTATCTTTAGGAGGTTTATTTTCTGCAACAGGAGTTGAAGGTCTCATTGTATTCTCCACTGTTGATGCTGAATTCTCAAGATGGGGAGGAAAAAAAATTTCTCTTCCTGTAGATGTCTGCGGTGGTCTAGTGGAAGAATTAGCTCTAGCAATTATTTTGTCAATGTATGTGTGTCTTCCCTAACCTGTATTGCGACCTCGACCTCTTCCACCTACAATGTTAGTATTCAAAGGGGGTTCCCGATTTGTTTTTCTTGTATTCATGCATGATGTAAATGATTAAACTAAAATGAAATCAAATAAAACCTACTAACTATGTATACCAATTACCATCCCCAGCAACGACACCAAAATGTTGGTCACCCTATATGTCAATTAATTACAACTAACACATAGGATGCTCAATATAAATTGTCAAACCCAGGGAGGTCTTTTATTTCAATGGAAATAAGCACAATCTATGCATAAACATCTCTAGCAGTTGATTGAATAAATAAAGATGATAATCCTACCTATCTGCTTAGCCAACTCATTCCATAAAGAAAACTAATCTAACTCATGCATCTAGGAATTCAAAGTGCAACTACTTTCCTACAGAAATCAACCTAGCAGTTACTGATCTAAGAATGAAATTGAACTAGATTACTTTTGCAAGAAGTTAAATCCTATAATTATCAAACTACAGTATTCAATCTTTACCAAAATGATCCATCCAGTAGATACTGTTACTCAACCATAATCTTCCTAATCTATGAACTCAATAAAGATACAACAACAACCAGAATTAAAACATAAGCTTGAACTCTAAATTGATAACCAATTAAAATCCTAGAAAGCATAAATGACTGAAAGGAATTGGATCTGAGCTTGGCTGTAACAGCTATTGAACACACATGCATAATTAAACTAACCTACACAGTCGACTATCACACCATGCAGGTGCAACTATTCGTAATGCAAAGAATGAACTACCAATAAAGAATGCAATCATAAGCTCTCTATTGAAGCTATCAGAAATACACCTAATGCAATTCCACAAAACACAACAGGAAATGAATAAATCTAACTACCTAATTAAATCGGCTATCTTTGTGAGAAGGCAGGCCCTGGCCTTTTGACAGAGATGCCGTGAATCACCACAAATTAAGACATAGAAATGAAGAACTCTGCTCTTATATTAATGATGGAAATCGACAGTCTCAGCTTATCTATTATAGATGATACAAAATGGTAATTGTCCAACCCCAGACTTCCAAAGCCTCCCAATATTTATACATGCACAGTACCATTCGAGATCCACTAATCTCGTGCAACAATCAAGATCTATCATCTTCATGCTGCGGAGTTATAGCTAAACTATTACAGCCATATTGAATAAGGCTATTAGTCATCAAAGATGTCATTACTCCTGTAGTGAATGGATCAATGGATCAAGCAATTGGGGCGTCCTGTCTGTTGCAGTAGTGTTCTATTTTAGTGGAGACCTGTTATAGCTTCACGTGGAGGGATGCGCTGTTCCTTGGAGTATGAGGAATCGGTCCTTGAAGAGTAACAGCTGGCACCATTTTGCTGATACACCTGTGCTTTAGACTTTGACTAAATGAAATCACACAAGTTAGCATAAATCAAAGACTAGAATTCAAAACCTTAACAATCTTAGGCATAAAATGAATAAAGCAATAATGAATTATACCTGTCGATATTATTGGTTGATTTGGAGGAAAGGTATATATATGGCTTGTGAAAATAGGATGTAATTAGGGAAAAATGATGAAACAAGGATGGCCAAAAAGGGGCATTTCCTGGACCCAACACATTGCAGGTAAGGTCATCCAGTAACTTTGCAACATCACTACATCCCATCGATGGTTTCAATGGGTGTATTTTTAACCATTGAATTTTGCTTGATGGCATATATTTATGTTTATTCATGAAATTTCATAGAACAATACCTATGTTCTAGTGAGGGGAAAGAAGTCGCTCTAGCTGTGTTAGGAAAGTAAATCAAGATTTGTCTAAATTTCCAGGCATACTAATGTGCACATCAATCAAGTGTAATTGATACATCCATAGATTGATTAGGTTCAAGCAGGGACTTTGTTGGATTTTAGTTCTATTTAGAGTCTTGGTGAAGGATCAATATTGTAATGAGGGAATTAGAAACCCACAAGTAAGAAACCTTAATTGGATGCCAATTAATTCTTGGCGAAAAGGTTGTAATAAGATCATTGGAAACCAACAAGTAAAGGACCTAAAAAAAATTTCATGTAATGTGATATACTATGAAGGGACATTTAATTTGAAGTGAAAAGCAGTGGTCATGAAAGGGATCCTCATGAGATAATTTGTATTTTTCAAATCCCATAAATATGATTTTTGTATTGTGTTGTCATTATGCAATTGAAAAACATGTCGTGGCAAGAGAGCTTTGAATGACTGCAGCCCTATATAAATATCCAACTGAGAATATAGGTCATGAGTAATTGAACATTGTTTATCTTTGAATAAATGTTAGTACATATCAAGGCTTATTCACTAAAGCAATTGAATAATGTATTCACCTTCTTTAAATGGTGTCCTTTTCTTGCCCGAAGTCAATAAACTCTTATGCATTTTCACCAAACATCTGAAGGTGAAGAGAACATTTCCATTAGAAAATAGTAGAATAGAAAGTGGCATCTCATATAATTAACAAAATTGTCTTGAAATCCATTTGATCTCCAAGCAAGGATAGTCCATCTTTGTCAACCTCTGCTCAGTCCATCAGTGTTCATTTCCATATGTTTTGATGCTAAAGTCTATTGAATATACTTTGCAACTTGTAAGGATGGATCAACTCTATTGAAGGTTTATTAACTCATATTATTGAGATAATTTAAAGTTGACTGCATTTGAAGTTGAAAATGTTGGATATTGTGAATAGATCTGTTATCCTTCGTAGCTACACTCAGTATTAGCAATTTAAATCCACCATGTTTTAGAGGAATTCCATCTTTCAGGGGGGCATATCCAATGGGAGACAAGTTTGTGCACTTTTCAATGCTTCCTTTTAGTTATAATAGTGTTGTTTTCAGTGCAGCTTACTCTGTAAGCTACATTTTTTATGCATACTAGTTGTGGAGGATTGACTTGTAGAGCTGGGTTTCTATTGTTGAGGGAAAACTGTTTCTTTTGTGTCCTATTTCTAGCTTCACTAGGTTGCTGCCATTATTGCTAGATTTATCAAGGATTATGGCATCTAAATTCCACACTTAGTTTAGAAATGAAAAGGAATTTCTTCTTGCCTCGTTCTTCAAGCTTTATAAAAATGCGCTTCTTATCAAGATGTGGTTCAACTACTACAATTTTTTAACGGTGGACCGAGGACAGTTGGAAGAAATCCACATGAGAATAATCAAAGAAATAGGGGAAGCATATACTATACAAAAGAAGGGAGCTTTCTCTTTTTGAAACTCATGTAGAACTACATTCCAATAAATACAAGTACATTCCAATTTAAGAATCTACATGCAGATTCTTTGGAATGTAAACCAGGTTTTTAAGAACTACTTTACAATAATTTGTTTTCTGGTTTCAAAAATGAAGACTAGTTATTTTAATATTCTTCCAAGGACAATAAGGAGAATTTAATGTTAGGATGTTGAGATTGTCCTAACCCTTGTAGGTGTATGTGATAGTCTAGACCTTTAATTTACATCAACAGGTAATCTTACATAGTGTTTTAGTATTGTAACCAACTCAACACCCTTGGACCATGCCTCTTATTCTGTGAAATTTCCTTCATTTAAAAAAATACATTCCATTGCTGATGTACTTTCAATAGAGATATGCTAAGCCTTCCCTTGTTTTTCCCCTAAATTGTGAATAGTTAATGATAGCATATTTTCGTAATGTTGAACATGTTGCATATCATTGTTGCTAAAATGGTATTATTGCATAGTAGCACAATGCATTTCTTGAATGTATTATATATTTCTTATCTCAACTTATTGGGTATGCTTTCTGCAAGGAGCTTCATGTTTAGAGGTTACCAACAGAAAATATATATTTGAGGGAAGTTCCATACGCATGACAAGGAGGTTAGATGAGTTTTTGAATTAGGTGAAATAATTTGTCCTCCTTTAGGTGAATTTGTGCATGTGCATTTCTCTTTGAGCATCCTACATGGCCAATTCCTTCATTCCTAGTTTATTTGTTGGCATAAATATTGCAGTTTATTGGCAAGGGGGGAGAGTGAAATTTATCCATGTTGAAGTAAATATAATTTAGATTGCGTCACGACTATCAATAACTACTACATTTTTAATCCATCTCTAAATTTTCATTATTCGTAACCAATTTGAGCATTATTAACTTGTTTAAACAAGAAAAAAACTCTAATTAGATGCATGTTACCAACTGATATGCTTAGTTCAAATCCTGATCCAAGAAACTATCTCTATTTCAATCTAGAACTTCAAAATGGTCAATAGACTCTAGGTCATTCCAAAGTCTTTAGGCTCAATTTCATTCCAAAATTTTGTAATGGGCTGCAACTTTCAGTTTTTATATTGTACTATTTCTATTTTATGGGTGAAAAAGTAATATCTATAACATGAGCATCTCCTGGCTTTCATGTCCATTCTTTACTTAACAGTTACGAATGAGATCCATGCCTTGAGCCATTTCTCTGATTGAAGTGATCCATATTTTCTTCTTTTTTGCTTTTACTCTTTGAGATTAAATTAACTTTTTGGACGTCCACTGCAATTTTATATAATCAATGATGATCTCTTTCCCACATTTTGACAACAAGGTTAATCATGTCCTAAGTCTTTGATACATTCCATTAGACCTTGGGCGCTCACTGGCTAGGTTTATTGATAAAGTAAATACCAGGAGAATTGTAACCATTCTAGCCTATATCAATGCTTCTTGAATCATACTGATTTCTAATTTTAAATAGAAAATTCAAATTAGTGATTGTTTTAGAACAAGGTCACTTGAATCTCGGAAACCATTTTAGTTTATAGCAGATGGAAAATGGCGTACATGCACTATGCAGCATATGAAAAACATTTACATAGATGTCACATTCCTTCATCTCCAAAAACATTTTTGTGACAGGAAACAAGGGGTAGGTTCCATTTCACGGGACCTTGCTTTTCATATAGATGGGTAAAAAAATATCCAACCATTATTAACCAATCTCGTCATAAAAGTCAAGGAGATGATGTAGGGACATAATTTTTTTATGATGGTGGAAGTGCATAGAAGGATATATATCTCTTAGTCACCAATCCTTACTCTTGATAATTGCTCACATGTCGGCACTACAACCAAAAGTGAATAAATTCCTATGTAAAAATAAATACACATCAACTAGATGACATGGTTGATCAGGGAATCCAATAAACTAACTTAGCTAATGTCTAAGTTGACTCATAAAAGTTAATAACCTAACAAAGGTCTATGTGGTAAACATCTATGAACATTGGCTTGCCATTCCTATGTGTTAGCAATGGTCTCTTCGGCTACCATTGGCAAATATTGTCATGACCTATGGCTTGATAATATTCAACTCTATGAAAGGTCAATGCTTACCTATAGAATTTATGTTACATGGAAAGTTATTAGAATTACCTCAACTTGCAAAGCCCTCTTGTGGCTTCAAACACCTCAAATCTGCCTAGTCTCAATATTAACCTTTTGCACAGAGTTCAATTTGATATCTGTTAGGCGTTGCTACTGAATACAATCATTTCTATTCAACATAGAAATGAGGAAAAAAAAACTTAAAATTTACTTCTATTTATTACCTTAAAGTTATGTGAGTTGTTGAATATTTTTGGAGACGTTGAGTTCAAAATAGTAAATATCACTCCAGAACTCTAAATGGCAGTCTAGAACATGCAGTGGAAAATCATCCGAGCACTACAATACAAAACATAATAGTCTAATCATCTTTGGTGTTGCTTGTATGCAGAATTGGTGAATGTTGGCTAGAAACAAGCGACATTACAAGCTCTTCATGACTTCATAACATCAAAACGATACAAAGCATGGCAAAAAACTACGGAAGAGATAATGTTCAAATATGTGGAACTTTGTGTGGATATGAGGCATGGCAGGTTTGCAAAGGATGGGCTTATTCAATATCGTATTGCATGCCAGCAAGTTAATGTCAGTTCATTGGAGGAGGTTATCAATTTTTTCCTCAACTCTCTACTGAGAAGGCTAAGCAAGCTCAAGCTCAAGCACGGGCTTCTGAGATTGCTTTTGATGTTGAGGACTTAGAGGAAGAGAAGAGGCCAAAGGACTTGATGCTCAGTTATGTTAGTGGAGAGAAAGGGAAAGACAAGTCTGACCGGGAGGTGGTTACACCCTTCTTAAAGTTTCTCTGGGAAACAGATAGGACTGTACTTGAAATACTTCGCAATAATTCAAAGCTTGAAGCCTTATATCTGGTAAGAACTAGTTAAATTTATTTGTGGTGGAATAGATGAAAGATTTTTGAATTACGTCATCATTCTCTTATGGCTGAATACAATCCTAATTGGATGTACAGATGACTGCACATCGAGCCTTCCATTTCTGTTTGCAATATAAGAGGACAACAGAGTTTTGTCGTCTTTGTGAAATAATTGGGAATCACCTAGTCAATTTGAATAAATACAGGGATCAAAGAGACAGACCTAATCTGAATCTACCTGCGACTTTGCAGCTTCACCTTGATACACGGTTTGAGCAACAACAGGTTGCAACCGAGCTTGACCTATGGCAGGTTAGTGAACTAAGTTTAACTTGTCGTTTTGCTTTTCCTTCTACTATTTCTTATGACTGCCATCATTTGAAGTGCATGAAGCTTAGTTTAACTTGTCGTTTTGATTTGCCTTCTACTATTTCTTATAACTGACATCATTTGATTTGCAGGAAGCTTTTCCCTCTATAGAAGATATTCATGGTCTTATGTGCATGGTTAAGAAGACACCTAAACCACAATTGATGGAAATATACTATTCAAAGCTAACAAATATATTTTGGGTATCAGAAAGTCATTTGTATCATGGCTATGCATGGTATAATCTCTATATCCTCCAAAAAGATACAACCAAAACTTGACACAAAAGGATTTGCAGCTGATGGCATCATCTGTATTGTTGGGCACCATTTCTGTTATGCCCTATGATCACAAGCATGGAGCTCACCATTTTGAACTGAAGAATGAGAAGGAGAGGACTTTAAGAATGGTTAGGCCTTTGGCATTTAGTTTGGATCCCAAAACGGACACCAAAGAAATGGTAGGGTATTTAAAAGAAGGGATTTAGTGTGTTGTTGTATGGGATGTTTGCTGATGTAGATTTCTTTCTAATTTTTTTAGAGTTATTCCTTTTTGTCTTCTGATAAATATTTGGTTTCTATAGTTATCACGACCAACACTTATTTCTGAATTGGTAAGTATAATAGGTAAAGAGCTTCTTAAGAATTTTAAAAATAAAATTGAAAGGCCTTTTCTTTAAGTTGCTGAGAAGTAATTGGTAAGTATAATAGGTAAAGAGCTTAAGATTTTTAAAAATAAAATTGAAAGGCCTTTTCTTTAATTTGTTGAGAAGTCAGAGCACCCTTATTCTACTATGCGCTCTCTTCTTGTACATTTTTGTGTTTTAACATGCCACACAATTTTGATTATAATGTAATGAAATTTGGAAACCATGCCTTTCGTTAATGCACTTTTGCGTGTAATTGGTGTTTTATTGTGTGTCAGGTTTCCAAAGGTGTCATGACATATGTTCCACAAGAAGTGAAGGATTTGTATCATCTACTGGAAAATGATTTCCACCCTTTAGATCTTGCTGAAATGTTCATCCACTGCTAGGCAAGCTCTCTAAACTTAGTGACAGATTGTCTTCAGCTTCTCCTGTCCCATAAGTGCAGTTGGAGCAGTACATTCCTACTTTAGAAAGGATAACTACTTTGAGAGTGTTACAATAGGTGAGATTTAGTACTTACTCTTTGTTTCATTCTCTTTACTATTTTTTAGTATTGGAACTTGTGATTTGTAAATGTAGACACACTTCTATATTTTTACAACTTATGGCATTGATGGGAGTAATTCTTACTAAATTATGGCATGACAACTGGTGCTTTGATCTATTTCTTTCTCTTGGTGTTAGGAAGTTTTATATAGATCTCATATTTCTACTAAAAAGAATTACTCAATGTCATCAAAGTTTGCACTGGAAGGTTTTCTAAGCTTAATTAACCCTTGCTTGTTCCAGGTATCACAAGTGTATAAAACAATAAAAATCACAACCCTTTCAAAGATGATACCGTTTTATGATTTTGTTCTTGTAGATAAGCTTAGTGTGGATGCTCTAAAGTAAAATTTCTTACAGTTGAAGATTGACCATTTAAAAGGTATTGTACAATTTGACAGTCAGGTGAAGAAATTTACATTTCTGGTTTATTATATTGAATACTAAATCAAGCTTCCCTTTGAGGAAGATGCTTCTATGCATGGAGTGTTTTTGAGAGTGAGGATGTTATAAGCTACTTGGTGGATTTATTTGTGCAGGACCTTGAGTCAGGATAAGATTTGAAATCATTTAGTCGTTCTTGTGAAGCGCCTAAACAAGGCTAGAAGCCTCATAAATTTGTCATCTGTTGAAAAAGTCACATAAGCTCCTCAACACATCCTAGTATTGCTTATCCATCATATTGTGATTAGGTGTGGGTTTGAGTCCCGTGTTTTTGTGGGGGTTGCACTTATGGACATTTACTCTAAAAGTGGTAGTGTAGAAATTGCTCCCCGATTGTTTGACAGAATGCCTCAAATAAATGCTAGACCTGTTAGACCTATTTGGATATATTTTAGCATGTTTACCTTTGTTTTCACTTATGTAAATTCCTTTAAAACTTCAAAAATATTTTCAATGCATTGTATCTCTTATTTTTATCAAAAGGCACTCTTATATAACTATGGTTGCGGGATATTATTTGTCAAATGTCAAGTAGTATCAAGGACACAATTTTGTATTAGTGTGACCCTCTCTATTTCTAGAACACTACTCTTTAATGAAATGATTTGCATGCATTGAGATGAATGTTCTTTTCCATATACTTCAAATCTATATTGATAATAGAAATAACTTGCAGTCTGTTAAATTGATATTATATTCAGGGGAGCAAAAAGGTTGAGTAAGGACATTCCAGGGTTTGACAGTCATACCATCATTTTAGATGAATGTGGAGATGAGGTAGACTTCTATAGCTCAGATTTGAGATGATTATCAGATCGTACTTAGTAGTAAGTAGCAAATATGCTTGACAATACCAATGGGTGTTTCCTTTTATAGGTTATGCATCTTCAAGTGAATCTTTCTTTTGAAAACTATATTTATGCTTGCTGAAAGGGTTTGGACATAGGACACTTTGGAGCTTTAGAGTATTGTTGGTGGAACACGGATTGAAATCAGAGAAGATGCTAACATTGAGGCACCATCTCCTTTGCAAATAAGTTGTTAAGTTCTCAATACATTCAAGATTGTTATAATAATGTGTGCCAAGTTTGTAAAGAAGGCGGGGAGCTGCTATGAGTACCACTTGCTTAATTACATGTTTTTTACTTAAAAAAATTGTAGCTTGGACATAGCTACTTATAATATGGGGTGACTTATGCATAGCTAGTAAGGGATAGATAAAAGCCTCAACTAGAATAAACTAAGATGTTAGCTCTATTTAGGTGGATGTATAACATTTTTATGCTAATTGATCCAAGTCAACTTCTTTACTATTAAACATAGATTAGAATTCTCTGCATGCATAAACCAACTATGATTCAAGAAAAGGTAATGGCACTAATAACAGTGTATGTTTTCCACTGATTTTCAAACTTACCACCTCATCTTCATATGTGGAGCACCTCATCTTCATATGTGGAGTTTTCATTTCCTGAGTGTTTATAAACGATGGAGCAGATCACTGCAAAGCGTGGGCATGGAAGGCCTCCGAAGCAGCACCAAAATTAGCGACTGGGATCGTCTCTACCCCTAGTGCCCCTGAATTCCAAAATTCAAATGCCAAAAACAATAATTCAATATAGGCCTCTCCCAATGGAGAAATTGAGATGTTAGATAGTATTGTGTTGGGTAGGAGTGGTAGAGGAAGGGGAAGGCCAAGAAAGAATCCATTGCAGAATGGTTCAACTTCGGGTTTTGATAAACCTTATATCAGTCAAGAGAATGTCTCTGGAGTCGATCCCAAGGACGTGAAAAAATTGAAAAGTGATCAGTATTTGGAAATATCTCCTTTACGGAGAAGTTTGCGGTATACTTTATCATCCCCTCATGGTCTGAGTGATGTTATCAGGAAGATTGCAACTACAGATACAGTGGCTGATGATTTCAAGGGTTCTTCATTTATGAATCAGTAGTCAAAGTTTTTTGTGTGCATATAGAACCAAATTTTTCCCTTCCATGGCAATGCAAGCGTCAATTTAGCTCAAACAACAGTGGGTTTATTATTGTTGGACACTGAGTTCTGACCAATACCCATTCTATAGAGCATCATACACAAGTGAATCTCAAGAAGCGAGGATCATACACAAAGTATTTGGCTACTGTGCTTGCAATTGGGACTAAGTGTGATATTGGTAAGAAGAAAGCTATTAGTAAATTGCAATGCTTATATGGGAAATGTGCTGAATGAATGTTTAAGCACAAGTTATCACAGTTAGTAAATGTTTTTTTATCTGATTTTAACAGCCATGATAACTGTGAGCGATGATGAGTTTTGGGAAGGAGTATCTCTAGTGAAATTTGGAGCCCTTCCAACTTTGCAGGATGTTGTCACTGTTGTGGGTTATCCAATTGGTGGTGACACAATATCTGTGACTAGTGGAGTTGTATCATGCATTGAATTTCTTTCATATGTGCATGGAGCCACAGAGCTTCTAGGAGTGTAAGTGACTTGTTGAGTACTTTTATTTTCTTTTGAATGGTTCATATGCAATTAGAGTGTTTTGTCATCAATATAACTGAATATTTTGCACTGCTTGCAATGACTGGAAAGTTTGTACCGTATGGGATTGAATCTTAATTGGTTGTTCCAATTTGTGCAAGTGTCCTGTTTGATTTGATCAATTCAGATTAATGCTGCCATAAATGCTGGAAATTCTGGGGGACCTACTTTCAATGACAAGGGCCAGTGTGTGGGAATTGCATTTAAATTACTTAAACATGAATATGCAAAAAATATTGGATATGTTATACAGACTCCTGTTATTATCACACATTTTATCACAGATTATGAGCGCCCAGGAGACTACACAGGTTGGATTTTTGTGTTTTATTTATGAGTTTCAGAAATTTATGTTGTTCATTGTGGATTGCTTATTTATTATCTACTTGTTGCATTTGTATCTCGGTCCTTGGATGCAAGATCCATGTGCATTCATATTGTAATAATCACTGAACATAGAACATTAAAAATAGGGAACAAAGTACCATCCCATGGTAATCGGGTAAAGTATTAGGAGTATCTCGACGAGCAAATTTTGTTCAATGAGTTCTATGCTACCATTATGGATGGCCATATTGACACCCACATTCTTTGCACAAAAAACATCCCAAAGACAAAATAAAAAGTCTTACCACTCATTCAAATAAATTTGATACATTGTTGCATGCATGCTCATTTTGTTTATAGTGTTTGGATGAGATTCCTATCCTTTACTTTCTCCTATGTAAGCACCAATTTGTATTACTTCCGTTTTCAATTTTTTCTCTTTATTGCACCAAGAGAAGAGAGGTGCTCTCAGCCTAGTATGGGGGATATGTTGTCACAACCTCATGGGGGATGTTGCATATTATGCATGTGTAGGACATAATTCAGCTTCTGGGTAACATTATCATATATTTATACATTATGATTGAATATTATTTATTATTTCCAGAATTCCCGTCGACCAGAAAGTGTAGATTCTTTTCTTGAACTTGTATATAGACAAAAGCATTCTGCAGGCTATAATGACAATGAATTCAATATTTCTCCATTGAGGAATAAAATTGGAAGGACCATGTTTCCCTTGTCAAGGATGGGAGTTGGAAATCCTCCCTCTCCCCTCTCCAAGTTAAGAAGTGGAAGGGTTTCCTCGCCACCAATAGTTGGAATTGGAAGGGATCCTCCTCCAAGCATTGGAGGAAAAAGTGCTCCTCCTCTTGCATCGTCAAGAATTGGAATTAAAAGGACTCCCTATTTTTCAAGGATTGGAATTGGAATAATTACTTTGTTAAGGATTGTAATTGGAAGGATGAATGACAGGAGTGAAAATCATGATAATGGGTGGGAAATTCCTTCATGTGGGAAAGTTGATGGAGATCTCCTATGGAAACTTAACACCATTGATACAAGTGTATCATATTGTCAAAGGAATGACTATAATTGGAGACATTAGCCAATTCCTGGTGCTTTGGTTGATTCCTATGGAAATTGCAAGGTTCAGAGATCTTCACATGGACTACTGTCACATGTACAACCAACTTAGGAAATTTATATAAAAAAATAGTAGACTGGTGTTTATAAATTGGAAAAATTTAGAGGAGGAAGAATACTCATGGGAGAATATGATCCTGATATTGGAGAATCATGGTAAATGAAGTGATAACTTGAGGAAAGATTAATATTTTCTTAGTAACCTAAATAAGTGGCCAGGTTTATAGAGAGAGAAAATAATGGGCCTAGAACCTGTGATAGTAGGCAGATGTATGGACCCTTGTCTCATATGGATAGACCTATGATGAGTGAGAAGGAAAAGCGACTTCCTATAAGGATATTCTTCTTTTCTTCCTTTTGTATTTTGTATCTAATTAGTTCAATGCCAAATTATTTTCATTTCCATTTTTCATTTCTTTCTTTATTAATGATTTCCTTATCATGGAAAGATAATGGATCTTTGATAGAATAATTTTTTTCTTAATGTTGGAATTAGATGAGCATAATCCATATTCTCTTTTGCAATAAGGTATTATGTCCTGAAATACTAGAGATACTTCCACTGAGACGTTGTCTCTACTGCAAAGTAGTCAAGGTTCACTAAGACATAGACCTCTAATGGGTCATGATCCTCCTCATATGGAACATCAAAATCATATCCTAATTTCACAATCAAGGATGGGACACTTCAAATTTATATTCTTGGCCATAAAAATTCAAGTTCTAGCTTGTCTTCTTCATTCAATTTAATTCATTTTGTTGGTCACTGTGTGGCTTCAGCAAATGACTTTAGGTCAAGAAGTACAGAAATGTCGGTGGGAATGGTATCAAAATATTGGGCAAATGCTGGATATTGCCTTGGATTTGATCCCTTGAGATTTTCATTCCTGGATCACCTGTGACACCATCATCAAGCAGTGTTCCTTTCCCACAAAGGAAACAATTACAGAGACATGCTTCTATGTATCCAATCACACAATCCGTATAGCCTTCTATGCAAACATTTCCATTGTTACCTCCATCTACATTACACCTTCAACATCCACAGTTTCAATCACTACACCATCAGCATCAAGCTAATTTCATGAATCCTGGTCAATCAAAAGTTCAATTTCCGATTCTTCATTCCCAAGGTCATTCTTCGCAGTCCTTTCAACAATATCCACATGGAACATAACCTGTTCAACAAATTCCTCAACAACTACCATAGTTACAGCAAGTGTCACAATCCCAAGCTACTTCAGAGTTGTTGAATCAGTTACCACACAATATTTCACAAGGTAATCCATATAACACAGTATTTACAAGTACCTGAAGAAGTACAACCAAATCTTTCCCTGAGAGTGCAGTTCAGAATGGATTTAAAACTAAAACATTGTCAGTCCCCATTGATAGGTTAATCAAGAGTTCAAGTGCAGATGCTTGAGTGCTTTTCGAGTGGAACATTTTTAAATGGGAGAATGTTGGAAAGAGATGCATGAATGCATATTTGCATATTTAAGTTCATACAAATAGAAGGCATATCAAATATACAGGACCTTGATATACTTAGCATCTATGAGGTGCAAATCAGACCCGGGTTGAGATAATCCTGTGCTAGCCTGTATACTTATTGTTGTTTAGAAATATAAATATATTGAGACAGACCTGAGTTCGCCATAGGCGATAAATTGTAAGTATGGTCGTCTATATTGATTTCCAGATTGCTTCTAAACTTAGAAAATTCTTCTGCAACAATACGAAATCAATGAACCCAACTCAAATCCTTAAGCATATGAAGGCACCCACTATTATACAGCCACCCAGCTGAAATACATAACCAGATCTTCCTATCTTCATGGCCATAACTGGAGCTATGCACACACTTTCATCTAATCGATCAAAATTAAATCCATAACCATGAGTATACATCTACTTTTATATAGGCATTCCCCTTTGTGAAATATTCATCCAATAAGGAGAGACCATCATATATTGATCAAACAACCACTCCCATGAAAATCCATAACCATGGCTGCCATATACTCATCACCACAACCAGAGCTCAATTAGCTTATAACCACTATCATGCAGCCATTCTGACTCAAATCCATTGGCATCCAATGTCCTCAGTTTTACAGTCATAACCCAATTTCCTCAAGGATAACCAACATCGAACTGATCTTTTGTTTCTATTTTTGGGGGTCTGTTTTTTACTCAACAACAATAACCACCACCATAGTCAGCAACAACATCATGGCAGCCTGATTGTTGTTGAGCGTTAAGATATTTGTTTCCATTGTTTCCCTCGGATTTAATTAGCTCATAGCAATATCCCTTAATATTAGGGACAACAAGATTGGGGCTTTAATGTCTACAGCATGGAAGGCTCCTTCAAACTGTAAGAATAGCCATTGTTAATGCCACAACTCATTAAAATGTGTTGCTTGCTTGATCATGCAAAAAAAATTGATGTATAATAACAAAATCGTCTTCATACATAGATTTGAGAATCCACCCAAAACCAAGTTAGGTCTTAAAGGGAATCATAAAGATAAACATTAACATCTAATTTTTCTCAGAGCTTCAGCCTCTTGATCCTTGGTTACTCTTAATTCCCAGACCATACCCACAACATAAAATATATAGCATGAGTAGAATAAGATATATAGTGATACATAAACACAAAAACTAGAAGCAGCAGAGGCTTCTTATAGTTATTAGTAAGAGTAATCTATATTATTCATATACAGAGCATACTAATATATCACATCAGTAGCAACAAGCAGATGCTTTCAGTATCAGATATAATTCCACAAATATATATCAAGACCTAATTGGAATATATATGTGAGAAATAAGCATCACCGTGGAGAATATCAGATACTCATGGTGCATTGTACAGAAAACAACTGTAACCAGGACAAAAACCACCTTAAAAAAACATGAGGATTCATATGAAGCTTAATTGAGAGGATTTAGAGAAACAAAGGATAAGGAGGATGGACCATAAAAAATAGCAATATCAACAACAACAACTCAACTATATTGGCAATGACATCACTACCCTCGTCAGCAGCAGTAGTCTCTATTAGACACAATATTAGCAACCGGTAAAAGCAAGTAATCATATCAGGTTAGGGCCATTTTAACTAGAAGCTTTCCTCTTTTGTTATTTTCTTATATTTGAGATGGTATTTTTGTGAATTGAAACTCAAGCATATAGTTATTATAAGAGTAAATGGATATACACATCACGATTCAAGGCAAAAAAATTATTTGTTGTTGTTCAGGTGCCTGTAGAACTTAGGAAAAGCTATTTTCAAGGAGAATATGTTCTTAATGTCATGCCATCCCCTTCATCATTTTTTGCTTATAGTATTCTAGCCTTTGGCAAGATGGTTTTAATTGTTGGAAATTTTATTCTCATATCAATCCATAAGAAATTATTTTTAAGGGTGTTGGCTCAATGGTAGAACACCTGCCTTATAGGCGGGAGGTTGGTGGTTCGATTCCACCGTGCCCTATTTATATTCTGAAACCACTAAAAAGAGATAAATGACTAAAAAAATGACCAAAATTTGCATATAAACGACCACCATTACAACATGAGAGATAAGTAACCAAACTAATGACCAAAATATGCATATAAATGACCACTTTTGAGTTGGTGATCACTGGTAACAAATTAGCAGTCATTTATCATGTGACAAAAAATGTGGTCATAAATTTGGTCATTAATTGTGACAATTAATGACCAAATATATTGCCAAATTAATGACCAAATATACGACCAAATATATGACCACAAGATGAGCTATAAATTACCAAGCTAAATATGCCCACATTTTTGGTGTCATGACATATGACCGCTAATTTGCTACCAGTGGTCACCAACTCAAAAGTGGTCATTTATATGCAGATTTTTGTCATTTTTTTGGTCACTTATCTCTCATTTTGTACTAGTGTATATTGAGCAAAACCCTAGTTTCCAAAATGGAGCTACAAGATGACACCTGGTCCATGGGACCAACGGAGAGGGGCACCCCTCGCACTATCCCAATTTCATGAATCCAAGGGAGTCGACAGTTTTTCGATCCAAGCCACGGTCGCCATTCTATGGCTCGTTCCATCTCGCATCCAAAAGGCCTTCAGAAACACCAGTTGGATATATATACAACAGTGTAATGGAGACCCAGTGGTACATCATAACGGGGATTATGGCTAGTGTTCCCAGCTAGAACCCTCCTAGACACACTTGCAGGACTCACCGGAACTCAATTTTGTTACACAGTTGGAATTCTATGGCCCTCGTTGGTATCCAATTGGTGTCCCTGAAGGCCTTCTGGATGCAAGATGGAATGAGCCATAAAATGACGATCGTGGCTCGGATCAACAAACCGTCGACTCTGTTGGATTTAGGACAATGAGATAGTTCTAGGGGTGCCCCTCTCCTCCGGTCCCATGTCCCAGGTGTTAATGTTTAGGTCAATTTTGGAAACTAGGGTTTTGCTCAGTAAGGGAGTGTGCAATTTTTGCACATGGGGGTCAACTTTGAAAAATCATCGACCAGGGAATTATGGCTAGCGTTCCTAGCTGGAACCTTCCTAGACACACTTGCAGGACTCACGGGAACCCAGTTTTGTTGCACGGTTGGAATTCTATGGCCCCTGTAGGTATCCAACTGGTGTCCCTGAAGGCCTTTTGGATGCGAGATGGAACGAGCCATAGAATGTCGGCCATGGATCGGATAAAAAAATCATCAAATCCGTTGTATTCAAAACATTGGGATAGTGCTACAGGTGCCCCTCTGTGTCAGTCCCATGGACCAAGTGTCAACTTTTAGGTCAATTTTGGAAACTAAGGTTTTTCTCAGTAAGGGAGTGTGCAATTTTTGCACATGGGGGTCAACTTTGCCAAATCATCAACCGAGGACTTATGGCTAGGGTTACCAGCTAAAACCTTCTTAGACACACTTGCAGGACTCCCCGTAACCTGGTTTTGTTGCACGATTGGAATTCTATGGCCCCGGTAGGCATCCAACTGGTGTTAGGCCTTTTGGATGCAAGATGGAACGAGCCATAGATTGACGACCGTGGATCGGATAGACAAACCGTCGAATCCGTTGTATTCAGTACATCGACATAGTGCTAGGGGTGCCCCTCTCCATCGGTCTCATGGCCTAAGTGTGAAATTTTAGGTCAATTTTGGAAACTAGGGTTTTTCTCAGTAAGGGAGTGTGCAATTTTTGCACATGGGGGTCAACTTTTCAAAATCATCGATCGGGGACTTATGGCTAGCGTTCCTAGCTGGAACCTTCCTAGACACACTTGAAGGACTCCCCGAAACCCAGTTTTGTTGTACGGTTGGAATTATATGGCCCCGATAGGTATCCAACTCGTGTCCTTAAAGGCCTTTTGGATGCGAGATGGAACGAGCCATAGAATGACGACCGTGGCTCGGATCGACAAACCGTCAAATTCGTTGGATTCAAGACATCAAGATAGTGCTAGCGGTGCCCCTCTCCACTGGTTCCATGGCCCAGGTGTCATCTTGTAGGTTCATTTTGGAAACTAGGGGTTTGCTCAGTAAGGGAGTGTACAATTTTTGCACATGGGGGTCAACTTTGCAAAATCATTGACCGGGGACTTATGGCTAGCATTCCCAGCTGGAACCTTCCATGAGCACATTGTCCATAAACTCTCATGCAAACCTTTTTTGAATTTGACCTTTTAGGTTTTGTGCACTATAAATAAGTTTTGAGGTATAAACATGGTTGGGGGGGAAATGGATTTAATTCCAAACTTAACATTCTTGAGCTCAAACACCATGACAGAATCCCTCTCATAGGAGTATTTGGAATTCAAGTTGAATATGGACACCATGATAAAGTCTTGGGTGTCTAGGTTTCTAGGTTTTTGGGTGATGAAATTAGGTATCTAACAGTTATATTTGTGTGGATGATGGATGAGAATCTTATGGTGAAAAATGGAATGCTGATGGTGACAACATGGGTAGGAAGAGCAAGATGGTGATGTTCATGGTGGCATGGTGATCGCGATAATGACCATGGGGATAGTGATAATGAGCATGAAGATGGTGTTGGTGCTTGTGAGCATGAAAATGGGCATGAGGATGCAGATATTATGGTTTACTTAGATGGGAGAAAAAAACAAAGAAAACAAATCCATGACGAAACTTGTGCAATTTATCAAGTTGTACCAAGTCTATGCAATTTATCAATCTATCAAGCTATCGATGTATGGTTGCAATAGTCAAAATATTAATGTCAATACTCAATGAGACCATGAAACAAAATCATAGCATACATTTACACCACATACCTATAACATAGTACACAATAAAACATGCAAACCACATACCATATTACCTACCTATGGTCATTCGAATAGACCATCAGGATCACCTTGAATACCAATGGTTTCCTTTAACCTATCGTGCTCTGAATAAGGAAATAAGTATCGTGCCTTTGATGAGTTCTTCCTTGGAATTGTTTTCAGCTGGAGGTTTGTGCCAATAACTAACTTTGTATAATGGTATACAATCTCACCTGGTCTATAATATTCATATGTATACCCTTTTCTATTTGCTGAGTGGGAAACATGGTTCAAATATTCTCCCTCTATAACCATCGACCCAATCGGAAAATCATTGGCCTCAAAGTCCCGTAATGGAAAATTTAGGGTTTGATTCCCCTCTAAGCAACGTGCCAGCCAATAGTGAGTACGCCATGCATTTGTTGGTTTTGGATCCTGATCTCCCAGATTCAGAGATATTAGTATTCATCCATGTTTTTACCCAGCTTTATATGATATGAAAAAGGACTGTACACTCACCCCAACGGGGGGGTGTGGGGGGGGCGAAGCCTCCCCCCACTGGGGTCCGAGGGTTGTTTTACGGGCCCATGGTTTTGGGTAACCTGTGGTATTTTCCCATGGTATTCCCCTTTATAAGAAAGACATTGTAATACAAATAGGTTTGAAGTATTAGATATTATGCATTGTAAAGATCTCTGAGATCGAAACGAGAGACTGTGAGACAGTGAAGAGGAAGTGCGGATGTGCTGCAGGTTGTATCCCTTCATTTGCTGGATGGTATAATAATAAGGAATGGAAATTTCAGTGTCGACGTATCCCATGTTTGATGAACCACGATATATTGGTGTCTCTCTTGTAATTTGTGTGATTGTATTTGCATCTTGTTTATTGTTTATTGATCTACGATCATGTTTTTCTAACAGCATTGCATCTCAGGGAAACCACTGCGTATAGGTTCCTTGGAGAAAATATAGTTCCAACGTTTCAGTCAACTAATAAGACACAACTAGTTGTCAAAAATATCAAAAATATACACAGCTAATTAGACACAACTAGTTGTCAAAAATATAAAAATATTAATCGAACCTGGTTGTACGAGATCTGATATGTGGTCATAGTCTGGTGAAATACTTAATTGGTCCTCCTCCAACTGGGATAATTCTGTAGCTATCCGTCGACCAATGGGGAGTGATACATAGTCCCAACTATCAACCCAATCCATGGATTCACATTCGTCCCATTCACCACTACTGCATAGAGAACAAAAACATGACAGTTTCCTTGTCCATATTTCAAGTATAGCATTTCCCAACATTATAACTGAATAAAATGCACGAGTTCCTTGGATGGTCTTGCACTCATATAATTGTGATCGATCTAAAACCACCACCTCCCAAAAATATCTATGTACATGTGCTTTCCTGGTTGAGTGATCTTCCTTCCTTCTTGCTCCCTCCCCCATGAATGAAGCACACCATTCAACGATGCTTTTTTCATCTCGGATGAGTGATACATTTGTGAACTTCATTTCTTTCCTACGTAATGCAATCTTTATGCATGCACCTGATCCATCATGTTTATCTTTTCCATATCCGGTCTCAAAATAGTTCCAAATATGTGGAACCTTATGCCTTTTGTGGAGCATACACAACCATTGGAAGGCACGGGCATTTTTGAATTTCCCTACACAACCGTTAGACCAAATCCAATGTTGCTACATCTGTATACTATTATCCTTCAAATGATTGTAGAACATTTGAAAGTTGTGTTGTACAAAAGCCAAGTCGTGACACCTGTCATCACTTATGTAGAAGTGATACTCTTTCAATATAACCCTGTTGTCTTCAGTACTATCTACCCCATGTCTATAGGTGATATGGACCATTAGGATGACTTGGTCTGAGTGATAATATTGACTTTGAATGTCATTTTGTGGTTAGTTTTCTGCAAAATCGACCACTGACAAGATAGTCCCAATAGGAAATGTATCCATGCACATTCTAAACTACTCATCTTGCCAACGAGCCACATGCACATGCTTTACATACTGTTGTGTCTTTTCAAAGAATTCCTCCATGAAGTCGCAAACCCATACCTGATAGATGAACAATAAATACATATATCAATAGATTGTTACATATGAAATTGAAATCTGAAGAAAAAATAGTATCAATTAACTCATTACCAACCTAAGAAGTGACCAATTGTATTTTTTTTCTTTCATTCCCTCCATCAATATCATATGTGACATATTTGAATGACTGCAAGTTCACCTCCTACCTCCCAAGTTCATGCTCATCGGTCACATGTATGCATTTTTCCAATAATGTGAATCCACCACACCCTGGGCATGCCCCATCTATGCAAGTTTTTTGATAAAATGTGCAATCGTTTGGCTTGCTACACAAAATGATATGACTAAAGTCTCTAGATTGCATCGGTGGTAATGTAGTTGAGCATTCCTGCACAAGAGTGTTATTCAATACGCGAAAAATATATGTATATGTGTCATAATAGTAACCATACTCAATGTGGTATCGACAACAACATGTGTTACAAATTGTGTTTATTTTAACATACCATGGTTTGCATTTTTCAAAGGATCTTTGGACCAAGTCAGTTTGTTATGTTCATTCCTAAAACTCTCATATAATTATATTTGTGTCATATCAAGAAAATGTTTAATGTGTGGTTCACGATCCTTTGAACCCCTTCTCAATTTTAATACATATTTTTGGTTGGAAAAAGGTCTAGTGTTGTCATGCCAAAAAGCTTGCACTAATCCCTTTACCGCATCAATGAGATTCATATCATAGCGTGGCAACTTGCCAATGAAGGCCCAAACATCTGTTTGACCGATTTCAAGTTGTTCTCTTCTAACACAATACCTATGAAGTGTATTCACATTCAAATTAATAATTTTGGATGTAGGTTTAAGAAAACGAAGTGCGCTAGTGTTTTTGTTCACGATTGATTGTGACAACACACGACGAGCCGCATTGCGATCCTTTGAGAGAGATTTCTTTCC
>BSBM01000007.1:810000-1092500 GCA_027924585.1 Larix kaempferi
AGGTAAAATGAGGTAGGTTGAGGGAAATAAATGTTGTATTTTTTCACACAATCTAACAAAAAATGGCTGTGAAATTGGGGGATAACTCCCTCTAAACAATAGCCAGCACAGATAAACAAAATGGGTTTAAGGGAGGGAAATGTTTTTTAAAACAAGTAATAATATTCACTTTATACAGAGTATAAATTATTGCTACGTGGAAGCTTCTCATAATTGAGATCATATTGGAAGCCTCCCCAATTAATTTGTATGATGTTGCAAGGATTTTGTAATGTGACAAGGTTTTTCTCTATGCTCCAAACATGGAAGCCATTAACTAATTAATGTCGTCGTTAAATGCAGGGTAAGCATCCCTATAATGCCATAAAGGAAAGAGTTCATCATTTAAAGCATCAACGTACCAGATTTCAGCCATCGTCCAAGTGGCTTATGTATGCATCTAGAGTTTAATTTTAGTCATTCAAGTCACATCCAATTGAATTTTAATGGAGTCCGGGTTCCCATGCCCCCTTCAAATTAGGCCCATCACTGAATGAAATGAATCTAGCTAAGGTGTTGAATTTAAATCATTCATGTCATGTCCAATTGAATTTTAATGGAGTCAGTGAAGCTATCTATTGTGGTCATTGATGGTTAGTCTATGGAATTCAAATTAGGCCCGTGAGTAAATGAATCTATCTAATTATATGTCAATCAAATTAGGCCCATCACTAAATGAAGTTATCTAATGCAATAGTTGCTGGTTAATCTTCATCATCATCATCTTTCTCTCACCCCCTTTATCTCCATCCAACACTTGAAAAAAAAATTGTGAAGATAATAACGCGCGCGCGTTATGCATATACAAAATGCTCGCGCGTTGTGTATAGACGAAACACGCTCGCGTTTCGTATAGCATTAAGCGTGAAAACAAAAAAATTTGAATTTAACTATAACACATGCACGTTATTTGAATTTAAACATAACGCACGCGCATTCTAGCCACAGTCCTATGTGGTTGGTTTGGACTTACCAAACCTGTGCTATGGAATTTACTAAACCACAGCTAATTAGAAATTTCCACCATTTTTCTCAATATACGTGTTTTTCACCGCTCCCTACAGCATGACATGCATGACCATTATTGACGAAATTTTAGGCATAGATAGAATTTTTTATGCAGATTCCAAATTCAAAAAACATACTGTTGGTATTTATTCTGTAACTTTTTCATTTCACAACCATTGTTAAAACAAATTGTATGCTGCACTGGTAGACACCGACCTCTACATGCTATAAAAAATCCAAGTCAAAATAACTACATTACGACCTTCAAAGGTTGCATCCACATTTGACGTACCGTTCTCAAGGTTTGATCACTTACATAATTAAAAAAAACATTTAATTTTGGAAAAATAGTGTTGCACTAGTGCTACGAGTTCTATACATGTCTACCAATTTTTGTATCTTCAAACCGTCGTTTAGGCACTGAAAGGCTACACCCACAAAAACATATAGCTTATCATTTGCCAAAAAAATAAAAAGTGAGTGTTAGAAAACATGAAATTTGAATAGTTATGTAAATTTTCAATACTTAAACCTTTTATATATTCGGAAACGTGACTCAATTTCCTACGTTTCATTTTTTTTACTCGATGCAAGATATCTTGTGTAAGTATCTCAAAAAAACCAAGTAAGTTGAGGGATTCCTAATTTTTCAGTTTTCTATTGCATCAAACGCACCAAAAGTGACCCTCATTAGCTTGCACATGCCCTTTAGTAAACCATGTTTGACTTTGATTAGTTATGGAAAGCCATATTAAACCATCATTGACCATGGTTGACATAACTAGGAGAACCATAGTCAACCATAGTTACCCATGCTTCCCTATAGTCCATGTCAAAGCAATGGTCAACCATGTTTTAATAAGTTCAAACTTAGTCAATCATAATTTAAAACCCTTCATTGACCATGGTTAGCGATCGTCTAAACATAGTCAAAAACTATAAACCATGGTCTAACAATGGTTTCCCATGGTTCTCCTAGTTATGTCAACCATGGTCAACGATGGTTTAATATGGTCTTCCATAACTAATCAAATTCAATCATGGTTTACTAAAGTTAATTGTGAGTAAACAACATTAATCGTAGCCAACCATGGTTAACATAAGTTAACCATGTCCAATGATGATATGTCATCAACTATGTTTAACCAAATCCAACCATAGTCAACCATGATGCAACAATAAGAAACCATGATGAACTAAAGTCAACCATATTCAACCATGCCTTAAAAAAGGTAAATTATGGTATAATATAGTTAAACTTAGTTTAATAAAATCATGCCTAAACAATGGTTAACCATGGTTTGAGGTCAACCTTAGTTTAATGTTGAAACCATATAACAAATTCAACAATTGTTTAAAATTAAACCATGGTTAGAAAGTTGTGATGAGCTAAAGTCAACCATAGTTTAATATAGTCAAACTTTGTTTAAAGTCAACAATGTGTAAACAATAGTCAACAAACTTGGGTTAAATCCAACTATGGATTAAATCCAAGCATGGTTAGACAATTATATGTTGTATACCATGGTTAGACATAGTCAACCATATAAATTTGATGCAACCATAGCTAACCATGATGCAATAAATAATGTTATGACAACCATGATGCTCTAAATTCAACTATGTTTAAACACTGGTCAACCATTGTTTGATATAGTCAAACTTATCTTAATGTCAGCAATTCCTGAACAATGGTTAGCCATGCTTCAAATTCTATGTTGGTTTAAAGTGCGTTGTGGATTGAATTCAATCATTCCCACACAATGATCAACCATATTTTAAGAAAGGTTAACCAAAGTCAACCATGGAAAGCCAAAGCCAAGCATATTTAACCATATTCAACAATGATATGTGGTCACCTAGTGTTAAACATGATGAGCCACGATTAACTAATTCAACCATGATGCAACCATATTCAACCAAAGTCAACCATGAAGCAACCATGCTTGACTTAGGTTAGTTATGGAAGACCATATTATATTGACCATGATTGACATAACCAGGAGAACCATGGACAACCATTGTTAAACCATGGTTTATAGTGTTTTACCATAGTTAGAACATCCCTAACCATGGTCGATGAAGGGGCTTAAATTATGATTGACTAATTTTGACCATATTAAACCATAATTGACCAATGTTTTGACATGGTTGACTTTAGGGAAACATGGTTAACTATGGTTCATCATGGTAGACTATGGTTGAATTTCAACCACGGTTGATCATTGTTTATGCATGCTTGACTTTAAACTATGTTTGTTGAATTTAGCGCATATTCTTGATTTTGGGAATAGCCAACTTTAGTGCACCATGCTTAATCGTAGGAATGGTTCACTTTAGTGCATCATGCTTGACTACTATGATTGAATTTAGTTAATCATGGTTGAATTAGTCAAGCATGGTTAACTTTAGTCAAGCATTATGCACTAAAGTGAATCATTCCCACGAGTAAGCGTGGTGCACTAAAGTCAGTTATTCCCAAAATCAAGAATATGCGCCAAAGTAAACAAACCTAGTTTAAAGTCAAGCATCCATAAACAATGATCAACTGTGGTTGAAATTCAATTATAGTATACCATGTTTCCCCAAAGTCAACCATGTCAAAACATTGGTCAACTATAGTTTAATATGGTCAAACTTAGTCTATCATAATTTAACCCCCTTCATTAGCCATGGTCAGTGATGTTCTAACTATGGTAAAAAACTACAAACCATGGTTTAACAATGGTTTTCCATGGTTCTCATGGTTATGTCAATCATGGTCAATCTAACATGGTCTTCCATAACTAACCTAAGTCAGCCATGGTTTACTAAATTTAATCATGGTTAACCAACATCAACCATAGTCAACCATGGTTAACCAACGTTAACTGTGGTCAACAATAAGATGTCATCAACCATGGTTAAACATAGAGCTAACATTGGTCAATCAAACTCAACCATAGTTAACCATGATGCACTAAATTCAACCATATTCAACCATGGTGCACTTAAGTCAACCATGCCTTAAAATTGGTAAACCATGGTGTAGTATAGTTAAACTTAATTTAAAGTTAATAATGCCTAAACAATGGTTAATGATGGTTTAAGGTCAACCTTGTTTTAATGTCAACCATGTAAGAAAGTCAATAATTATTTAAAATTCAACCATGGTTCGACAAGCTTGATGAACTAAAGTCAACCATGCCTAAACAATGGTTGACCATATTTTAGTATAGTCGAACTTTATTTAAATTCAACAATGCCAAAACAATAGTCAACCATGGTTCAAATTCAACCTTGGTTTAAAATTCAACTATGGATTAAATTCAATCTTGGTTTAAAAGTCAATTATGGATTAAAGTCAACTGATGAGCTCTTAGAATGGATTGCTAATGAGGATAGCTAGACCAGGAGCCTAATTTAATTATCAACACAGGGGATGTACAAACTTCAGAGGTGTTGCCACTATATGTGCTCTTATAGGATAGTCTTTGTCATGGTTGGGTGTTGGTATCAATGTTTAAAGGGTTGCCTAAAAAGAAATTAAATAAGCTATGAAAGGATTGCCTAATCTATGGATGAGAAACACCTATGCTAAGAAGTTTAAATGTTGGAAACAGTAAATCTATGTTAAGAAGTTTAAATGCTGAAAACAGTAAATGTACCTTAAGAATTAACTTGCGGAAAACAGTAAATCTATACTATGAATTTGAATGCTGAAAATTTGGTAGATCTATTCTAAAATACCGAAAGTTGGATCTCTAATCTAAGAAGTAAATACTGTAAATCGAATACATAAACTAGGAATCTGATCTAACATATTCAAATGCCAAAAACTAAGTTCAGAATGCAATTATCTAATGCTACGAATTAATCATAAATTAACCAAAGTACTGAAAGTAATCAATCTTCATGAGCAACTATAATAATGGAAAAGTGAGTGAGCTTCAAGATCTGGATCACTGTTTCATAAGTAATGCAAGCACACAGGAAAATAAGTGTCGAAATATGTCTTGGTGGAATGCTGCTACAGGGCTACGGAAACAGCGTTACCGAACTACATAATGCGCTATAACCAACTACGGAATCAGAATGGTCGCTTTACTACAGAAATCAAATCGTGCTATTTTAAATGCATTCAAAAATACTTTCACATGCGATATAGATTAAGTCAATACAAAGCACATAATGAAAAATACATGAACAATAAAATATCATGACTTACGTGTTGGAGGGGCCCTCTCCAAACCGTACTCAGGAGTGAAGAAAACTTATAGACGCCGAATTGAAAGAAACACAAATTATTCAGAATAGTAACTTCATGGTTTAATAAAAAGGTCTGTAACACAGATTGTCTCAGTATAAAAATGTAAAACGATAGTTCTCAAAAATGGCAGCAGGTCCCCCTTGCTACCCGAGAAGTCCCTATATATATGTCTCTAATGCTTAACCTAACTATATGTCTAATTTCCGATCCTGCTAAACAGGAGTTCTCTCTATAAATCAGGGAAAAAGGCGTTGAGCTTTGTATGATCTTTCAATCCTTCACTTGATTTGCATGTTTGTCCGTTAGTGTGTTCGGGGTACTACCAAAGGACCGAACACCAAGAGCAAACACTTCACACAAACAGATCACAGATCAACACATCGATGTTTTGACATGGTTTAAACCCTCTTGAGGGAAACACTCCACGGCCCCAGCCAAATAGCTTCTACGGGACAATTTATTATGCAAAGAAAGAAAGTCACAAATGAGCTTCTCATAATCGATCAACTAAACAATGACCCTCCATACTCTTTAAATAGAGATCATGGACCAATTGGGTGTTAAGCCATGGATCAAGGTTAGGTTTGATCTAAGAGAAGTTGAGCCGTCGGATCACTCTATGTCGGAAACATATCGTGACCGTCGGATTAAGTATTTACAAATGCATACTAATGCATACTAAAGAAACACACTATCCCTAACGGATATATTACACAAGTTGATCTTAACTAACTCCTAAGTGTCTAAATATCCTAACATCCCCCCTTAAGAACAACTTGGGATAGGATTGAAGGATTTACAAAAGTGACACTATTAGGAGAAGGAAGGAGGCATTAGAGCCTATCCCCCCTTAATGACAAGTTCCTGAACTCCTAACATAGATCGAAGTTTAGAAAACTTCGCTTCTGTAAGAGACTTGGTGAAGATGTCTGCAACTTGATCATCTGTAGGGAAAAAGAGCACTTCAAGAACACGATCATGAACAAGATTTCTGATGAAGTGCATATGTAGCTCAATGTGTTTGTTGCGTTGATGTAGAACTAGATCTTTGGCAAGCTTTATGGCACTTTGATTGTCGCACCAAAGTGGAGTAGGCCACTGCTGCTCGAATCCAAACTCTGAAAGGATCTGTCAAAGCCATAAAGCTTCCTGACTGGCATTAACTGCTGCTCGATATTCTGCCTCTGCTGAAGAAAGAGCAAGAGCTTGCTGTTTCTTACAAGCCCAAGTAATAGGTCCAGATCCCAGACTGAAAACATAACCTGCAGTAGACTTTCGATCATCAGGATCGCCGGCCCAATTTGAATCAGTGAAACCAACCAACAAAGGTTTCCCCCCTATACTGTAATGAATCCCAAACTGAATTGTACCTCGAATATATCGAAGTATTCTTTTAGCTGCTTTCCAGTGACTTTCATGAGGTGTCTGCATATAACGGGCAACACGACCAATGACAAAGGAAAGGTCAGGACGGGAATGAGTCAAGTATAAGAGACTACCAACAAGCTAACGATACAAGGTGGCATCGACTTCAGGTGAAGTACAAGTGGCAGAAAGTTTAACTCCAGACTGGAAGGGAGAAGGGGCTGGTGTACAATCTTCCATGTGAAAGCGACGAAGAAGGTCACAAGCATTCTTAGACTGAGAAAGAAAGATTCCTTCTTTGGTTTGCAGGACTTGGAGACCAAGAAAATAATGCAAATGTCCTAAGTCTGACATTTCAAAATTTTGTTTAAGACTGGATTTCACATGGGTTATAAGCTTAGGGTCACCACCAGTAAGAATAAGGTCATCAACATATAGAACAAGTATGATGAGATGGTTTCCTACTTTCTTGGTATAAACATTGGGGTCAAAATGGCATCTAGAAAAACCAGTGTCAAGGAGAAAGTTATCCATTTTGGCATACCAAGCTCTAGGAGCTTGCTTAAGGCCATATAAGAATTTCTTAAGGCGATAGACGAGGCTAGAGTTATTCTAAACATAGCCAGGAGGTTGTTCCATGTAAATTTCCTCCTGTAAATCACCATGTAAGAAGGAAGACTTGACATCCATTTGATGGACTTCCCAGTTGTGTAAGGCTGCAAGGGAAAGAACAAGGCGGATGGAGTTCATTTTTGCGACAGGAGCAAAGGTTTCATTGTAGTCAATCCCTTCAACTTGGGAAAAACCTTTGGCAACTAACCTTGCCTTAAGTCTTTCAACACTTCCATCTGATGCATACTTAGTTCTGTAGACCCATTTACATCTGACAAGTTTTCTTCCTTTTGGAAGAGGTACAAGATCCCAAGTATCGTTCACCATTAAGGAACGATATTGTTCATCCATGGCTGCATCCCAATCTAGATTCCCTGAAGCTTCTGCAAAAGTTTCTGGATCATGATTCTCAGAAACTTGAGCCAAAAGAGAAGAGGCTCGCTGAAACTGAGAACGTGTTCGACGTTGATCTCTAGGATCACCGGCAAGATCACTAGCTGCTTCACATGTTGAACGGACCCATCGAGGAAGCACTTGTGCTGGTGCAACTGGAGGAACATGAGCAGGCGGAGGTGGATTTTTCTCCTCACTGTCATCATCAGAAACTGGAGTTGGAAACCTGTCAAGGAAATTGGAAGAAGAAGAAGAAGGCACAAACGCCGAATCAAGCTCGCAGGCCAAAGATGGCACAATCGTCGAGTTAGGCTCGCAGGCCAAGATATTTTCATCAAATTTAACATCTCTTCCAATGATTACATCATGAGAATGTGGTTGAAGAAGTCTATAACCTTTTACATCTTCAGAATATCCAACAAATATGCACTTTTCACTTTTAGGCTGCAATGCTTTCCGTTTTTCATCCGGAATGTGAGCCCATGCTTCACTACCAAACACACGAAAGTGACTTACATCAGGTTTAGTTTTACTCCATGCTTCTTCCAGTGTTATACCTTGTAATGCTTTTGTGGGGGTGTGATTAACTATGTAATTTGCACAATTTATGGCTTCAGCCCAAAATTGAAGACTTAGTCCCTTAGATTGGATCATACAATTAGCCATTTCTTTTAAAGTGTGGTTCTTCCGCTCAGCTACACCATTTTGTTGTGGTGTATATGGAACAGTGTGTTGTTGTTGGATTCCTTGTTCAGTGCAGAAAGTAGTGAACTGTTTGTTAACATATTCTCCTCCATTGTCAGATCTTAACTTAATAATTTGATGACCAGATTATTTTTCAACAAGGGCCTTGTAGGCCAAGAACATGTTAAATACTTCGCTCTTAAGTTTTAGGAAATAAACCCAAGTGCGTCTGGTGTAATCATCAATGAAAGTTAAGAAATATTTGAAACCAGAAAAGGAAGCAGATGGAAGAGGACCACACAAGTCACTATGCACAAGCTCCAAGGGAACCGAGGCGTGCCAAGAGGCACGTTTGTCAAAACTGTCCCGATGATGTTTTCCGAGTACACAACCATAGCAAACACCATCTCTGCAAGATACCATCGGAAGACCTGTCACCATATTTTCTTTACATAGTTGTTGCAATGAGCGATAATTTAAGTGACCAAATCGCTCATGCCAAAGTTTGCTCAAGTTATCACTATGAGCAACAAAAATTGAAGGGAAAGGTGATGACCCAAATTTGTTAAACTTGTACAACCTGGTAATATCATCAACAATTCCGGTAGCTAGGACCTGTTGAGGATCTTTAAAATCCTTGATTACAACTTGGTGAGGTGTAAAGGTCCCAGTTTTGCCTTCACCAGAATGAGTGATCTGATAGACTGATAACAAATTGCAGGAAATTCTTGGAACACATAGTACATCACTAAAATGACCATTATCTATTGGAACTGTTCCAGCTCCTACAACACTTAGAGATCTATCATCGCCAAAAAATATTTGTTTGGTGTTACATTCATGCATAGTAGAAAAGATGGCTTGATCCTTAGCCATATGATAAGATGCTCCAGAATCAATGAGCCATTCATTTGAAGTAGAAGAAGAAGATGCATTATAAGAATAACCAGAAGCACAAAGTGCATGTCCATGAGAGGAAGATTCTGAAGGCGAATCTAGGCTGATGTGGTGTTTCTTCATTGCTGCTTCCAAGGTTACCATCTTCTTGAAACACTTAGATTCATCATGATTATCTTTCCCGCAATAGTTGCAATGACGCTCAGTCTTCTTGCCTTTTGGCTTGGATCCTTTGTCATTTTTTAAAGAAGGAGTTGACTGAGAAGGTTTTGGACCCTTGTTTGACTTATTATTGCAAAAATTTTGTTTCTTGGGAGGCTTGGACTTTTCTTTCTGTTGGGACAATAAGGCTTTCCCAGATGTATCTGCATTGTTGATTATTCCAAGATGAATGAGTTTATCTTGTTCCCTAATCAAGGAATCACAAAAGGATTCAATACTAGGCTCTTGATAGCTAGCTGCATTCAAGGATGCTTTCATGGAGTAAAATGTAGATACAAAAACAGAATATGTAGGTCCAAGTTTGGAAAGAATATGATAAATGCATTGTTTGTCTTCCCTCTCAATCTTACATTCTGCACATAAGAGCTTAAGAGTTTTGTACTTACATAAATAATCTTGAATGCATGAAAAGTCACTTGGATTTAAAGAAATCAACTCATTTTCGAGTTGGCGACCTCGAATTTCATTGTGTTTACCAAACACAGATTCCAACTTGTCCCAAGCAGCATTAGGTTCATCAATTCCAGATATGTGGAATCGCAAATCAGTAGAGATTGACATCCCAATCAATCCACGAGCTTCATCACATCTATTTGCCCATTTTATTTTCTTATCATCATCAGTGGGTTCTTTTTCTTTCCTTGTGGTAATTCTAAAAAGTCCCCTACTTCGTAGAACATCCTCCATACGAGATTTCCATGAGAAATAGTTGGAACTGTCAAGTAGAATATCACAATGGGAGGCCATATTTGTAAATTAATGGCTATAAAAGCAGAAACCAATAGTCTGGATGTGAAGAGCTTGAAAAAATAGGCGTTTTAAAAAAAAACGGCACTGAAAACTGACTCTGTATGATGAAGTTATGCTTGAACAAAGAAACTGTTGAAGATGTCCCCAATAGTGACGTGGCAGCTAGAGAATGTCCAGTAAAAAAAAGAACTCCCCTCTTCCCAAGATGAACCTTTTGACAATCACTTTACAAGAAAGTTGCCTTAAGTGAACCACTTTTGTAAAATAAGTGATTTCACTTTACAATGATATTACTTTTAAATAGTGCAACAATAAAAAGAACTTAAGTGACTCACTTGTATTTTTATTTTTTATTATTTAAGTGAGATGCACTTTTACAATAAAGTAACTTGAAATTAGAAATTGCATGCACTTTTTCTTTTAAAAGTAACTTCCTAAGACTTGAACTCAAGACCTATTAAAGAATAAAGCAACTTTGAACCAAGTGAGCTAGATTAAAAGGTATGTAAAATATGGGAATGAGGAAGGGGACTTTTTTTTTTTTTTTTTTTTACTCTTCTTGCTCGGTTTGCGTGCTTTCCCTTTTTCCTACAAAACAAACCACAAATCGAAACAAAAACATTTTTCCACACTTGTGGAGTTAGATCTTGTTAGCTTTCCCGGAAAGTACATTTTCTCTATGTTTCTGATTTGCCGAGATCGCGCAAGGTTCACGACAAAGAGCATACGCAGCCGAGAAAAACCCTTTCCCTTTCTGTTTCTGATTTGCCGAGATCGCTCAAGGTGCACAGCAAAGAGCATACACAGACGGGAAAGCAACAATCCGAACCCAAAAAAAATATAACCGTAAAAAAGATGAAATATGAGATTTTTTTTTTTTTAAAACGAAATAAAAAAATGCGTCACTGTAACATTATACCTTCAGATCTGATGAAATACGCGTTTCTAGAGCAACCGCGAACCGTTTTCGATCAAACAAAAAATATTTCCCAATGGAAACGATGCTTCGGACGCAATGGAACACCTCCCACAGCCCAGAAATGCACAGAAATACCAGAACTAGAAACCCTTTCGAGTTTCGGCAACAGCAGTTCAAGATCTAGATCATAACCGAAAGCGGCACTTCATAAAAGCTCTGATACCATGTTCGGGTACACAGGGTACTACCAAAGGACCAAACACCAAGAGAAACCACTTCACACAAACAGATCACATATCAACACACCGATGTTTTGACGTGGTTTAAACCCTCTTGAGGGAAACACTCCACGGCCCCATCCAAATAGCTTCTATGGGACAATTTATTACGCAAAGAAGGAAAGTTACAAATGAGCTTCTCATAATCGATCAACTAAACAATGACCCTCCATGCTATTTAAATAGAGATCATGGACCAATCGGGTGTTAAGCCACGGATCAAGGTTAGGTTTTATCTAAGAGAAGTTGAGCCGTCGGATCACTCTATGTCGGAAACATATCGTGACCATCGGATTAAGTATTTACAAATGCATACTAAAGAAACACACTATCCCTAACGGATATATTACACAAGTTGATCTTAACTAAATCCTAAGTGTCTAAATATCCTAACATAGTGTACCTACACCTGCTCAATCATACTTGTTTTTCATATAATTAGTTTATTGAACACGCTTTCAACATAAACGAATAATCTTTAAAACAACTTCATTAAATAATCAAGGTAAATCATTTCTCCCATAAAATAAGTGTATTTCTTCACCCTTTTCTTGTGCTTCACTGTGGGAAAAAGGCTATCAGATACCTGTAATTTGGACTCATCATCTCCCCCATGCTTGAAGGATTCACCCATCCTTGGGTGACATATTCAGCTCTTCGACAACTTCTCTGATGTCCCATGCTACCACCTTGGGGGTCCCTGCTTGTCTGTAGTAGCCCATGCTCTGATCCTCCTTGACCCATTCTCTCCTCTCTTCTTCCTCACTAATCTATTCCTTAATAACCGGGGGAAGGCAAAATGGGGGATTTAGCCTCATTCCAATCCATCTGAGCTGATTCTTTATCAGGGATTCCCTGTACAGTTTAGCTTTGACTAGAGCAGCTTCAAGTCTAAGAGGGGAGTGAAGCTCTTTTCTTTTTAGATCACTTGCTACTCTGCGCCATCTTTCATTAATAGACTCATGAACCTCTTTGTGTGTGCTCCAGAGAGTAACATCAAAGTGTGCCACACCCTCTTGCTACTTCGTAAGGAGAATGGGGATCAGCTCCTCATCCTGGGTGATATTCCTATGGTTGTAAATTATTCTTTCAGGGTGAGTCACCTCTGCCCTGACCCATAATGGATTTTTCCATTTTGCTGCAACGTAAATGTGGTAGTCCTGAGCTCGTTCAATTTCGTGATTCATCCATGAACACAGTGCCCTCAACTGGAAATCATCCATGTAAGGGTTTGGCAACTAGTTGGGCGAGCTAGGAACTACAAAATTGTGTAAGAAAAATTTACTTAGTTGGTCCTTCTCCAACTCTGTGGAGTTTAGAGATGTATCCACAAATTCCTTGGGGGATTTTATCTCTATTGGGAGTCCCTGTTTTAACCTTTGGAGATGGAATTTGCCCCACTTTTCTTGTAGATAAACTGCATAAATTGATGATGGCAGCCTGAGCTCCAATAGTTTATCATATATTTTATTGGTAGTAGCCAAAACGTCCCTCAATTGAACAATCTCCTGGTCCTTTTTGGCTAACTCGTCTTGTGCCTCAGCCAATTTCTCTTTAAGTGCTGAATTTTGCTGCTCAACCAGATTTAGCTCCCCTGCATGATGGATTTTTAGGTGAAAATAGTGAAGACGTTAGCTGGATTTTCTGCATTCTGGATTCCTTTTTCAATGTTGCCATCTCCTCTCTGATATTTCCTAGTTCTTCCCGTGCCTCAGTGAGTTGGTCAGCGACCCCAGGGTTTTCATTGTGCTCAGGAGGGTTCCACTGGAAGTCGTCTTGCTCTTCTTGTGCATTATGTTCTTCTTCTACACCCTGTCCTTCTTGTTCATCCTGCTCCTCTTCTACATCCTGCCCTTCCTGTTCATCCTCTTCTGGTGTAGTGGGATCTTCCTAATCTACCCCAAGATCATCATCATCATCAGACACATTTTGAACTAGGGGGCTAGGTTCCCTTTTCACCTCCTTGATAATTTGGATTCTGGATTCCTATGTGAATCTTTTACTTCGTCTCTTCGACCCTTGATCACTAGTGGAAATCCCTAGTTCCATTTTGGGGGAGTCCTCTCATGAATGCTTTATCTTCATCAGGGTATTAGCCATGCTGTCCAGGTCGATTTTCGTCTTAGTCCCTGATGTAGAGGCAATCGTGTCCTTTGATCCAGGAGGTAGGAGTATGTCGACTGTGGGTGTACCCTTCATTCTTTGAACATCCTCAGCTGATACCAACACGAGTTCTTCCCAAGAAAGTTTTGGGATCTTCACTTTTAATTCCTCACAAATGATCAATTTGATCATCCCATGGTGGGCTAACACATCCTCTTTTCCTTGAATCACTTTCTTGCTCATTTCTCCCAGAGATAGGAGAAGATAGTATGGAATTCTGATGTTCTTATTCGATTGAAGATGGCCCCTGTGCCTCAGAAGCTCTAGAATTCGAAAATGAAAAATAGGGACATAACTTAGCCTACCAGTGCATGTAATGTATTTCTAGACGATTGCAGCCATTTCATCCCATGGTGCCGGCATGGAGAGTCTTTTGACTCCATTTTTATCTTCGTCGTAGACCTCTCCTCGTTCAAAAAATCCCGCCTTTGCTTCATGGTTTGCCTCCCGGTTTTCTCTGCTCCAATGCAGACCCATTGGTAGACCAGTGAATTTGGCAATCGCTTCATCATCCATCCTTATACGTAATCCCTTCACTCGGGTTACGAACTATTCATCCTTGATATGCTTTAAATTTATTGCAAATTCCAGAGCCACCTCTGTATTGTACCCTTTCTATTGAATATTGTAACTTCTAAGAATATTATATTTGTACTTTATTATTCCGAAGATGTTTCATCCCTCCGAGGTGATCCTATTAAGTATCCGGAGATGTTTATTCCTCCGATGAAGTGTGGTAACTAGGGTTATTAGATCCACCATGTGGGGGTTGTCCCTGAGTTATTTAATTAGGGGTTATTAGACTTCATTGGGAGAGGTCGGCCCCATAAGGGAAATAGTCAGTCGGGAAACTAGTATAAGTAGAGGAGAATGCTCCTCACTTATCTCACACTTGCATAGCTCGAAAAGTAGCGCACTTGTGATTGAGAGGTCTGCATAGGATGTAGAGAAGGAGGTCTAGTCTTGGAGCACATCTTGTATTTTGGTTGATCATCTTATTGAGGAAAGCTTTGCGGGGTTTTCTATCCCATGAGGGTTTCCCAGGGTAAAATCTATGTCTATCTTGTGATTGTGTTTCTTTCAGTGATCTTGCTAGTCAAATTAGTATAAAACTTAACATGGTATCAGAGCTAGCCTGAATAGAACATCTTTCACAAGGTGAAATTATCTTTCTCTCTCTCTCTCTCCAAAAATTAGGGTTTCTGCAAAAGTTAGTATTTTTGGATTTTGGTTGCATGGCTGAATAGCCCTTCTCAAAATCAATCTTTTGAGCCCTAAATCGAAGTTTTTGGTTGGGTAGAACTCTGGGAAAGTCAAACCCTAGTTTGACCAAAAGTGCGATAAAACCAGAAATTATGCTGCAGGGTTGAAGTTTCCAGAATCAAAACACACCAAAACTTTCATCTCCTCGTAAGTGTTACTCTATCTCTTGAAACTCTAATCTCTTGGACTCCCCCAAGAGAAGATGGCTCCAAGCACTAAGCTTGAAGACAAGCTAGAGGGTATAGAAAATTTTTGGGCCTGGAAATACAGAATTGGTCTCATTCTTGAAGAGAATGATCTTGCCCAGTATATCAAGGATGAGATTGCAGAACCTGAAGAAGGGGAAGCCAAAGAGAAGCATAGGAAGGATTTTATTAGGGAAAAGAGAATCATTGTTGATTCTATTAAAGACCACTTGATTCCCCAAGTGGGATCCAAGAAGACTCCAAAGGAAATGTATGATGCCCTTTCCAGAATGTATGAGGGAAAGAACATCAATAGGAAGATGAATCTGAGAGCTCAATTGAAGAGCACAAAGATGAATAAAGGAGAATCTGTTCAAGACTATTTCTCAAGGATCTCCCAGTTTAAGGAACAACTAGATGCTATTGGAGATACTCTTGATGAAGATGAACTAGTCATGACTGCTCTAAATGGTCTCACCAGACCTTGGGAGTCATTCATCCAAACCATGTGTGCTAGAAAAGAAAGCATGAAATTTGATGTGGTTTGGGAGGATTGTATTCAAGAAGAGGCTAGGGTTGCAAACAGAGAAGCCTTGCTCAAAGAAGATGACCAAGCCTTGGCCACTCACACCAAGAGAAGAAGGAATCAATCCTACTTCAAGAAGGATAGTCACAAGGAGTCTCATCCTCCACATAGATTTCAAAAGAAAAGAGGAACTAATCAAAGAAGAGATTACTTCTCATTCCAATGTTTTTCTTGTCACAAAATAGGACACATTGCTAAAGATTGTCCTTTAAAGAAGAAAAAGGGTTCTCACTACAAAAGACATCAAGCACATCTTGCAGAAGATGATAGTGAAGAAGAAGTAGAAGAGGAAGAAAGGCCTCACAAGAAAAGACCTAGAAGAGAAGAAGAAGAAGAAGAAGAAAGGACCTTCTTGAAGAAAAGATCTAGGAGAAATGAAGAAGAAGATGCAGAAGAATATGTTCTATTCTCCGCACTCTCTGGATCTATAACACCTGGAGAAGATACATGGCTTATTGATAGTGGTGCTTCAAAGCACATGATAAATCAGAAGAAGACTCTCTTAAGACTTGAAGAAAAGACCTCTCCACAAAAGGTATCTCTAGGAGATGACTATCAATATCCCATCAAGGGAAATTGTGAAGCAAGCTACAAGCTTGATTCTGGTACCCCCATGAAGATGAAAGAAATATTGTATGTACCAGGATTGAAAAAGAACTTGTTATCCATCTCAGCAATGGATAAGAAAATTTATAGGGTTGCATTCATTGATGGACAAGTATTAATGTGGTCCAAAGGTAAATCTATCAAGGATGCAATTATCATTGGTGAAGAGGAAGGAGGTCTGTACAAGCTCAAGGGACATCCAGAAGCTGCCCTTTTACATGAAGCCATTAGCACAAATGAGCTATGGCATAGGAGACTTGCTCACATTAACTACAAGGCACTACCTCATGTAAGCAAGGTAGTTATAGGTTTTCCAGACTTAAAGATTGATCATGATGGCACATGCAAAAGATGTGCAAAAGGGAAGAATATCAAGAACCCATTTCCAAAGAGTGAAACAAAACTAAAAGTACCTTGGAGTTAATTCACTCTGATGTATGTGGACCAATGCCCTCCACATCTTTGAGTGGATATGAATACTATGTCACATTTATTGATGACTATTCAAGGAAGACTTGGATATACTTTCTAAAAGGAAAGAATGAAGTATTTGGAAAGTTCAAGGAGTTCAAAGCCCTGATAGAGAATCATTCAGAAAAGAAAATCAAGATTCTCAGGACAGATAATGGCAGAGAATATACTTCAAAAGACTTTGAATATTTTTGTAAGGAATCTGGAATCAAGAGGGAGCTAACCACTCCCTTCAATCCTCAACAAAATGGTGTTGCGGAAAGAAATAATAGAACCATCATGGAATCTGTAAAGACAATGTTACATGATCAAGACTTACCTATGTATCTGTGGGATGAAGCAGCTAGGACAGCAGTCTATGTGAAAAATAGACTATCCCACAGTGCTCTTGATTCTAAGACTCCAGAAGAAGTGTTCACAGGAAAGAAACCTGAGGTAATTCATCTCAAAATATTTGGATGTCCAGTGTATATTCATATTCCAAAAGAAAAGAGAACCAAGTTGGATCCTTCTGGTAAGAAGGGAATATTTGTTGGATATTGTGAATCATCCAAAGCAATCAGAATTTACATCCATGGCTTTCATCATATGGAAATAAGTAGGGATGTGACATTTGATGAAGAAGCAGCTCTCAAGAGATCTACGAAATGTCAACATGAAGAAGATGCACCTCCCAGAATCACAGAGACTGTGCCCATCTCTGAAGATAGTACACCAGAAGACCATGACATGTTAGAACCACAAGAACCCCCTATTACAAACTTATCAAGAAAAAGAAGGCCATCATGGGCCAGATACATTAGTCAAGGAGCTGAAAAGTATGGAGCTCCTGAAGGCTCCACTAGAGAAAGGAAGAAACCAAAGCTAGTATCCAACTATGTGGCTTTGATGTGTGATCTTGTGGATCAAGAACCCACTAGTTATGAAGAGGCAGTTCAGAAGAAAGAGTGGGTAGAAGCAATGACAGAAGAATACCAATCAATAATGAAGAATGATGTTTGGGATATAGTTCCCAAACCAAAAGATAAAAGTGTGGTATCTTCTAAATGGATATTCAAAATAAAACATGCTGCAAATGGTAGCATTGAAAAATATAAGGCAAGATTTGTAGCCAGAGGATTCTCTCAGAAAGAGGGAATTGACTATGAAGAAACATTTGCCCCAGTTGCAAGGTACACTTCTATTAGAACCATCATCGCTCTTGCATCCATGATGAAATGGAATTTACACCAAATGGATGTAAAGACAGCCTTCCTAAATGGTGTGATTGAAGAATAAGTGTACATAGAACAACCACAAGGCTTTGAGGTGGAAAATGGAAGAACCCATGTATGCAAACTGAAGAAGGCCTTATATGGGTTGAAGCAAGCTCCCAGAGCTTGGTATGGAAGGATTGACAGTTTCTTGACAAACTTGGGCTTATTTAAAAGCAAAGCTGATCCAAATATTTATCTCAAGATCATGAATGATGAACCTGTCATATTGCTGCTATATGTGGATGATCTATTTCTAACTGGAAATGAGAAATAGATTATCGCGTGCAAGAAGAAACTCTCTTCAGAATTTGAGATGAAACATATTGGATTGATGCACTAATTCTTAGGTCTAGAAGTATGGCAAGGCCCAAAGGGAATCTTTCTCAACCAAGGTAAGTATGCTGTGGGAATCCTGAAAAGATTTGATATGTTGGAATGCAAATCCATGGCCACTCCCATGGATTCCAACTTGAAGCTGTTAGTTAATGACTCATCAGAGTTAGTGGATATGATTCTGTACGGACAGATTATTGGATCATTAATGTATCTAACAAATACCAAACCAGATATATGCTTTGCGGTGAACACCCTAAGTCAGTATCTAGTGGAACCTAGACGAGTTCACCTGATTGCTGCAAAGCATGTGATGAGGTACCTAAAGGGTACGCTAGATTTTGGTCTATACTATCGTAGAGATCATGACTTCAGATTGTATGGCTACACTGATGCTGATTGGGCAGGTAGCGTATCCGATAGGAAGAGTACATCGGGTGGATGTTATTGTATGGGATCTGCCATGATCTCGTGGTTCAGTAGGAAGCAGTCTAGTGTGGCTCTTAGTACATCCGAAGCAGAATATATAGTTGCTTGCTCTGTAAGTTGTGAAGTAGTATGGCTTCGGAAACTATTATCATGATTGTTTGACTTAGAGATGGATCCCACTGTGATCATGTGTGACAACCAAAGCTGTATCAAGATGACAGAAAATCCAGTATTCCATGATAAGTCAAAGCACATAGAGATCCGATATTTCTATATACGAGATATGGTGCAGAAGGGAGCTATCAAACTCAAGTATGTAAGCACTGATGAACAAATTGCTGACATATTGACCAAACCTCTGTCTCGAGTGAAATTTGAGTATTTCCGAGACAAGCTTGGTGTGGTCCAAAAGGACCCTCCTCAAAAGGGGGAGTGACATAGACACTGATGATGAGATTTCCCACATCAACAGTAAGGTCGATGATGAGGATACTTGTATTATTACACTTAGGATACTTATATTACTACTTAGGATGTTTATATTACTTATATGTATACTTAGAATACTTATATTTATGATGTCATGTATACTTGTATTGATGTTATGTATACTTGTATTGATAAGGATACTTGTATTGATGTTATGTATACTTGTATTGATGAGGATACTTATATTGATGTTATGTATACTTGTACTGATGAGGATACTTGTATTGATACCTGTATTGATGAGGATACTTGTATTGATATTATGTATACTTGTATTGATGAGGATAATTGTATTGATACCTGTATTGACGAGGATACTTGTATTGATATTATATATACTTGTATTGATGAGGATACTTGTATTGATGATGTGACTACCTGTTCCAACGATGAGGTTGATGATGAGGTTGTCTGTTCCGAATTTGAGGTCGATTAAGTGAATCAGGATTGCATCATCCTTGTACTTATGTCCTAAAGTGATAGGGATTGATCATCCCGTAAGTGGATCAGGATTGCATCATCCTTGGACTTATGTCCTAAATTTATAAGGACTAATCATCCTGTAAGCTGATTCGGGATTTCATCGTCCCTAGACATGGTAAGGTGTCTTAAAGTGATAAGGACTAATCATCCTGTAAGCTGATTCGGGATTGCATCGTCCCTAGAAATGGTAAGGTGTCTTAAAGTGATAAGGACTAATCATCCTATAAGTTGATTTGGGATTGCATCATCCCTAGACATGGTGAGGTGTCTTAAAAGGATAAGGAATGATCATCCTATAAGTTGATCTGGATTGTATCGTCCATAGACGTGAGATATGTATTAAATTGAGAGGGATTGATCATCCCGTAAGCAGATCAGGATTGTATCATCCTTTGACCCATGTCCTAAAATGAGAGGGATTGATCATCCCGTAATTGGATCATGTGTATTGCAGGTCTAGATGACGATGTTGTTGATCGTGATGGTCTGGATGACGATGCTGATGATCGTGTGATGACGATGCTGCTGATCGTGATGGTCTAGATGATAATGCTGCTAATCGTGATGATCTATATGATGATGCTGATGATCGTGTGATGACGATGCTGATGATCATGTGATGACGATGTTGATTATCATGTGATAATGATGTTGATGATCGTGTGATGACGATGCTTATGATCGTGAGGATCCATATATCAATGTTGCTATAGCTGATTGTGTGCTGCATAAGATGAAGACTCAACACTGATGATATTGATGTTCCAGTATTTTCCAGTAACTGGTTGAGTTACTGATGATGATGTATTAAAGAAAGCTTCCAATGATTTATAGATGTATCATGTATGATGTGGGCGATGACTCCTTGCTCCTGCAGATGTTGTTATAATACCCTTCTCGTTAAGGGGGAGTGTTGAATATTGTAACTTCTAAGAATATTATATTTGTACTTTATTATTTTGGAGATGTTTCATCCCTCCAAGGTGATCCTATTATGTATCCGGAGATGTTTATTCCTCCGATGAAGTGTGGTAACTAGGGTTATCAGATCCACCATGTAGGGGTCGGCCCTGAGTTATTTAATTAGGGGTTATTAGACTTCATTGGGAGAGGTCGTCCCCATAAGGGAAATAGTCAGTCGGGAAACTAGTATAAGTAGAGGAGAATGCTCCTCACTTATCTCACACTTGCATAGCTCGGAATGTAGCGCACTTGTGATTGAGAGGTCTGCATAGTAGGTAGAGAAGGAGGTCTAGTCTTGGAGCACATATTGTATTTTGGTTGATCATCTTATTGAGGAAAGCTTTGTTGGGTTTTCTACCCCATGAGGGTTTCCTAGGGTAAAATCTCTGTCTATCTTGTGATTGTGTTTCTTTCAGTGATCTTGCTAGTCAAATTAGTATAAAACTTAACACTTTCAATCCTAAGATGAAAGGCATCCAACCCGCATTGCGGATGATTGGTAAGATTCGTGGGCTTTGATAAATAGCACTATGTTCCTCTGGTTCGCTCTTTTTGAACCCTTTTGTCATCTTAAAATCCTTTACTATAAACAATAAACCAACACTTGGAGCGTGGCTATCTTACCTCAAATAATCGAGGTTGATTATAGGTTCGAGGGATGGATTGCTGGCTGCGTGACCACACTAACTTCCAGTTTCTTACTTCTGGAGAGTTTTGAGAGGTTTTGTATATGCAAAAAATGGCTCTTTTGGGATATTATGCTTCCTTACTTAACTTCCTTTCCACACCTATCCTCTTCATCTTTCCTTGCACTTGCTGATTTATCCACTTCTTTCCATAATTGAACCCTGTACCTCGTTTCATCATTGTACATTGTGCTTCTGCTCCGATTATTGGGAAATATGGTGGCTAGATGCGGGTTTATCATTTGCTGACATGACGAAGGTGGCTAATCATGATCTCGTGAGGTAGTTTGAACCTTGCCTCCGACTTAATTTAAAAGCTGTCCTCAGCTTTAGAAATAACCATCTTGCGGGATAATGATTTGACCTTAAAAATAAAACAAATATGTTTAGAGATTACCCCGTTATGTTTTAGCGTACCTGAGTTCATGATTTGGCGGGATTTTTATGTGCACTGGATTTTGTAGTAGATTTGGCATTGTCTGTAGTAAATTTTGGCATGTCAGTAGTTACGTGCGCTTGCTGCTTTTTCCTTTGGTTCGTTTGAATTTGTTGTATTACCTGCTTTTGATCTTCGTCCCTTTTTTATGATTTGACTTTGTGATGATGCTTTTGCATTGGGTTTGTGATTCTTTCCTTTATTGTTGTAATCGATGATGGATCTCTTGAATAGATGGCAGGCTCGCATGAAGTTTTTGCAGATGTTATTGAATAGTTTGTTTAGTATGAATGAATTCTGTAGTAGTTGATACCTTTGCTTTCTTCCTTGAATACGTGGCTAGCTCGCTTGATTGCTGTAATGGTTGATAAGTTTCGGTCTCACTTAATTAGTTTGTTGGCTCACTTGTATTCTGATGAATGGCTCGCTTGATTTGTTTATTTGCAATGTGCATGCTGCTTCTTCATGGGGATGTAGGATGCCCTACAATTTTACCTGTGATTACCTAAATGCATCATGTTGGATGGTTATTTTAGTTATGTCTCCTTCTTTTTTCATTTTTTTTTCACTTTTTCCATTCTTTTTCATTTCTTTTTTTTATATTGTTTTTTTTCATCATTTTTTCATTTTTCATTTTTTTTCTTTCATTTTTTCTCTTTTTTTTTGGAAATTGGAATTCAATGATATTCCATATTCTCTAGCATCAATTGTTGTTGGTAGAGTGCTTGTGTGAATTCCTCCCTTGACTTAGGATTTTTGTAAAGTTTTAGCCTATGTCCATTCACTATCATAGGAAACTCGTTTTCATCAATTGTAATAATCTTGACAGCTCCATTTTCATAGATTTTCTCAATGATGTAAGGTCCAAGCCATCTAGTTGTTAGTTTTCCCTTGAAAGTATGGAACCTAGAGTCATAGAGTAGTGCCCAGTCACCTTCCTTGAAATTTTTATCTTTTATGTGTTTGTCATGCCATTTCTTTCTTTGTTGCTGGATTACTTCAGTATGGCCAAGTGCTTGTTGGCATTGCTCATCCAGTTGATTTAATTGTAGCATGCATTCTTGTTGTATCTCTGATAGTTCCATATTTAATTTTGCTGCAATTCTTAATGTCTTTATTTCAAATTCAATTGGCAGCATGAATTGCTTTCCATAGACTAACTCATAAGGTGTGAAGCCTGTTGTCGTCTTCCATGTGGTATTGTAATCCCAAACTGCCTTACATAGTCGGTCTGCCCAATCTCTTTTGTGGAGTTGGACAATCTTTGTCAAAATCCTTTCCAATTCTTTGTTGGTTACCTCAGCTTGACCATTGGCTTGAGGGTGATAGGAAGAGGACTTTCTGTGTTTTACATTGTTTCTCTTAAGCAAGTCTTCTATTAAGTTGGATGTAAATTGTGGGCATTGATCATAAACTAATTCCCTTGGGACACCAAACCTGTGGAAGATTTGCTCAGTGAAAAATTCTTCCACATTGGTCTCGTTTGCTGCAGCAAGTGCTGCTACCTCAGTCCACTTTGTAAGGTATTCAGTGCATACCAGGATGTAGCTTTTCTAATTTTACTATGGGTTGATTGGACCAACGAAATCAAATCCCAATTTTTTGAATGCCTCCAAGGAGATTTGTGGATGGAGTGGCATTTCTTCTTTTTGCGTTGGTTTCCCCATTCTTTGGTAGTCATCACAGTGTGACACATATTCATAAGCATCCTTATGGAGTGTTGACCAATAATACCCTGTATGCAAAATTTTATAGGTTGTCCTCTTTGCAGCATAGTGTCTTCCACATGGTTCATTGTGAGTGGCATGCATTATGTCATGCACTTCATCTTCTCTAATGAACCTTCTGAGTATTTGATCTAGTCCTTGTTTAAAGAGCATTCCCTCTATCCATGTGTATTTGGCACTCTACCTTATTACTTTATTCTTCTCTTTGTAACTATAATGCTCTGGAAATTTTCCAGACACTAGATAGTTTGCTATGTCAGCAAACCATGGGATTCTTGTTGATATGGAAAAAAGTTGCTCATCAGGAAAACTATCTTTAACTAGTTCAATGTCTTGGCCATGTGTGAGCCTAGATATAAAGTCAGCCACTACATTGTGTTTTCCGTGCTTGTCCAAAATTGTGATGTCAAACTCTTGCAGGAGGAGTAGCCACCTAATGATTCAAGCACTTGTATTAGGTTTGTTTGTGAGATACCTTATTGTTGAATGGTCTGTATGGACAAAAACTTGGTAACCTGTTATGTAGTGCCTAAACTTGTTAATGGAATGGATGATAGCCAAAAATTCCTTCTCTATAACAGTATAATTTAATTCTACCCCTGCCAAATTTTTACTGATATAATATATAGCATAGGGCTTTTTGTCTCTTTCTTGTCCAAGGACAGATCCAATGGCCTTATTTGATGCATCTGAGTGGATGTGGAATGGAAGTTCCCAGTCTGGTCCTTAGAGTACAGGAGCTGTAATTGTTTTCTCCTTAAGGTTATCAAATGTTTTCATGCAATGGTTTGTCCATATGAACTCTGTGTCTTTTGTGAGAAGGGAAAACATTGGTGCAGCAATCCTGCTATAATTTTCAATAAATCTCCTGTAGTATCCTGTTTTCCCCAGGAAACTTCTCACATCCCTTTGTTTGACGGGTGGTGGCAGCGTTTTGATTACTGAAACTTTTGCTTGATCAACCTCTATCCCCCTCTGTGATATATGGTGCCCAAGAACGATGCCTTCTTCCATTAACATTCTGCATTTGTCATTGCTCAGACATAAGCTCATCTCAATACATTTTTTCAATACTAATTCAAGATGGTTCAATGCCTGATCAAAGTTTTTTCAATAGGGTGTGAAGTCATCCATGAAGAATTCCATTTGATCATTTATGAAATCAGAGAATATACTTAATATGGCCCTTTGGAATGTTGCTGGAGCGTTACATAACCCAAAGGGTAGTACTCTGTATGCATAAGTTCCCCATGGGAATGCAAATGTTGTCTTATCTTGATCAGCTGGATGTATTAAAATTTGGTTGTACCCACTTAAACCATCCAAAAATGAGAAATACTGGTTCCCAGCTAATGTGTCCAGTACTTGATCTATAACTGGCAGGGGGGAATTATCCTTTTTAGTGGCCTTATTAAGCTCTCTGTAGTCCACACATATTCTCCATTTGTCTCCTTTCTTAGGGACTATAACCAGGGGTGAGACCCATTCGCTATCAGAGATGGGATATATGAACCCTGCATCCAATAAATTTTTTAGTTCTACTTTGACAGTGTCCTTTAATGTTGGGTTCAGCCTCCTTTGTGGTTGCCTAATAGGAATAGAACCTTATTTGATGTAAATGTAATGTTTGCATATATCAAGATGTATACCCTTCATGTCTGCATATGTCCATGCAAAAGCTTTATTTTGTTCTGATAGTACCTTGATTAACTATTTTTCTTGCTCTGGCTTCAGATTTGAATTAATGTTGACTATCTTTCCAGGCATAATTTCCATTGTCTTTGCTTTTTCTGATTGTGCTTCCAGAGATAGCACTTCTACCCATATTTTATGTAAGTTCTGGTGTGAAATTTCGCCTTCTTATTGCTGGTCTGTGTCAAACAATTCTTCAAGAATATTATTGTTAGAAGATGCATTATGTATAAACCTATCTATATGACCATCTTCGTCTATGTATTTTAGTGACAGTGCAACATCAATTGTAAGGATAGGTCGTAGGTTTTCATTTGATGTGTCGTTATAATCATCAATCCAATTTTGATATTCTAAGTCTGAAGATTTCCTTGCTGGTGGGTAAATCATGATTTTCTTCCTAGCATGTCCACTGGTGATAGTCATGTTTCCTGATCTGCAACCTATATAAGCATCTGGAGTTTCCAACTAAGGTATGCCTAGTATGATTAGATAACCACTAAGTTTACTTTTTACTTCTATGACTATGAAATTAGCTGGGTATTCCCAGGATTCAATATTGATAATTATGTCTTTGAGCATTCCTTCGGGTTTCACAGTGGATGTGTCAGCTAGCTGAAGTACTATAGTTGTTGGTCTGACAATTGATTGGAGTCCTAGGTATATCATGGTATCCTTAGTCATCACATTGATAGCATCTCCCAAATCGATTAAGCTTCTATCTATTTGTCTATTATTGATGGTCACGTTTACTACAGGACTTCCTGGATCAAGATATCTAGGGTTAATAATAATACCCAGCATTAAATCTGCTAATTATCCCACTACATTTATGGTTGGCGGGTCACGCTTCCTTCTACCAGGTTTCTTCAGACAATTTTCTCTAATAAATTTGTTATAAATGGGCACATCCCTTATGGCTTGCAAAATTGGAATTTGGATGTTTAAGTGCTTCAATTCGTTTAAAATTGCATTTTCTTCTTCCTCTTTTGTACTTCATATAAGTTTCTCTAGAAATGGAGGGTTTTTGTTTCGTGTGAGCAGTTGAGTGTCTTCCTCGTGAGGGTTTGGTTCATCCGGATGCTGAATATGGGGTTGTTTCATGTGTTCGTGAGCCTCAGGTTCTTGAATATTCTGTGTGTGTGTATTTTGCAATGTTTTCCAAACATGAGGTTTATTTCATTTATTTCCATGGTGTCTACTACATAGGTAGGGAATTGTGTGATTTCAGCGTTATAGGTCTGCTGTTGTTGTGCGGGTCTGTTATTATTAGGGTTTGGGATGGGTTGGGATAGAATTGGTGGGGGTATGGGGGATGGTTGATTCTGTGGGGGTGGCATAATAAGTGGCTGTTGTAATGGGGCTCTCCAATTTGATGGATGGGGGTATTGATTTGCATAATTCGTGGTTGACGAAGGAAAAGGTGGGGGGTATGGAGGGTAAGACGGTGGGTAATAAGGTTGTTGATAGGCTGGTTGATAAGTTTACTGATTTTGCTGATAAGTTTGTTGATTTTGCTACCATTGGTTTGGATTTGGTTGTGCTTTCCATGGAGCTGGTGCAGAGTTCCAATTTTGTTGGCCCTGATTATAGTAGGCTTGATTGCTAGGGTTGGTATGGTCTAACAAAATTACTCCTCCTTTGATTTATAAAACAGAGTTGTTCTATTGCACCTTCAGTTGCAGGATCTTGAATAGCACCCTTACAAGAGGGTAAGAGAGGACATTTATCAGTGGAGTGATCGTCAGTGTAGAGACCACATATTTCTATGGTGTTTAATGTGCACTGCTCCTTCTCATGTTTTTTTCTACAACGAGGACAAAATACTGCCAAGGCTTGGTTAATTTCATCCTGCTTCTTCTTTATTTGGAGTGCATCAAGTTGCATGTCTAGGGATTGTAGGATGTCAATTTTCATGTCATCAAGGAGGTTCCCTAGATCAGATTTTGTAAGGTTTGGTCCTGAAGATGACGATGATCCTATGGATAGATTTGTATCTCTTGTCCCATTTTTTATTTTCATAGACCTAGAATGGTTTTTGAAGATCTGTAGTATCTGGTCATAAGTTTTCTGGAATATGTCTCCATCTCCCAAGAGGTTTAAGATCTCAAAATTCTCTTCTTTGATCCCTCTAAGAAGGACAAGTTTCAGTGATTCAGGGTCTAGGGTGCAATGGTTAGCTCGTTTGTAGTTGAGTTGAAAATGTTGGGCATAGTCTTCTAAGGATTCACGGTCTCCCTACTGCATCCTAAATATTTCGTCCCTTGTATCTTTTGCTTCGCAGTAGTCCCTATATTTTTCTAGGAATGCTTGTTTCATTTGGTCCCGGCTGAAAATACTATTTCCTTCTAAACTCATGAACCACCTAAGTGATAAATCTTTCAGTGTGGAGGGAAAAAGCCTCATCTTTTGTGCATCTATAGTGTAATTAAAGGATCTGCAAACTACCTCAAATTCAAACAGGAATGTGTCAGGATCTTCTGAAGTCAAACCATGGAAGTTTGGTAGATTGTTAGGGTTGATATTCTTCATCCTAGCATCTCCAAGAGGTATGCTAATGGGAAAGGTGAAAAACTCTCTAGGTTCCTCTTCTTCGTCTTCCATGCTGGTGTTTGAGCTAGAACTAACAGACAAGTTGTCTCTGTTTGGATCGTATGTAGAATCTATTTCATTTTTAGAGTTTAGGAATTCAAATTGAGAGTGGTCAGAACTATTGTTACCGTTGTTACTCATAGGACGCCTAGGTATAAAGCATCCAAACCTATCCCTCTACCGACGAGGCATTCATTGGTAAAATATTTATGTTTTTTTTCTCGTGTTTTATGTATGTTGTTTTTTTCTTTTTGTTTTGTTTTTGAAGATGTCTCCTAAAAGATTTAGCACCTCCCCGGCAACGGCGCCAAAAAGTGGTGAGCTCTTAGAATGGATGCCTAATGAGGGTAGCTAAACCAAGAGCCTACTTTAATTATCAACCCGGGGGACGTACAAACTTCAGAGGTGCTGGCACTATATGTGCTCTTATAAGATAGTCTTTGTCGTGGTTGGGTATTGGTATCAATGTATAAAGGGTTTCATAAAAAGAAATTGAATAAGCTATGAAAGGATTGCTTAATCTATGGATGAGAAACACCTATGCTAAGAAGTTTAAATGTTGGAAACAGTAAATCTATGTTAAGAAGTTTAAATGCTGAAAACAATAAATGTACCTTAAGAATTAACTTGCGAAAAACAATAAATCTATACTATGAATTTGAATGCTGAAAATTTGGTAGATCTATTCTAAAATACCAAAAGTTGGATCTCTAATCTAAGAAGGAAATACTGTAAATCGAATACATAAACTGAAAATCTGATCTAACATATTCAAATGCCAAAAACTAAGTTTAGAATGCAATTATCTAATGCTACGAATTAATCGTCAATTAACCAAAGTACTGAAAGTAATCAATCTTCATGAGCAACTATAATAATAGAAAAGTGCATGAGCTTCAAGATCTGGATCACAATTTCATAAGTAATGCAAGCACATAGGAAAATAAGTGTCGAAATATGTATTAGCGGAATGCTGCTACAAGACTACGGAAACAGCGTTACCGAACTACAGAATGCGCTATAACCAACTACAAAATCAGAATGGTCGCTTTACTAAAAAAATAAAATCGTGCTATTTTAAATGCCTTCAAAAATACTTTCACATGCGATATAGATTAAGTCAATACAAAGCACATAATGAAAAATACCTGAACAGTAAAATCTCTTGACTTACGTGTTGGAGGGGCCCTCTCCAACCCGCACTCAGGAGTGAAGAAAACTTATAGACGCCGAATTGAAAGAAACATCAATCTCTTTATTCAGAATAGTAACTTCATTGTTTAATAAAAAGGTATGTAACACAAATTGTCTCAGTAGTATAAAAATGTAAAACGATAGTTCTCAAAAATGGCAGCAGGTCCCCTTCGCTACCCGAGAGGTCCCTATATATATGCCTCTAATGCTTAACCTAACTATATGTCTAATTTTCGATCCTGCTGAATAGGATTTCTCTCTATAAATCAGGGAAAAAGGCGTTGAGCTTTGTATGATCTTTCAGTCCTTCACTTGATTTGCATGTTTGTCCCTTAGTGTACCTACACCTGCTCAATCATACTCGTTTTTCATATAATTAGTTTATTGAACACGCTTTCAACATAAAAGAATAATCTTTAAAACAATTTCATTAAATAATCAAGGTAAATCATTTCTCCCACAAAACAAGTGTATTTATTCACCCTTTTCTTGTGCTTCACTGTGGGAAAAAGGCTATCAGATACCTGTAATTTGTTAAATTTTCAGAATTTACTTCAATCTGATCTAGGATCTTAACTGAGAGAACAACATGTATAGCAAATCTACAGCATATCAATCATGGACACAATAATGCAAGCACACAAGAGACACAGAGTTTACTTGGGGAAAACCGTAAAGGTGAAAAACCCCAATAACTTCCTCAGAGATAGATAGAGCAATGATACAACCAGAATACAAGAGATAGTCTTCTCCTAGCAGTAGAGCCTCCTCCTCCACAAGTGCGCCACTCTCCCAAGTGTGAGTGAGAGAATAGAATGTGTAAAATGAGAGAGACACACTCTCTATTTATACACTAACTTGACTTGACCTTTACTCAACTAGGTCGGCCTCAACTTAACCACTTAACATAATGCTGACTGGGCCGACCCCCACTAGGGTGGTCTAATAACCCTTTGACCCACATGGCCAACCCCCAATAGGGTGGTCTAATAACCCTTTGACCCACATGACTTATACAGGGCCGACCCCAACAAGGTGGTCTAATAACCCATCAAGTATAAGTTACGACACTTACAATATAAATGATGACACTTCCGTATAGAGGAATAATAACATCTCTATAGGAATACAACCACTTCTGTATAGAGGAATAATAACATCTCTATAGGAATACAATATACATATAAATGAAATAGATTCCGAAGTTACATATACATCAACACTCCCTCTTAACTAGGAAGGTATTTCTCGACACAGGTCTTCTAGCACAAGTCATCTTCTCTGGATCATCGTCACTGGATAATCATCATCGAGTCATCATCACCGTCACTGCTGCTGCTATCTAAATCGATCTCTGAATCTACTCGTCATAGGAAGTTCTACAGAGCCAGTCCTTTTTCATACTGGATGTAGGCCCACCATCTGCAGGTCTTCGTCATCACTGGCCATACTGTGGAAATCTCAGGACTTATTACGTGCGTCACAAAACCTGGCTGCAGCATCCCAGGCTATTACGAGCACACATCTCTACCTGTAGGATCTCCCAGGAGCACATTACATGTGACCCATCACAAAACCTGGCTGAAGCATCCGAGGCCTTTTTCATCCTATCTAGATCTCCCAGGAGAAAATTACATTTGGTCATGGAAAAACCTGGCTGAAGCATCTGAGGCCTTTCTCATCCTGTCCAGATCTCCCAGGAGAAAATTACATGCCATAGGACAAAACCTCGAAAGAGCATCTGCCATATATCCTAGGGCACAAATTACATGCCATAGGAAAAACCTCGAAAGACTATCTGCAGATCTCCCAGGGCACAAATTATATGTCCTCCCAAGCAAAACCTCAAAAGAGCATTTGCTAGATGTCCCAGGGTACGAATTACATGCCATAGGCAAAACCTCGAAAGACCATCTGCAAATTTCCTAGGGCACAAATTACATGCTTACCTACACAACCTATTCCACGGCCACAGAGTATCATCTGATACTCATCATACATCATCCTGATGTACACATGATCACCCTGATCATCATCACTGCAACATCCTGCTGCATGTCATCTGGAGAAGCTCGTCATCCATGATCATCCTGATCATACAATGCATCCATCTGATGCACACCAAGTATCTACCTGATACATATCATCATACATAGTGTATCCACCTGATACATAGATACATGATCCACACAATGTATCCATCAACATACATGATCTACCTGATCATACCTGATACATATCAATATACATGATCTACTTGATCATACAATGTATCCACCTGATACATATACAGATACATGGTCCAAGCATCCAACATGATGCATATAGATACAAATGATCCAACCGATCATATCCAGCATCCAACATGATGCGTACATACATATGAATGATCCAACTGATCATATCCAGCATCCAACATGATGCGTACATACATATACATATAAATGATCCAACTGATCATATAAAGCAGAAACTAGAACATCATCCTGATGCTCATCATCCAGCGCTTACATCCACAGCCATGTGAAGGATCCTCCTTCCAACATGCTTGGAATAGCTTCAGCAAATGTGTCCATCACTTCTTCCTCGAAGTGTCATCAATCTGAAGAACACCAAGCCTCTCCCTGAAGTACTCGAACTTCACCCTGGCTAGTGGCTTCGTCAGCACATCAGCAATCTGCTCATCCGTCGCAATGTACAGGAGTTTCACAGTTCCTCTCTGCACCATATCCCTGATATAGTGATATTTGATCTCTATGTGTTTCAACCTGTCATGAAACATTGGGTTCTCGGATAGCTTCACACAACTCTGGTTATCACAGAAGATACCAGTAGCATCCAACGTGAGATCAAATAACTTATACAGTAGCTTCCGTAGCCATACCACCTCACAACTAGCTAAACAGGCTGCAACATACTCTGCCTCAGCTATACTCAATGCTACGCAAGACTGCTTCCTGCTGAACCAAGAGATCACACCTGATCCCATACTGAAGCAGCACCCATATGTGCTCTTCCTATCTGCAGCACTGCCTGCCCAATCTGAATCAACATAACCCTGCAGGTTAAACTTTTGATTTGCTTCATACTTAAGCCCATAATCCACTGTACCCTTCAGGTACCTCAGAACATGCTTTACAGCAACTAGGTGAACACTCCTCGGATCCGTCAGGAACTGGCTCAATGTGTTCACCGCAAAGCAAATATCTGGTCTCGTGTTCATCAAGTACATCAAGGACCCAATCATCTGACGATGCATAGAGACATCAACCGGCTCAGATGAAGCATCACAAAGAAGCTTCAGATTCGATGTCATAGGTGTGGCCATGGCCTTGCAATCCATCATCCCGAACCTCTTCAGGATCTCTTACTACATACTTCCCTTGTCCAAGGAAGATTCCATCTGCACTCTGCCACACCTCCATGCCAAAAACAAATAGTGCATCATCCCCAAGTTCTTCATATCGAACTCGGCAGCAAGCTTCCGCTGTGTGTCGGCAATCAATCTATCTTCACCTGTAACAAACAGGTTATCCGCATACAAAAGTAGTATCACTGGATTGCCTTCCTCAACCTTGTAGAAAAGGTTGGAATCCGCTTTATTCTTGGTAAAGCCCAAACTGGATAGAAAGCTATCTATCCTACCATACCAAGTTCTGCACACATATATGACTACACCATGCTGTCTTGAAATCCATCTGGTGCATCTTCTATTTCATCACTTTTATATTTCTCAATGCTACCATCTGCAACATGCTTGATCTGATAGTTCCATTTGGAAGTCGCAACAGACTTCCCTTCAGCTCTTGGGACCGCATCCCAAACATCGTTCTTCATGATCGACGGATCATGGCATTCTTCCCGTATCCTGGGAACTTCAATATCTTCAATAGATAATTTTGTTGCTGAACAAATGTTGTAGTTCTTCTTTTGTAGGTGATGGCATATGATCTTTCCTACACAACAAGTTAAATTGCATGATTAGAAAACATCTCATAGTTTTCAGAACAAATTCTTACACATAAAGAAATATGTCATACAGTCATGCAATTATCTTAACCAATGCTTCAATACAACATTTATCCATATCCCGTAACTTTCTAGATGCCTTCCAATCTCTACCAGAACATTGTTAAGAGTGCACAACTCCCAACATGTCAGCAAAGAGGTTTCATTCTAGATAAGTAGCAATGGAATGTTGTACAGTGCCATAGGCCACTTACCCATGCATATTAGTAGTATACTATTCATCAATGCAACTATTCTAATATGCATAATACACAACCTAATTCTAGGAACATCAGTATATACATTATTGAACAGTATTATTTAAACAATAAAATATGCAAGTAATGACAATTCAAATACTTATCTTTGTTTGTTTGTTGGGTTGACTCCCTCTCAGTCTTTGCTTCTTTTCTGCAACTCCATTCTTATGTGGATTGTGAGAAGTGGTCAACTCCCTCTGAATATTTGCATCCTTGCAAAAACTACTGAAGTGTGCTCCTTTGCTTTCTTGCAGGAACAACTAGAGTGTGCTCCCTCTTGATCTTTGCTTCCTGGATTACCTGTCCTTGAACTTACATCCATCCTTAATTACTATGCATGCTTATTAGTATCATCATTGTGTTATCCTTGAGGTCTCATACATAATCACACATTTATTAGTATAATCTTAAACATGTATAGTCATGATCATTCACAGATAATAAACATTAGTATTCAAGGTTTCAGGGAAGTCTTCTTTTACTCATACATATTCTTATTTGATCATAGGACTCTTCTAGTTAGTTGAATCATCAATCAAGATAAGAGATATAATATGCATAAAACCCGTGATTATTCAAACCTATACCTTCATGATTCTTCTGGTTAGTCATATCATCAATTATGGTAAGAAACATAATATGCATACAACCATGATTACTCAAACCTATGACTTCATGAATAATCATTATCAACACCACAATAGTATAAGATCCTAACACAAGGTAGAATTCTAGCTTGATATAGGCAAAACATACCTGGATTAGCATGCTCGCTAGATATGTCTAACATACCCGCATAATGTCTTCTGGTTCTCTTCAGTGACTTGTGCTAGTAACCTGCATGTCTCATAAGTTAACCATTGTAGAACCAAGTTATACATACCTCGAAAGTAGTTCTTCTATGTGATCCATGACAATGGATTAATCTTTGTCTTCATGTCACCATGAGCATATGTTCTTGAAGTAGAACATGATTTGATTTTCTTGGTGTACCTTTTTGTGTTAGCAGACAACATAAACCTCATACAACACTATAATGCATTAGTACAATCATAAGTGTCAACACCCTAATCAATGAATATCTTTTATCATGCATTCATAATTTTATTAAGGTGATACGACAAGTCTAGATTTAATCAAGATTGTACTAACTATAATAATATGAAGACAAATATACCATAAACTTAATCATGAACAAATATCGAAACATACCTGGATAATTCATACCTGTCGATATTGCTTGTAATCTTCTTATGTAAGGCTTTAGCCTCATCTCCCTCTGAAACAGGAACTTCTTCACTTATGTAGGTGACCAATCCATCTTCTTCTAGGATTAACCCAATCCACTTGATTTGCAAGAACTGGATCTGGAGCTGGATTAGGGTTTGTCAGAGAAACCCCAAAAATTCAAACTTTGAATTTCAAACTTACGAAAGGATATAAATATGCGCCTTGATGAGCTGATCAAGCTGGTATGCTCAGAATTTGAAAAATGCAAAGTTTCACTCCTCAATTTTTCCTTTGAAACTTCCGGATTCACTAGACGTGACCCCGAACTGGGGTTTGATGAAGCTCATCCTTCTGCCCAACCAAAAATTCTGATCTTAGTCTCTAAATTTCGATTTTGATGAGTAGCATCCAGCCATGGTATTTGATTACAAAAATTCCAACTTTCTCTGAAGCCCTAAATTCCGGAAGCCATGAATGAAGGTACTCAAAAATAATTCTGTTTTGACAGAAATATGTACCTGATTGTTTTTGATGTACCTCCAAACTTTTCAATCCACAGGGTCTAAAAACGTTTCCTGAGATAGCCCGACCTGTTATCTTTCCATCCTGATAGGTCTGACCTCAATTGGATTCTCTGAGAGAGAGTTATGCCAAGTGTCGCAACGTGACCTATTTATGGGATAATACAGGAGAGCGAACTTGTACGGCGTGCCACGTGTCACTGTTTCAACTTTGGCCTCTGAAAACTTTTCCTGAGATAGCCCGACCTGTTATCTTTCCATCCCGACAGGTCTGACCTCAATTGGATTCTCTGAGAGAGAGTTATTCCAAGTGTCGTAACGTGACCTGTTTATGGGATAATATAGGAGAGCGAACTTGTACGACGTGTCACGTGTCACTAGTTCAACTTCGGCCTCTGAAATTTTTTTCTGAGATAGGACAGTTTGTGTACTACCTGTCACCTTTTACTAAATTTCATTTGGAGCTTCTTAGCCCAAGTTATGACCTTTTTCCCAAGGTCACCTGATTTTGACTCAGAACTGGAAGAGGCAAAAACCCTATATTGTACAGATCATAAATCACAAAGTACAACGAATTAGAGGTTGTACTTTGGACACAAGGTACATGGGGATTTAATATTCGACTTGTAAAGGTTTCAGATCCGAAAACTTTGCCAAAATAGATTTATAGCGAATGTGCTACGATGACTGGTTTTTGCTATATCAAGCCCTAACATCGTAAGTGCAACAAGTGTCATACATGCCATATCATGCCTTCTTTCAGGCTAGCTCTGATACCATGTTAAATTTTCAGAATTTACTTCAATATGATCTAGGATCTTAACTGATAGAACAACATGTATAGCAAATCTACAGCATATCAATCATGGACACAATAATGCAAGCACACAAGAGACACAGAGTTTACTTGGGGAAAACCGTAAAGGTGAAAAACCCCAATAACTTCCTCAAAGATAGATAGAGCAATGATACAACCAAAATACAAGATATAGTCTTCTCCTAGCAGCAGAGCCTCCTCCTCCACAAGTGCGCCACTCTCCAAGTGTGAGTGAGAGAATAGAATGTGTAAAATGAGAGAGACACACTCTCTATTTATACACTAACTTGACTTGACCTTTACTCAACTAGGTCGGCCTCAACTTAACCACTTAACATAATGCTGACTGGGCCGACCCCCACTAGGGTGGTATAATAACCCTTTGACCCACATGGCCGACCCCCAATAGGGTGGTCTAATAACCCTTTGACCCACATGACTTATACAGGGCCGACCCCAACAAGGTGGTCTAATAACCCATCAAGTATAAGTTACGACACTTACAATATAAATGATGACACTTCCGTATAGAGGAATAATAACATCTCTATAGGAATACAACCACTTCCGTATAGAGGAATAATAACATCTCTATAGGAATACAATATACATATAAATGAAATATATTCCGAAGTTACATATACATCAACATAATTTGGACTCATCATCAACCATGGTTATACAATGAGATTTCATTGACCATGGTTAGACATTTCCAACCATGGTTAACTAAAGTTAACCATATAACTGTGATGTAACCATAGCCAACCATGATGCACTAAATAATGTTATGACAACCACAATGCTCTAAAGTCAACCATGCTTAAACAATGTTCAACCATGGCTTAACATATTCAAACTTAGTTTAATGTCATCAATGCCTAAACAATGGTCAACCATGGTTCAAAGTCAACCTTAGTTTAAAGTCAACTATGGATTGAATTCAACATTCCCAAACAATGTTCAACCATATTTTAACCAAGGTTAACCAAATTCAACCATGAAAATCCAAAGTGAAGCACATTTACCTATAGTCTACCATTGTCAACCATAGTCAACCATGATATGTGTTCAACCAAAGTTAAACATAGTCAACCATAGTCAACCAAAGTCAACCATAAAGAAACCATAGTCCACCATGGCTAACTAAATTCAATCATAGTTAATCATAGTCAAGCATGATGCATTGAAGTCAACCATTCCCATGATCAAGCATGATGCACTAAAGTCAACCATTCCCATAATTGAGCATATGCACAAAAGTCAACCCTGCTTAAACAATGGTCAACCATGGTTTAATATAGTTAAACATAGTTTAAAGTCAAACATGCATAAACAATGGTCAACCATGGTTTAATATAGTTAAACATAGTTTAAAGTCAAGCATGCATAAACAATGGTCAACCATGGTTGAAATTCAACCATAATCTACCATGATGTAACCATAGTCAACCATAGTTAACCATGCTGCCCTAAATTCAACCATGTCAATGCATTGGTCAACTATGGTTTAATATGGTCAAGCTTAGTCAATCATAGATTGACCCCCTTCATTAACCATGGTTAGTAATGGTCTAACCATGGTCAAACACTAGAAACCATGGTTTCCTAATGATTGGCCATGGTTCTCTTGGTTATGTCAACCATAGTCAACCATGATCTAACATGGTCTTCCATAACTAACCAAAGTCAACGATGATTTACCAAAGTTAACCATGGTTAACGAACGTCAACCATAGTCAACCATGGTTAACCAAAGTTAATGACAGTCAATGATGAGATGTCATCAACCATGGTTAAACATAGTTAACCTTAGTTAACCAAATTCAACCACAGTCAACCATGATGCAACCATAACCAACCATAATGCACTAAAGTCAACCATATCCAGCCATGGTGTTCTAAAGTCAACCATGCCTTAAAAATGGTAAATTGTAGTTTCAAATAGTTAAACTTAGTATAAAATAAATCATGCCTAAACAATGGCTAACCATGGTTTAAGTTCAACCTTGGTTTAATGTCAACCATATAATAAAGTCAACAATTGTTTAAAATCCAATCATGCCCAATGGATGGTCAACCATAATTTAACTATGGTTAACCAACATTAACATAGTCGACTATGGTTAACCAAAGTCGGACATGGTCAATGATGAGATGTGGTCAACTATGGTTAAATACAGTCAACCATGGTTTTAACTAAATTCAACGATAGTCAACTATGATAAAACTATAGTCAACCATAGTAAACCATGATTAATAAAAGTTTACTATAGTTAACAATGATGTACCAAATTAAAACATGCCCAAACAATGGTCAACCATGATTTAACATGGTCTAACTTAGTCAACCATCATTTGACACCCTCAATAGAACATGGTCAAACAATGCATACTGTGGTCTAACAATGGTTGGCCATGGTTCCCCTGGTTATGTCAACCATGGTCAACGATGATCTAACATGGTCTTCCATAACAAACCAAAGTCAACCATTGTCCACTAAAGTCAACATTGGTTAACATTAAGCATAGTTAGCCATATTTAACCAAAGTCAACTATAGTTAATGGTGAGATGTCATGAAGTAAGGTTAAACATAGTCAACCATGGTTAACCAAAATCAACCGTTGTTAACTTTGATGCAACCATGGTCAACCATGGTGCACTAAATTCAACCAAATACCACCATGATGAACTAAATTCAACCATGCCTAAACAATGTTCATCCGTAGTTTTCTATAGTCAAACATTGTTTAAAGTCAAGAATGCCTAAACAATAGTGAACAATGGTTCAAAGTCAACCTTGGTTTAAAGTAAACTATGGATTAAAGTTAATCGTGCACAAACAATGGTCAACCATCCTCTATCCATGGGTAACATAGTTAACCAAAGTCGACCTCTGTTAACCTAAGTCAACCACGGTCAACCATGAGATGTGGTCACTCAAGGTTAAACATAGTCAACTACAATTAACTAAAGTCACTCATAGTTAACCATAACGCATTCAAAGTCAACCAAAGTCAACCATGAAGAAACCACAGTCAATCAAGGCTAACTAAAGTCAATCATAGTTAATCATAATCAACCATGATGCACTAAAGTCAACCATTCCCATAGTCAAGCGCAATGTACTAAAGTCAACCATTCCCACAGTCAACCATGGTACACTATTTAGTCAAGCATGATGCACTAAATTCAACCATAGTCAACTTGTTCAAACTTGGATCAACAATACTAAAAAATGTTAGCCATGGTCAAACATGGTCAATGATGATTGACCACATTTAACCTTTTCTAACTAAACTCTACCTTTTAGGAAACCATCCTTCTTAAATTATATCTATCCATAGTCAAACATTCTTAATCATAATATAATACTGTAACTAAATATAAATACACTTATTTAAAAGTGTTTGATATACACCACACTTTCTAAATTGTGTATTTTTTTAAAATCAAATTGTATATTTTATATACAATTTTATGCATTTAAAGGCTTTATATATTCATATTTTATAATTTAAATAAGAATATAGAATATTTGGAATAAGGAATTGTTCATAAGACATTTTATTTTTTCTATGTTACATTGTCACAACAATGATCTTGAAATAAACATCTTAAATTTGAATATATATGAGATAGAACCATTTTTATTGTTTCATTTTGACATAAAACATAACCCTCTATATGTCACATATGTCGTAAATTTTGTCATTGCAACATTTACCTCTGTCAAAAATTCCTACAAAATATTGATTTTTCTTTATATTTTTTATTTTTATATTAATAGTAAAATTAAACCAATTATAATCATAGTAATCAAAATCCTACTATTGATAATCTAAATAATCTATAGCCAACCTTTACGGAGTTCACAAAATTTTAAAATTTTATGAAGCACACCACACCAAAGTTTCATATATGATCAACCATGCCTCACCTAAGTTAAATATATAATGAAACATCCTACACAAAAATAATCCAAAGTTTTACAACAAAAGTCAACCTAACTTAGCTTAATTCACCAAATTCAACAAAGTATAACCATAGTTAACCAAATTCAACCATGATACTCATGAGTTACAAATATAATCAAGTAAACCTTATCAATGTGACACAAATCTTCATGATTTTCCTTAAACAATCGTAATATTTAAGATTGTTATATTCCATATTAATATTAAAAGTAATGCATACATAACCAAGGTTCACTAAAGTTAAAAAGTTGAACATCCACGGTACACCAAAGCTACACACAAGTCAAATCTATAATCAATAATGGTACACCAAATTTTAATATATAATCATTCATAGTACACCATAGCCAACCACACTTTACCAAAGGCACCCACTTTTTTCAAATTGCTAGATTTACATTAATTAAAGTCTTTCACATTCACACACACTTTTATAACCAAAGTCAACCATACTTTACCAAAGTAGTCAAATTCAAGATTGTGTAATGGTAAATGTGGTAACTATCATTTAATACCCTTCATTAACCAAAAGGTCCATGTTGTTCAACCTTTGCCAACTTTCACTTTACAAAATCAACCATGCTCAAACAATAGTCACCCATTCGTCAAATAACACTAATACTAATAATAATAAAATAATTTATTATTATTATTATTATTTTAAATAGTAATAAGAATAATATTTTTTACTTTTTTATTTTTAATAATAATAATAATAATATTTTACAATTATTTTTCCACCATACATTTTTAAAAGAGGGAAAAATGGCAATCAACCACTTTTAAAAATATGGTTGTGCTTATATATATATATATAAATAAGGATCACTACTACACACTCAAGATGGACTGTGGGAGGGGCACTAATACAAAGTTTGACTTATTGGCACTTTGGTGTGTGCTTACTGTTTTAATTTCATTTGGGCTTCCAAGAGTAACAATTAAATGGGCGCAAGGAGAGTATAATTTAAATATTACTTCTCTTTATCAATGGTTATGGCACTGTCATAATTTAAATATTACTTCTCTTTATAAAAGGTTGCTAATTTCGGCACTGTCAGCATTTTTCATAAGTCTATCTTTAACTTATTTTTTTCACTATTTGATTCTCTATATGAATACTAATAGTATGATTTTTTTAGCTGAAAAAAAAAACTAGTAACGACGAGCTCATTCACATGTTAATTTTGAAATTATATCTATAAAAACTAGACAGATAGTGTGCACTATTGTAAGAAAATTATTTCTTCGACCTATATAGCAAAAATAACTATCCAATATAGCAATTAGCTGAAGTATTTTGCAATTGGGAAACTAGACAAGCCCTAAATGATCTGTACTTCTCAGTGCTATGAACCCAGAATTTTATGAAATGTCATAGCTTCCATAGTGTTTGATAAAATATCATACTCCCGAGTCCCAATATATTCGCACTGTGTATTCTGTCTTGAATGCCTCTAGAATGCATCCACTTTGGCACACATTTTTAGACATAGGCCTGTAGTAGATTTTGTCGTGACGAGAGAGAAGAGATAAGAATCTAAAATGGGAGGTCAGTTTTCTTTTTGTAAAAGCCGTGGAATGCAAGTTTCCTGAACTAAAGCCAATGCTAGCCTAGCCTAGCCTAGCCTAGCCTAGGTAGTGCTGACTTCCTAGGTAGTGCTGACTTGCTCAGAGAGAAAAGAGATAAGAATCTAAAACGGGAGGTCAGTTTTATTTTGTGGAATGTAAGCTTCCTTAACTAAAGCCAACTCCTGCCGAGCCTACTTTTCTCTCTGTATGTTTTTGGCATTTATTGGAAACATTGGCCTCATGCTATAAATATGTTTGGACTTAGACGTGCTCACCTGGGGTCGTCCGCCGTGTCTTTCTTGCCTCTTTGTGCTTCCTGTGGCTATTTGATCACTTTCAAACAAATCAGTCACATCGATAGGCAAAGATCTTGGTTTGCTAGCTGAGTACAGCTTTCATGCCCACATGCATGAGAGAAGAGAGAAAGCACAGCCTCCGATTCAATCTTTGTTATTTTTCGTTCAATAATATTGAAAGTAGACGCTGTTGGAAGTGATATAAGACAGACTAACCTACACTATCTCAAATATAAGTTTTTTTGTTTATTTTAATATGATAGTGATTGAAAGTAATGAGTTGCATTATAATTTAGTATGGATTTATCCAGGTTAACATATATCTATGATGATTTTAAAGTACATTATATGTATTTTGTGTATTCAAGGATGCTAAGTTTTGTGAGGAACGGCCTTTTGAAATCAACTGAAAGATCTAATTTACAATCAAGCAAAATATATGGCGCACCAGCTATAAGGAAAATGCATTAAAAAAAGTGCCCAGCTATTTTTAGGCTGACAGGTACTCTAGTTTGATTATACTCGTAGCGCTTAGGTATTTCAGCTGTTTGCTCAAAGTCACATCGCTTAGAATGGAAAAGCTATGTTTCTAATAGAGTTTTGATAAATCTGTGAGAAAAATAGTGATGAATTGTTTAAAGGAAATAATCTGTAGAGCTGTTCGAGAACGACTTTTAACGATTTGATCAGCATGAAGCGCATTTTTTATGTTTTACTAAGCTCGTTGGAAGAGGTATTACGAAGAAGGTTTTCTCAGATATTTGTTACAGTTAACAGTTTAGAAATTGCAGAGATGAAGGCACTTCCTTATTTATATTATAAGTTCACATAATCCAAAATTTATGTGAACTTTTATATCTATTTTCGCCTTCAATTAAATAATATGTGCTTTTCTCAATTATGTAAATGTCATATTAATGGATGTTACTTTATTATTTACCATTGTATTAAATGTTTATCTATTTTGTTGCTCTCAGTCTTGATATCACAAATGCTGATCAACTTGCTCGGGAGATGCAAACATTAAATACTCATAACAATGAATACAAATTTCATAAACAAAACTTGAGTCGTAGAGATAATTGTTTGGATTAGGGTGTTACTCTAGCATATGGATGGAGAAACATCCAAACACTCTTATATAAAAATACATCTATTGTTTATCTTTTTATGGAGAATGAGTTATTTGACATATTTTAATTGGTCATTTGTTGTAATGTTTAACTTCAATCCATGATTGATATACTAAGTTCGAACATAAATCCATAACTAAGGATTGACTAATTTTCTTCTTAATTTTATGAATTGTAACATACCCAACCCTAGAACACCACACCAAGGTTGGGTACATGGCTCTTATCAAAGGGGAAGGCTAAATCTAAGTTATGCACAATGGAATAATACTCTACAAGGTTAGGCTATCATGCCAATCAAATCAAACCTATTTAAACAATCAACTACCTACAAGCAAAACGACCCTTCCAATGCAACAATTCCTCATTCTACATGCAATGCAATGTAATGACACATGAATACATTCAAACCATAACTTATTCACATGTTTACTAAATGTCACCACACCTATGGGCACTCACCCACCACCATATAACCAACTAAATAAATCAGTTTTGCGTACATTCACGGAATTCCATTTACAACAGTAACCAATCAGGATTCATCATTTCTATTTTTCTTTAAAGCAGAATTATACACTAATGTATATCAGATCTAATGCAAAAAATTATTAGCCATAAACCCCATATAATATCTTATCCGTAACATCCATACACAATCATATGGACTGTCCAAATATCAAATCCTTGAATGATCATAATTCATAAGCAAACTAGCTTCTAAAGCAACAAATAAATCAGCAATCTATTCTACCTCAAGTAGCATAATTATATCACTACTTTTATTAGAATTCACCATATTAAATAACGACCATTAACCCCCATGGATGATATGATCTAGAACATCCATACATATCCATATGGACAACCCTAAAATCAAACCTCATGATGATCAAAATTTTCAAAAGCAAACTAGCTTCTAACAGCTAGATTAACACAACCACATACCTACTCCGTGAGATGTCAATTTATCAACATTTAGTTAACCAATCGCCATGAACATGAATAGAAATTAAAATCATGTAATGATAGAGATATATCAGCCTCCATGGGCATATGTACGGATACATAAATAAAGAGGTATATCTAATATAAATACTTATCTTGTATAGGGCGCAACTGGCATCAACGAGACAACTTTCCTCCCATCTTTAGACACTGTCAAGAAAACTTCTTGAGCAGGCCACCCTCGAGCTGAGGTCTTGGATTTCACATGAAAAGGAACTCTTCCCAATTTGATCCCTAACGATAACAAAAAAACTCAGATCTCAACCTGATGGATATAACACATGATTTCCCTTCTCCTGCAATACAACTTGTGATCACTAAGATCTCTTCCACATGATTGTTCCCCTCTCTTGGAAGTCAAGCTATGAACAATATGGTCTTCTTCACAGGACTATCCCCCTCACCTGGAAGACCAATTGCAACAATTAAACTCTCTTGCACAGGATTGTCCACCTCTCTTGTAAGACAAAACATAACAAATAGGATCCCTTGCTCAAGATTTACCCCCTCTAATGAAAGGAAAGCACAACAAACATGATCTCTTGCTTAGAATTGTCCCCCTCTCCTGCAAGTCCAAGCACAATAAATAAGAATTTCTTGCTCAGCCACTTGTTCCCCTCTCCTGCAAGACAGAGCACAACAAAATAGTCTCTTCACAAGATTGTCCCCCTCTCCTTCTAGAAAAAGTTGTGGTAAAACTAATCTCTTCTCCCTGCAAAACAAATCTTGACCTTTTGGGTGCAAATACCAATTTGAATCCCTTCCTTAGGTATTCAAATTGAAGGGAGAGCAGTCTCTCTACTATTTCACTATACTCTACTCACAGGATCTCCATTCACCTCCAAGACAAAACTGGTGCAATTGGGTGCAAAATACCTGCCAAATACTCCTTTGGAATTTGCAATATCGTCAGAGCAACCCTTTTCACCAACCAAAAAACTCCATAATGATAGAATTCCCCCCATTTAGAGCAGTTCGAATCTCCCTATACCAATTTGAATTGCCTCCTAGAGATGGACTCCATACCACTAAGAAGCAACTCCCAATCACTAAGGCTTCTCAAAACCCACTGAATGACCCATTAAATTTATCCACGGACTAACTCGAATCCACTGAGACTGACTCTAAACCACTAACAAAAACACTCTGATTCATTGGCTAACTCAAATTTGTCAACGCTGACTCAAATCCGCCATAACTGACTTGAATTTACCAATAAATTACTCCAATGCACTCAGGATAATTCGAATTGACCCAAAAATGATCAAATTAAATAAGGATGAATCGAATTCATCTCATTAACTGAAGAGTACTAACTTTAGACACTCATTAACTGAACACTACTAACTTTAGACACTAATTAACTGAGGACAACTCAAATTAACCAGACTGACTCAAAATTACTCCAAATAACTTAATACAATTCAATTTGACTCAAAATTACTACAAATCACTTAAAATGTGCTCCAATTAGAGTGGATTTACAAGAATTAGGTGCATGATTGACACAAACAATCAATTAGGCACATACGACATGAGTGATGTGAGAGTGGGCCCCACTAAGATCTACTTAAGGAATATTCTCTCCAGTGAGGGCACATTAGTGCATGAAAAACATTAACAATGAAAAATAGGACCACCATGGTCCACTAACATCAAAATTATGAAACATTGAGTGTTGTTAGGATGAGAAACAACTCCTAACCCTAACCCCTTCACATGTGGAAATCCAAGACCCCCTAGCCATGTTTGTTGTCCATGTTGAGCCATTATTTATTTATAAGTAATTATAATAATAAAATAACATAATAAGATAAATAAATAATAATCATATTAATGGTCCATGGTCCAGGCACCTAGTGCCACCATAAAAATTTATAAATGACAAGGTCACATATGTCCATGGCTTACCATTGAGGTATCACATCCCTTCTCCCTTAAAACAATGCATCGTCCTCGATGCACACTTATTCAAAATTGAAATAAAAAGGTGAGGATATGCTTCCCTCACAACATCTTCTAGCTCCCAAGTAGCATCATCAGGTTTGTAATGGGTCCATTGGACCTTGACCTCCTTGATCTCCCGGTTTCTGAGCATTTTTACCTTGCTTCACAATATGCATACTCGTTGTACCAAAAAATCCCCTTTTGGTTCCACCTGAGTCACAGCCAATCAATGGATCACCTTATTAGTCCTCAGGTATGTGTATATATATATATATATATATATATATATATATATATATTAACAAGATACATGAAGTATACCATAATCAATTTACCACTTGCATCACATTCTAACCTATCACATAATTAGTTTCAAATATGCGTTTTCCAACAAGATATAACAAATATAACTACAATAAAACAATCACCTGTATCACATTCCAATCTATTACATGATTATCATCAAGTGTATAGTTTTTAAGTAAGGACATATGAAAAACATTATGCACTTTGATACAGGATGGTAGTGCAAGCTCATAAGCAATGGGTCCTATTCTTTCTAGGATCTCAAAAGGGACATAGTCTCTAGAAGCTATATTGGAACAGTTTCCTAAGTTCAAAGGAGCTCTTTCTAGGTTTGACTTTCAAGAATACCTGATTTCCTAATGCAAACTGCTCTTAATTCTTTTTCTTATCCACATAACTCTTTTGTTTCTCTTGAGCTGCTTTCAAATTCCATTTGATTTTAACTATATGATCTTCCATATCCTTAAACGGTTCTGGTCCAATGACGATTATGTCCATTGGATTGTCCCAACTGATAGGGGTGTTTCACTTTCTCCCATACAATGCCTTGAAAGGACTCATCTTCAGAGAGGCATGATATCCATTATTATAGGAAAACTCCACTAAGCACAAGTAATATCAAGACACAAAGAAAAATGTAAATACCACATCTAAATAGAAGTAAGATCCCATATGATATATTGGAAAATATACTAGTGAAAAGGGAACATATGAAAGGCTTCCTATAGGAATTGCAAGATGGATTTTACTACAGCAAAACATAACTATTCAAAAGTGATGACATTGTTATTCATTGTTCTAAATTTTTCCAAGAAGCAAAGGATTGTAGGTCATGGCAACAAATGCAACTTGGAGGATTTTTACTTGAATGTGGATGCCTTATTTCCTTGAGTGATAAGAAACTTAAATTTTGGATTTTGGTTTCTTTGATAACACACTAAAAATAATTACTAGTGATCTAAAATTTAAATATTAGTGTGGATAGTTTAAATTTTTTTCTATATCCCTCGTATATTATGTCTCTTGATGGACTACTAGCCCATAAAGAAAAAAATAGTGATTGGGTTGGTTTACATCCTATATTTAAGCTTTTAAGCTTTTACTCATAGCTAATGGTAAATAATATCATAGTTTAGTTTTCAAAAGAGGCTATGAGACTTGGCGAAGGAAATAAGGTGGGGATATTCAAGGTACATAAGAAAAACAATTAGGGTAATTTTTATTTTCTTTAGAAGTATTGTTGGTCAGATGAGAATGTTGTTTAACCCATATCCAATATCTTTTCCATTGCAAGTGTTACACTTGGGAATAAAACAACTAGCAGTAAATTAGGCACCATTCTAGCCTATTCCAACTCTTAAAAACTTAGATAAGAAGGCATCCTCAGGGTATAATTGACTAAATATTTGGTTCTCTTTACAGGAAGAAGTTTTCTCAAGGTTTACAACATCGAAACAACAAATGATAACTATAGGAAAATGGTGACTTTCACATTGTTTCTAATGTGAACCTTGATGCTAGATTTGTCTTGCCATGTTATATGTGGTTGCATACCCTTCCTCACTAGTTGCAAGGACTCAATACAACAAGGAAGGGGACACCCACTATACTAGTAGAGGAGGAAGTTGAAATTGTGAAGTGGTACAAAACCATTGCAAAAGTAGACCATGGCCTTGAAATACCTACCCTAAAATCTTATGTGGCACACATAGAACAAGGCCAACCCATACACAGATGGATTTATAGACAAGTTAATATGGATTTTTTTTTTAAATGGAATGTAAATTTGACACTCATAACCACTAAGGATATCAAACATCTAGCAAGTAAACCATTTTTTACCCAATTTAAAATGTTGGCATTGAAATGTTTCTCCATACCTAGTAAAATAGGCGAGCTCTAGTTCATCACTTCCATCTGTTGCAACCCTCCTTTCTTGTATAAAATGCCTAGCTTGTACAATTATTTTGCATAATATATATTAATAGTCAAAGGAAACAGTTTATCAAAAGGCATCATAAATACTCAAATTTACTCACATTTTCCCATGGCAGAAAATCTAAACAAAACAATGTGAAGTCTCTTCAATATTTATCTTAATTAATCAACCTATGAAAACTAGACATATTTCCAATTATGTTATGATATAATATGTAAATATATCTTTAAAAATTGATTTACAATTTCATGAAGCATTATGTTTATGTTAAAATCAACAAGTGTAAGTATTAATTAATATTTTAATGTATGATAATTATGACTTGGATTTTTGAGGATTCTTAGTCTATGTTCATGGGTCCACCATTTTCATTGGAAATTATTAGGACAAGAATGAATTTCACTGTGGATTGATGGATCATGGGTTTCAACATGAGAAACTCAAAGCAATGAGGAGGACTCATCTTATGGTGTATATTCAATCTTTTAAAGAACTATTAATGGAGACCATTGAACATCCATTTAAAAAGGTTCATTTCTATCTCATGTAAGTTAATATTTTCTCCAAACACTAGATCATTTCATCCAAAAGGCTAAAAGGATAGTTTCCTAGTGCAGTAAGGAAGAAGTGCAGTGGTTCCTATGTGAAGAAAAAATATACATCCCAAATTTGTATGTCTTGAAAATTTTGAAGTAGTGAAGAGGCATTCCTTAGTGAAGGGATGAATGTGCATATTCCATAGATTTTGAGAATTGGCAGAAGAACTACATAAATTATTGTCAAAAAATAATCAAATTACTAAAGGAAACTTTTCCTTTTATTTATTTTCTGGTGGACAATCTATTATCTTTCTCAATCCCTGGAATATAGAATAGAATTTAACAATCATAAAACAACGTCCATGGTGTCATGGTAATCTTGAATTGGAAATGAAGAAACGGTTTCTAAAATTTGATTTGGAAAAAATAGTTGTTTACATACCAAATGCTTGTGCACCTTTCAAATTTCCCTTTTTATTTCTCAGATAAGGAATTTCTGAAGAAAATTGGAACACAATTGGTATATTTTTGGTACAAATTCATCACCATAAGAAAAAAAATTAAGGATCCATACATGGCAATGTGTCAATATTTGTTTTGAAGTGGATCTTAGCAAAGACTACTTAGATGTGATTTATTTGTTACATGGAGGACTTCTTTGAAAAAATATATGTCTAGATATAGGAATTGTCATATGGTCCTATAATTGTTGGAGTTAACTTTCCAAGTCGGTGAAAGCTTAGAGTTTGTATTGTCGTCAATGGAGTGTAATTTCCCCATATTACATGTTCACCCCATTTTTAAGTTGGGTTACTATAAGAAACACACCACCAACTGTCATTCATGGAAAAATTTGAATAAATACTCAATGGAAAATCTACTACAATCGAAATCAATGTCAATTAAAAGTTGCTACTATTACAAAAGTGAGGTTTAAAAACACATGAACTTAAACCCTTAAAACATTGAAAACTAGGAAAATTGAATGGCCAGGGATCAAACGTTGGCAATTTTTTACCCAAAACTAGTGATCAAGAAATAATTCTTGAATAAATTAGAATTGTAAGACTAAATGAGCAAAATTAAAACCCCAAATATAAAAGAAAGGAAAAAAACTACATTTAAAATGATTAAAGAGGGAAAAGACTAAAATGAGTGTATGCAGTGCGATTGATTACTGCTTTCTAATTCAAGCATCCTTCATTACAAGAAAGAATATATAAGTAATAAGAAAATAATAGTGTTGGGAACAACATAAAAATAAATTAGGATCCTCTAGCTCAAAATTTAAATTTCGGTAAATCTAAGTGAATAATAAATTTTGCAGTCAAACAAACGAAGCAAATCAAGTACCTATGAAACTTGCAATCCTTTGAATTCCACCAAATCAAAACTTGAGCATTTCCAATGGCATGATGTTAACTAAAGGATTCACCTTAAATCTTCTCAAATATTTAATATGTTCATTCCCATTGTATCTAAAGAAGTATGAGTAAAAAGGAACAAATACGAGTCAAACTTTAAACCCTAGTTCATTCCATTTATATAGATTGGGATTGATGGCTCCTCATAACCATTATTCCATCTAATTTTGGCAATACAATTTAAAAAATCCTTGTTCATTGAAACTGGGGTGATTGGGAACTGGAATCCTAGTTCACACCAAATGGGGAGGGTGAATTGCACCAAGGAATCCCCATTCTTAGAAATTGAGTGTGAATGGAAGGCCATAACTTAAATTCCATGGGAAGAAACCAATTTTCTTTACCATACTTCATAAATTTGCATGGGATAACCCTCTACACATAAAAGTTTTTAAAATAAATTGGGGGTGAAAGAAAATAATAATATTAAAGCACTACCACACAAAATATTCACCGAATCAAAATTTGAAACCCCTTAAATTTCATCCATGGGTGAAATTTTTCCCCTAAAATTTTCCTTTTCCACCACTTTCTTTATGAAATGGTACATAATATCAATATGATTCATGCAATCATGAAATGTTATATTATTCACTACGTGAATACCACTTTGAATATCACAGTACAAAGTGATCTTCCCCTGTATCATCTTGAATTCATCCATAAATTAATCTATCCATAATTTTATCTTTATTGGCCTTAGTTGCTTCCACATATTTTTATTCATTGGTTGATAAAGCCACCACTAGTTGCAACTTAGAAGTCCAACTTACAACTCCACCAGTAAGAGTGAAAGTATATCCTATAGTAGAATTTCATCCATATCTGTCTCCACCAAAATCAGAATTTGTAAAACCTTTAATTTGTAAATCTGTCGATCTATAGAAAATAACATCACCTGAAGTGCCCCTTAAATATTTGAGCATCCACTTCATAGCATTCTAATGCTCCTTACCAAGATTCATCATAAAATAGTTAACAACTACCATTTCTTCACCATTATCCAGTATGGTGCTCACCATGGAGAACATAAGGCTCCCTACTTCTTATGAATATGGTACATGAGACATGCTTGACTTATCTTCTTTAGGACATTGTTCAGAAGAAAACTTGAAGTGTGTATGAAGTGGGGGGATAACTGGTTTTTCATTTTTCATATTAAACTATTCTAGAGTCTTCTCTATATATGAATTTTTACTTAACTACATCTTCCTACATATCTATATATATGTATATTGATGCAAGAGCATAAAGGCCTAGGCAGAGCAGTCGAAGTTGATCGACATGAAGGGTCGACTAGGGGGATTTTCAACGACTATTAGTGCGAAGGAAGACTGGATTTCTAAAGCCAAGCAGTCGAGCAGGAAGCTTTCAAGGTGCGTCGACAGAAGGAGAAGGTCGAGATTCGACATATTGTAGGTCGACAGACAACAAGAGTGCAACGGAAGGAGTCGAGGGTCGACAGGTTATTGAATTAAGACACCAACAGGTAGAGGCGGATGCCAAGCATGGAGGAAGGGGCGGAATGGCAAAGCTGAAGATGTGAAGTGAAGCTAATGGATAAGTCGAAGGCTGGAGGAAGATAGTATAGTTGATGTCAGTGATGGGATCGACTACTGTAGTAGAGTCCAAGAAGCTCAGAAGTCAAGGCGAAGTACTTGGTAGCTATTTGGGGTTGCTAATGAAGTTATGAGCAGTTAAGAAGGTAGTTGGGATCAAGAGGTTGTGCAGCATGGCCAGAGGGCACTGAGAATTGCAGGTCTGCAGGATCTGGAGGATTCAGTAGATAGAGGAAGAGTGTCTCGGGGAACGGATTGGACCTCGGGATGAGCAGCAGAGTAGTAGCAGGGTAGAATACCAGTGCACAGGCACATAATTGGTAGTTCAGTTCGATCAACAGAGGATCGAGGGGAGCAGAGATCTTTCATCCATAGCTCAATGAGCGCTTGCATTCATCAGAGGTCATGAGAGGGAGAAGATCGCACATAGAGATATTGTTGAGATATTGTAACTTCAAAGAATATTATAATTGTACTTTATTATTCCAGAGATGTTTCAGTCCTCCGTAAAAGATCTTATTGTATATCCGAAGATGTTTATTCCTCCGTCGGAATGTGGTAACTTGGGTTATTAGACTTCCCTAGTGGAGGTCGGCCCTTTATGTGTTATGTGGGTCAAAGGGTTATTAGACCACCCTAGAGGGGTCGGCCCAGTCAGTTGTAGTGGGGTATTTAACCCATTGGTTAAATATGAGCCTACGTGTACTTGTGTAAAAGATATGTCAGAGTAGTGTATAAATAGAGGAGGTGTGTTCCTCATTTGAGACACTCACTCATTCAAGGGAGGCGCACTTGTGGAAGAGAGGTCTGCTATGGTGGAGAAGGAGATCATGTCTTTGGTTTGCATCTTTGTATATTGCTGGTCATCTATATTGAGGAAGCTTTACTGGGTTTTCTACCCCATGAGGGTTTCCCAGGATAAATCTCTGTCTCTTGTGTTTATGCTATGCTTGTTGTTTCTTCAGTGATCCTGTATATGCTATTATTGTGAAATGGAATGTAATGCTGCTATTTTCTGTCTTAGCATATTGAATTTTAACATGGTATCAGAGCTAACCTGAAGGAAGACAAGGTATGGCACTAAAGACACTTGCTTTACTTACGACAATTTGAAGGTTAGGGTTTTACATAGCAAAAAAAACCAGTCATCGTAGCACTTTCGCTATAAATCCGTTTTGGCGAAGTTTTCGGATCTGAAATTGTTACAGGATGAATCTAAAATCTCCAGGTACCTTGTGAACAAAGGACAACCTCTAATTCGTTGTACCTTGTGATTTATCTGTACAATAGAGGGTTTCTGCCTCTTCCAGATCTGAGTCAAAATCAGGTGACCTTGGGAAAAAGGTCATAACTTGGGCTAGGAAGCTCCAAATGAAATTTCGTGAAAAGTGACAGGTAGTACACAGACTGTACTATCTCAGAAAACGTTTTCAGAGGCCGAAGTTGAACCAGTGACACGTGGCACGCCGTACAAGTTCTCTCTCCTGTATTATCCCATAAACAGGTCACGTTGCGACACTTGGCATAACTCTCTCTCAGAGAATCCAATTGAGGTCAGACCTATCAGGATGGAAAGATAACAGGCCGAGCTATCTCAGAAAACTTTTTCAGAGGCCGAAGGTCAAATGGTGACACGTGGCACGCCGTACAAGTTCTCTCTCCTGTATTTTCCCAAAACAGGTCACGTTGCGACATTTGGCATAACTTTCTCTCAGAACATCCAATTGAGGTCAGACCTGTCAGGATGGAAAGTTAACAGGTCAGGCTATCTCAGAAAACGTTTTCAGACCCTGTGGATCAAAAATTTCGGAGTTACACCAGAAACAATGAGGTACATATTTCTGTCAAAACAGAATTATTTTTTGGTACCTTCATTCATGGCTTCCGGAATTTAGGGCTTTGAAGAAAGTTGGAATTTTTGCAATCGGAGACCACGGCTGGATGCTACTCATCAAAATAGAAATTTAGAGACCAAGATCAGAATTTTTGGTTGGGCAGAAGGCCGGGCTTGATTAGACCCTAGTTCGGGACTTTGATCAGAAAAGTGGAAAATTAGGGCTTCTGTAAAAAATGGGAATTTTTGAAATCTGTGACCACGGCTGGAAGCTCCTCAGAAAAATAGAAGCTTAGAGATTTGGATCAAACCTTTTGATGGGGCAAAAGAGTGGGCTTCATCAAACCCCAGTTCAGGTTCACGTCCAGTGAATCCGAAAGTTTCAAAGGCAAAATTGAGGAGTAAAACTTTGCAGTTTTCAAATTCTGAATATACCAGTTTGATCAACTCATCAAGGCGCATATTTCTATCCTTTCAGAAGTTTGAAATTCAAAGTTTGAATTTTTTGGGTTTCTCTGACAAACCCATATCCAGCTCCAGGTCCAGTTCTTGCAAATCAAGTGGATTGCGTTAATCCTAGAAGAAGATGGATTGGTCATCTGCATAAGTGAAGAAGTTCCTGTCTCAGAGGGAGATGAGGATAAGGCCTTACATAAGAAGAATACAAGCGATCTCGACAGGTATGACTCATCGAGGTATGTTTCGATATTTTTCCATGATTAAGTTTATGGTATGTTTGTCTTCAGGTTATTACAGTTAGTACAATTTTGATTTTAGATTTGTCGTATAACCTTAACAAAAATTATGAATGCATGATAGAAGATATTCTTGGTTAGGGTGTTGACACTTATGATTGTACTAATGCATTATGATGTTGTGTGAGGTTGATGTTGTCTGCTAACAAGATACAGGTACATCACAAAAGACAAATCAGGTTCCATGACCATGAAAACATGAAGACAAAGACTCATCCATAATCTTTGTTCTACTTACGAGGTATGTATGACTTTGTTATATTATGCTTAACCTATGAGACATGCAGGTTCTAGCTCAGGATATCTAAATCATTGAAGAGATTGTTTAGATGTGTTGTACATAACCAAGTAGGTATACTAATCCAGGTATGTTTCCCATGAATCTTACCTTGTGTTAGGATCCCTTATATAAGTATACTTGGAATGATTGGTTATGCTTATTCATAAAGTTAGTAATCAAGGGATTATGCATACTAATGTTTATTAACTATAATCATGACTATACATTTTCAAGATTATTTAGTACTATAATGTTTTGATAGCATTTAGAATATACTAATGAGTGTATGTTTGTGCATGAGATCATGAGGATGACTCTTGAGCATGCACAGTGGTACAAAATGAATAGAAGTTCAAAAGACATACAGAAGATCAAGCGGGAGGCAACCACACAAACATAAAAGATAAGTATTTGAGTTGTTATTTGAAATAGTAATGATATTGCCTGTAATAGGTTGTATGCATATTTGTATTCCTAGAATATATAATGCTGAGTATAAACATTCATAGAGCATTGAACAGTATACTACTAATGTGCATATGATTGGTAAGTTGGACAAACATTCCATTATTGCTTGTCTAGAATGAAACCTCTTTGCTGACATGCCGAGAGCTGTGCACACTCTCGATAGTATGTTCTGGTAGAGATGGAAGGCATCTAGATAGCCACTGTATGCATACAAGATATGGGAAAGTGTTGTGCCAAAGTATTGGTCAAATTAGTTGCATAACTATGTAAATGATATCTGTATGCATAATAGGTTATTATGTCAATATGATTTGATGATTATGAAGTATTACTAATCCTGTACTTAATTTTGATTTGTAGAAAAAAAAAATCATGATGAATGATGAACAAGCGATGGATGTTCAACAAAAGGATTTACAAATCAAACACACTATAGAAAACTTATGGTTAAGAGATTCTCTTAGAAAGAGGAAGAGAATCATGATGAGATGTTTTGACCATTCTCTTAATAATGTAATCAGGTTCTGTATGGGTTCCCAGGATCAGTAGTCAATTGATGAGCTTAATGATCATCATGGGTGATGTGGATCTCAACCCTTGCTACAAGGTTGAATATGGATTCTATACACATATGACATGGATGCAAGAAGAAACTCACCATAGAGTTCGAATGACTTTGAGGCTCATATTAGTAGACCCATCTGACGAGAGATGGCACAGATAGATATGCAGAAGATCACTCAATGCAGAGTGTGAATAATGGACAATTGACAGCTTCATGACAAAGCTTGGGCTTTACCAGAAGTAAAGCTGATCCTAACCTTTACCTAAAGGTTGTGGATGATAAACCTATCATACCATTATTATGTGACGATGATCTCTTTCTGACAAGGAATGAGAAACAGATCATGAAAATGGCTGCTGAAATAAAAATGAAAGATCTCATATTAATGCACTACTTCTTAAGTCTAGAAGTATGGCATGATCCAAAAGGAATCTTTTAAATCGAGGTAAGTATGCTGTGAAGTTTCTAAAAAGATTTGATTTGTTGGAGTGTAAAGCCATGGCCACTCCCATGGACTCCAACTTGAAGTTATTAGTTAATAACTCATCGGATTTAGTGGACCTAACCCTATATAGACAAATCATTCGGCCAATGATGTATTTAACAAATACTAGGCCAGATATATGCTTTGTTGTAAATACCGTAAGTCAGTATCTAGTAGAACCTAGAAAGGTTCACTTAATAGCTACAAAGCATATAGTGAGGTACCTAAAAGGTACTTTAGATTTTGGTCTATATAATCTTGGAGGTCATGAACTCCATTTACATGGTTACTCAAATTATGATTGGGCAGGAAGTGTCTCAGACAGAAAGAGTACTTTAGGTGGATGTTATAGTCTTGAATCTACCATGATCTCATGGTTTAGCAAGAAACAATCCAATGTGGCTCTCAGTACTGCTGAAGCAGAATATATAGCTGCATGCTCTGCTAGCTGTGAAGCAGTATGGTTTCGGAAACTTTTATCTGGAGTGTTTGACTTAGAAATGGACCCCACTGTGATTATGTGTGATAATCAAAGCTGCATCAAGATGACTGAAAATCCTGTGTTTCATGATAAGTCAAAACACATAGAGATCCGTTACTTTTATATTCGAGATATGGTGCAGAAAGGAGCTATCAAGCTAGAGTATATAAGCACTGAGGATCAAATTGCTGATATCCTGACCAAGCCTCTGTCTCGAGTAAAGTTTGAACACTTCCGAGACAAGCTTGGTGTAGTTCAGAAGAACCCTCCTCGAAAGGGGGAGTAGCACAGTATGAGACAGACAAGCCTATCTCATCAATGATGAGGTTACCTATTTTTCTGCACTTACTCACCTAGAATTATTTAGATTTAGGACTCTTATATTCTTTATTTTGATGGTTAGATGTATACATGCTCTTGATGATAGATGTATACATGCTAGATACTTTTGATGATAGATGCTTTTGATGATTAGATGTATACATGCTTTTGATGATAGATGCATACATGTTTTGATGATGATGATACATGTTGTGGTTATACATGTTTTGATGATGATTATACATGTTGTGGTTATACATGTTTTGATGATACATGTTGTGGTTATACATGTTGTGGTTACACATGTTTTGATGATGATGATACATGTTGTGGTTATACATGTTCTACATGTTGTGGTTACACATGTTTTTATGATGATACATGTTGTGGTTATACATGTTTTGATAATGATGATACATGTTGTGATTATACATGCTTTTGATGTTGATGATACATGTTGTGGTGATACATGTTATGATGATGAGGATACATGTTCTTGATGAACATGTGAAGGGATTGGATCATTCCTGGACTTCAGTCCGAAAGAAGAGCCGTAGACGTATGTCTTCGATAATGAAGGGATTGGATCATTCCTGGACTTCAGTCCAAAAGAAGAGCCGTAGACGTATGTCTTCGATAATGAAGGGATTGGATCATTCCTGGACTTCAGTCCGAAAGAAGAGCCGTAGACGTATGTCTTCGATAATGAAGGGATTGGATCATTCCTGGACTTCAGTCCGAAAGAAGAGCCGTAGACGTATGTCTTCGATAATGAAGGGATTGGATCATTCCTGGACTTCAGTCCGAAAGAAGAGCCGTAGACGTATGTCTTCGATAATGAAGCGATTGGATCATTCCTGGACTTCAGTCCGAAAGAAGAGCCGTAGACGTATGTCTTCGATAATGAAGGGATTGGATCATTCCTGGACTTCAGTCCGAAAGAAGATCCGTAGACGTATGTCTTCGATAATGAAGGGATTGGATCATTCCTGGACTTCAGTCCGAAAGAAGAGCCGTAGACGTATGTCTTCGATAATGAAGGGATTGGATCATTCCTGGACTTCAGTCCGAAAGAAGAGTCGTAGACGTATGTCTTCGATAATGAAGGGATTGGATCATTCCTGGACTTCAGTTCGAAAGAAGAGCCGTAGACGTATGTCTTCGAGAATGAAGTCCTTGGTGGACGGTTGAGGATTAAGTCATCCTTGGACGTAGGTCCTAAAAGCACGGTGAAGGATTGGATCATCCTTGGACTTTGGTCCTGTAAACTGAGCCGTAGACGTGAGATCTCCGAGAACATGATAGGACTGGATCGTCCCTGGACTTCGGTTCAAAAGGTACATGACTGGTTTACATCATTCCTTGATGATGACGATGATCGTGTGATGACGATGTTGATGATCGTGTGGCGATGATGATGATGATCGTGTGATGATGATGCTGATGATTGTGTTGATCATGTGATGACGATGCTGCTGATCGTGTGATGACGATGCTGCTGATCGTGTGATGACGATGCTGATGATCGTATGATGACGATGCTGATGATCGTGTGATGATGATGCTGATGATCGTGTGATGATGATGCTGATGATTGTGTTGATCGTGTGATGACGATGCTGATGATCGTATGATGACGATGCTGATGATCGTATGATGACGATGCTGATGATCGTGTGATGACGATGCTGATGATTGTGTGATGATGATGCTGATGATCGTATGATGATGATGTTGATCGTGATGCTGATGATCGTATGATGACGATGCTGATGATCGTATGATGATGATGCTGATGATCGTGTGATGATGATGTTGTTGATCGTGTGTTGACGATGCTGATGATTGAGTACTATCAACCCTGATGATGTTGATGTTCCAGTATTGAAGATGTTCCAGTAACTAGTTGAGTTACTGATGATGTTGAGAAAGCTTCCAATGATTTATAGATGTATCATGTATGATGTTGATGACTCCTTGCTCGTGCAGATGCTGTTATAATATCCTTCTCGTTAAGGGGGAGTGTTGAGATATTGTAACTTCAAAGAATATTATAATTGTACTTTATTATTCCGGAGATGTTTCATTCCTCCGTAAAAGATCTTATTGTATATCCGGAGATGTTTATTCCTCCGTCGGAATGTGGTAACTTGGGTTATTAGACTTCCCTAGTGGAGGTCGGCCCTTTATGTGTTATGTGGGTCAAAGGGTTATTAGACCACCCTAGAGGGGTCAGCCCAGTCAGTTGTAGTGGGGTATTTAACCCATTGGTTAAATACGAGCCTACGTGTACTTGTGTAAAAGATATGTCAGAGTAGTGTATAATAGAGGAGGTGTGTTCCTCATTTGAGACACTCACTCATTCAAGGGAGGCGCACTTGTGGAGGAGAGGTCTGCTATGGTGGAGAAGGAGATCATGTCTTTGGTTTGCATCTTTGTATATTGCTGGTCATCTATATTGAGGAAGCTTTACTGGGTTTTCTACCCCATGAGGGTTTCCCAGGATAAATCTCTGTCTCTTGTGTTTATGCTATGCTTGTTGTTTCTTCAGTGATCCTGTATATGCTATTATTGTGAAATGGAATGTAATGCTGCTATTTTCTGTCTTAGCATATTGAATTTTAACAGATATCACACATTTACTTATGTACATTGTAAAGCATAAGTCCGACCAGTTATTTGTTTACATTCCCTTCCATATTCGCATTGTAACCATTTATTCAATTGAAGTAATAGAATCCAACTTCTGGAATCCTGTTTACACCATGTCTATGTGAGAGTTGTGTGTCGTGTGTATTGCTAAGAAAGAAGGTTCGACCAACCCGACTTGCGCCAGTTGGTATCAAAGCCCGGAAGCAGAGTCTGGTTGAGTTGAAGCATCCTATGAGAAGGAGAGCATCATTTGGTATCACTATTGGAAGTGAATCCAGTGTTGAGTGTGAACAGCTCCAGCTGCGGTTGGGTAGAGTTGTAAACAACTTGTGAAAGTCCAGTTGTGATTGGATGAGTGGGAGTTTCATTACGGTTGAAAATGGCTCACAGAGGCATTAATGTTCGAGGATTTGGACGAAGAGTGCATGGCGGTACAGTCATGGTTGATCGTGAAATGTTTAATGAGTGCATGGGAACAATGCGAAGTTTGATTAGTGAAGTCTCAACGATCAAAAAAAGCCAAAGGTGTGGATGCATTCTTGATGCGTTAGACTAGAACGACGAGGAAGTCGAAGAGGTGGAAGCACAGGAAGTAGTAGAGGAAGAACCAGAAGACAAAATCATCAAGATTCTGACAAATATAAGAGAGGTCAGATTAAGATGGATGTACGTACCTACTCGGGAAGTCTGGATCCAGAAGACTTGATCAACTGGTTCAGATAAATGGAGAAATACTTCAACATAGAGAATATTGAGCATCATATACAAGTTAAGACTACATGTCTGAGGTTGAAGGGCCATGCCTCATTATAGTGGGACAGTGTGTAGGTTGACAGAGTCAAGAAAGGCAAGGAGAAAATCAAGTCTTGGGATAGGATGGTCGCCAAGATGAAAGGGAAGTTCTTGCCGAGTGACTATGTGATTTCCTTGTTCCGGAAGTTGTAGAACTTTCGACAAAAAGAGATGTCCATGAAAGAGTACACAGAAGAGTTCTACAGATTGTCGATAAGGTCCGGCCAAACCGAGGAAGGTGAAGAAGCTATCGCGAGATACGCGAACGGCTTGAAGTATGCTATATAGGACAAGTTGAGCCTATCAAGGTTCAGAGCAGTCGATGAAGCCTACTAGTTAGCTTTGAAGGCAGAAGAGAAACTGTTGAGGAAATTCACATTGACCAGAGGTAGAATGACTGGTCATGGTGCCAAGACTGTTTCCGCGAAAGGACAAAGTAGTGGAACCAGGACAGAAGCCGTCGAAGACAACCGACGCACGGAAGGGACATCGACTAAGGAGAAAGCGCAAGAAAACTGACGTGAAGGTTGAGAGAACCTCGGTCAAGGTGCTTATGGTTGAAGTGGTCCATTCGACAGAAAAGGAGCTGACAGACCAGCTGTGGTTTGTTACAAGTGTCGAGGATTCGGACACAAGGCATATGAATTCCCAGAGAACCTACACGTTTCAGAGGAGTCGAAACCCATACATCGAAGAGATCAGCAAGCCGACGAGAGGGTAGAGTCGACATCCAAAAACAATGAGGATGGGAAAATAAAATATCAAACCATGACGGTCAGGAGAAATTTGGTTCAGGATGATCGACGCGACAAGAAAGAGCCGGCATAGCGAAAGGCTATCTTTCGAACCATAGTATGGATTGGTGAGTTGTATTGCAAGACCATAGTTGACAATCGCAGCATGGAGAATCTTGTGTCGACAGAGGTCATTGACAAAGTGGGTTCGAGATGTCGGGAACACCCACACCCATACAAGATCTCTTGGTTGCAGAAAGGACATCATGTCAAGGTAACCAAACAGTTCCTGATAAACTTTAAGGTTGGGAAACTTGAAGACAGTGTACTGTGCAACGTAATCCCAATGGACACATGTCATATGTTGTTAGGGAGACCATGGCAATATGATCGGAAGATGATCTATGATGGTCAAGGCAACATAGTCACAGTGTGGAAAAATTACACGCAAAGGACTCTGAAGCCGAAGAAGGAGGACCAAACCGACTGTAGGCAGGGAGAGAGAAACTATTGGGAGAAGCAAGTGTTGATTTGTTCATCCAAGGAATTCCTCACAGAGGAGGAGAAGCAGTCGGGATGTTTCACAATCATTCTAAAAGGACCATGTGTCTAAAGGTCGACAATGGAGAGGATTCCGGTCGAAGTCGAAAAGATGCTCGATGGGTTCAGGAGCATAGTCGTCGACGAAGCACCGACAAGAAGCATATCCCATCAGATCGAATTGATTCCATGTTCGAGTTTTCCAAACAAGGCACCGCATAGAATGAATCAGGAAGAGGGCCAGGAACTCAATCGACAGTTCCAGGATTTTTTGGATAGAGGACTAATCAGAGAGAGTTTGAGTCTATGTGCGGTACCAACACTATTATCATCGAATAAAGGTGGACAATGGAGGATGCGTACAGAATCCAGAGCCATCAACAAGATCATGATCAAGTATCGGTTTCCATTTCTGAGAATGGATGACTTGATGGATTGCTTGAGTGGAGCGAAGTACTTCACAAAGATCGACCTGAAGAGCGGTTATAACCAAATTTGGGTTAGATAAGGAGATGAATGGAAGATGACATTCAAGACGAAAGAAGGGTTGTATGAGTGGTTAGTCATGCCATTTGGATTGACTAATGCACCCAGTACATTCATGCGGTTGATGAATGAAGTACTGAATCCATTCTTAAGAAAATTCATCGTAGTGTACCTAGACGACATCCTGATATTTAGTTGAACCAAGACAGAACAATTGGAGCACATTCGACAAGTATTGCAGAAGTTGCAGGGAGATAAGGTGATGGTGAACCTGCAAAAGTGTTTCTCATGAAGGAAGAACTGGTATACTTGGGATTTGTATTCTTGGGTAAATGGTTAGTGATGGACCCAAAGAAGGTGAAGGCAATATTGGATTGGTCGGAACTAACAAGTGCGACTGGAGTAAGAAGTTTCCATAGACTTGCCAGTTTCTATAAGAAGTTCATCCAGGGATTCAGTCAGATATGTGCACCTTTGACAGAGTGCATGAGGAAAGGGCAGTTCAAGTGGAAGGAAAATTTCTAGAGAGCGTTCGACAAGTTGAAGAAAAAGGTCATTGAGAGCCCAGTGTTAGCGCTCCCATATTTCGACAAATTTTTCCAATTTGATTGCGACGCAAGTGGAAAGGCAATTGGAGTAGTGTTGAGCCAGGAGGATCAACCAATTGCATTCTTTAGCGAGAAGTTGGATGATGTGAAGTGGAATTATTTGGTCTATGACTAGGAGTTCTATGCTATTGTCCAAGCATTGAATAAGTGGAGGCATTATTTGTTTCTGAAAGAATTTGTGTTGCACACAGACCACCAAGCACTGAGGTACTTGAATACTCAGTCGAAGTTACCTCAGCAACACATGAAGTGAGTCAAGTTCTTGCATGGATATACCTTCATGTTGCGACATAAATCACACAATTCGAACAAGGTTTACGACACGCTGAGTCAAAGAGTTTCATTACTGAACACGGCGACATTTCAGGAAATGGGAATAGAGTCGGTGAAGATAGAGTAAGCGACCGACGAGGATTTTGCAAAAGCATGGGAGGCGAGTCGAGAACCGTGGAGTGTTGACAGAACTCCATACTTGGATTATTTCATCCAAGAGGGATACCTATTCAAGGGACAACAATTGTGTATTCCCAGAGGATCCGTAAGGGAGAACTTGATTTGAGAGATGCACAGCGGCGGATTAGCAGGTCATTTTGGCATTGATAAGACCAAAGCATTGGTCGAAGAGAAGTATTATTAGCCAAGAATGATGATAGATGTCGGGAAGTGGGTACAATGGTGTCGATTTTTCCAGTTGGAAAAAGGAAGAAGTCAAAATACGGGGTTGTATACGCCATTACCAGTACCGAATACCCCATGGGAGCACCTGAGCATGGATTTTGTGCTAGTATTTCCGAAGACGCAACAAGGTAATGACTCAATCTATGTTGTAGTCGACAAATTTTTGAAAATGGAACACTTTATTCCATGTCGGAAGACATGTGACGCCACAAGCATTGATGTACCATTCTTCAAGGAGACAGTCAGATTGCATGGGTTTCCGAAGAGTATAATGACATACAGAGATACCAAGTTTATGGTACATTTATGGAGAACCCTATGGAAGAAACTAGACACGAGTTTGCAGTTTACCTCAGCATATCATCCACAGACAGATGGACAAACCGAGGTGGTGAACAAAATTTTGGGAAACCTTCTAAGGTGTTTGACGGTCGACAAACCCAAGTAGTTCACGTACAACAATTCTGTGAATTGGTCGACAAGTTTGAGCCCATTCCAGATTGTTCAAGGACAAATCCCACATGGAGTGGTGGATTTGGTCGAGTTACCAACATAAATCGGGAAAAGCGTGGATACAGAATTATTCATAGAACATATGAAAGAAGTGAATGAAGTTGTGCGCAAGCACATAGAAAAGAGAAACGTGACATATAAGTTGAGAGCCGACAGAAAGAAGAGGCTACAGTTGTTCATCGAAGGAGACTTAGTCTATGCACATTTGCGGAAGGAGATATTTCTGACAGGAACCTATAACAAGCTGAAATTGAAGAAGATTGGACCATGTAAGATTCTGAGGAAGATTTCAAACAATTCTTATGTGTTGGACCTACCGAAAGACTTGAGCATTTCACCTACGTTCAATGTCTCAGATCTGTACAAGTTTAAAGAAGGTTCAACCAGCGGAAGTGCGGAAGTGTCAAATATCGACTGGACAGTGCAAATTCTAGATCAACACAAGGAGGAAATCAACGAGGTAATAGAGGAACGCAAAGGTGGGTGTACACGCAGTTCACGAAAGAAAGAATACTTAGGGCGATGGAAGGAAGATGAGTTGCAGGAGGTGACATGGATTTTCGAAGAAGAGTTCAGGAGACTGATGGAGCAGTCGAGTTCTTTTTCACATGGGGAGTCTGATGCAGGAGCATCAATGCCTAGGAAGAGCAATCGAAGTTGATCGACATGAAGGGTCGACCAAGGGGATTTTCGATGACCACTGGTGCGAAGGAAGACTGGCTATCGAATTCCGAGCAGTCGAGCAGGAAGCTGTCGAGGTGTGTCGACAAAAGGAGAAGGTCGATATTCGACATATTGCAGGTCGACAAACGACATTAGTGCAAGAGAAGGGGTCGAGGGTCGAAAGGTTATCGAATTGAGACACCGACAAGTAGAGGCGGAATCCAAGCGTGGAGGAACGGGTGGACTGGGAAAGCCAAATATGCGAAGTGAAGCCGATAGATAAGCAGAAGGATTTTAGGTTTCCGTGGTTTGCATTGTTGGGAAAAAATACTGTAGCAGAGTCTGAGAATCTCACAAGTCAAGGTGAATTACTTATTAGTCGATCAAGGTTGCTATGGAAGTTATGAGACGTTAAAAAGGTAGTTGGGATCAGGAGGTTTTTAAGCACGGCCAGAGGGCGCTGAAAACTACAGGTCTGTAGGATCTGGAGGATTTGGAAAACAAAGGAAGAGTGTCTCGGGGAATGGAGTGGACCTAGGGATGAGCAGCAAAGAAGAAACAGGGTAGAAGACTGGTGCACGGGCACATAATTGGAAGTTCAGTTCGATCAGCAAAGGATTGAGGGGAGCATAGATCATTCATCCATAGCTCAGCGAGCGCTTGCATTCAGAAGAGGTCATGAGAGGGAGAAGATCGCACATAGAGATAGCACACATTTACTTATGTACATTGAAAAGGGTAAGGACGACCAGTTAGTTGTTTACATTCCCTTCCATATTCGCATTGTAACCATTTATTCGATTGAAGTAATAGAAACTAGATTTCGGCATCCTATTTACACCAAGTCTGTGTGAGCGTCATGTGTCGTGTGTATTGTTAAGCAAGAAGGTCCTACCGACCCGACTTGCACCATATATTCATCCCTAGAATTTGATTTGTCACTCCTAAATCCTTCATTTCAAATGTCCTAGAAAACTTATCTTTGAGATTAATTATTTTCTTCATGTTGGGGTCTGCAACTAGAATATCATCAACATACAGTAGCAAGATAATAAAATTTCCATAATCAAACCTCTTATAATATGCACAATGGAACTTGCCTTCATGTCTACTGAAACCTTGGCTCTTCATGAGGGTGTCAATTTTTTTGTACCAAATCCTTGGCACCTATTTCAATCCATACAAATATTTCTTGAGTCTGCAAACCAAATGCTCTTTGCTTCATTCTTTATATCCCTTAGGTTGATCCATTTAAATTTATTCATTAAGATCACAACGTAGGAAATTAATTTTCACATCCAATTGTTCTAACTCTAAGACACGTTCCTCTACAAGTGCAAGTAAAACCCTTATAGTAGTAAGATTCACAACTCGAGAGGAGATTTCATTGAAATATATACCCCACTTCTTCTCATAACCTTTTTCTACCAAGTGAGATTTATAAGATTCCATCAACCCAACATTGTTTTTCTTTACTTTATACACCCACTTATTTCCAACAAATTTTCTTCTTGGTGGGAGATCCACAATTGCCCATGTTTTATTCTTGTTTAATGCTTTAATTTCTTCATTCATGGATTTCCTCCATTTATTTTTATTCGCATATTCTCTAGCTTCCTTAAATGAATGAGGTTCACCATCATCAACTAACAAATAAAAATAAGATTGAAAATCGGGAAAATACCTTTCTAGATGTCTCTTGCGACATGTAGATATTTTCAGTTGTGACTGTTGAACTTGTTGTTCTTCGTGATTATCAAAATCTTCATTTTCATCTTCACTCATTTTTACTTTAACTAGTACAATATCAGGTGTCTATTGTACCTCCTTCCTTTGCATCGATTTTCATTAAAAACAACATACTGACTAATTGCCTTGTGATCAATAAGATATCACAATCTATACTCCTTTACTATATTATCATAACCGATAAAAACACATTTCCTTGACTTTGGGTCAAGCTTGGACCTCTTTCACAACAAAAAGTACGCAAATGAGAATAATCAACTAACTTACCACACCAAACCTTCTATGGAATATTTCCATCCAATGTAGTTGTATTAACAAACTCTACTCATAATCCATTATCCAACCCAAATGCACTAAACATGCTTCCTACATGTTCCATGATTGTGTGACTCATCCGCTCAACCACACCATTTTGTTGTGGTGTATATGTAGTAGTATTCTAGTGCTTAATTCCTTCTTATGTACAAACATTTATCAAATTCCTTGGATAACTATTCTCTTCCATTATCAATATGAGACATAAAATTGACTTGCTAAAAATTTTCTCTACTCATTCCTTGAACTCTTTAAATTTCTCAAAGGCTTCTTAATTATTTTTCAGAAAATACACCCAAACCCTTCTAGAATAATCATCTATAAAGTTCATAAAATATATAGAAAAATTTATAGACAGAGTGGAGATTGGTCCAAATATATCAAACTGAATAAGTTGCAAGAGATTAAAAATTTTACCAAAGATTGCAGTAAATCAAACTCTCTTTTGTTTACAAAAAATACAGTGCTCACACAAGTCTAAATCAAAAGACTTAATCTTATAAATCATACCTTGATCATGCAAAGTTTTCATACCTTTTTCACTCAGATGTCCAAGTATTTGATGCCACAACATCACTACATCATGAAAATTTCCTGAGACGGTTTTTGTTGCATTATTTTATTGTGTCATTGCACAAACGATACAAGGTCCCATAAGATTTTCCTTTTGTTACCATGAGGGGTCCTTTGGTAATTTTGCGTCGATTGTCACCAAAGGTAGTAGAATACCCCATATTATCCATCATCTAGATTAAAAGAAAATTCTTACATAGATATAGTACATGACGTACATCATGCAACTTCTTTTTTGTTCCATTTTCTAGCTTGATTTCAATGTTCCCTCTTCCCAATATTTATAAAGGATGATCATAACCTAAGTAGACCATTCTACCACTATACAGATGATATTTGATAAACCAATATTTATGTGGAGACATGTGGAATGATTCACCTGAGTCCAAAACCCAAGCATATAATAGGGATCTATTGTTACTGAGACAAAAATCCTTGCATGTTGTCGTCTCTTATAAATCTGTTGTACTAGCTTTAGTTGATGGTTGGTATAGATTTTCATCCTTCTTCCTTTTTTAGATACCAACAGTCCTTCCTCAAGTTATCTGGTTTCCCACAATTCCAACACTTCCCTTTTTTGCGTCCTCTAGACTTAGATATGGACTGTGATCTCCCTTGTTGACCCCTTACGCTAGATCACCCTCTCATAGATAGGGATTCACTAGTAGATGGATCCAGAGATGATTTCCACCTTAAGTATTCTTCAAACAAAGCAACGACCACATCAAAAAATTTAATATTTCCTAATGATGAGTTGTTGATGGTCACCACCATATGATCCTAGCTATCTAGGAGGAAACAAAGTAAAATAATTTATCTGTCCTCATCCTCCACCTTTACACCAACTAAAAGTAGATTGTTGATTAGGGTATTAAACTCATTTAGATGATCTACCACAATTGATCCCTCCTTCATCCTTAGATGATAAAGTTGCTTTTTTTTTCAGGAATACCTTATTTGTTACCAAGTTAGTCCCATACACATTCCAAGTATTCTCCCAAAGGGATTCTACAATCTTTTCTCCAACAAAATTGAACAATACAAAGGCTACTAGGAAAATATGAATTGTAGAAACCACCTTTCTATTCAACTTTATCCATTCCCCGTATGGCATGCCACTCTGTTTTTTCAAAACCCCTTTCAAGGTTAGAACTTGCTCATTTTGAACCAACAAATCCTCCAACTTCATCTTCCACGAGGAGAAATTATTTCCATCAAACTTCTCAATCTCAGACCTAGTTAAACCTCCTATCATTGTTGTATCTCCCACTCGCAAAAATCCCTACACATATTACCAGTTATATGCTTGTGGGAACCCTACATGAATTTCGCTTTGATATCCATGAGAATGGAAAAATGACAAGATTGCAACCACCAATATCCCCCATGGTGTACCACGAAGATAGTTCATGAGGTGATGGGGTTCACACTTGGATCTAGTTGTTTCTTTGCCATCTCTTGGCCTATAAAAGGAAGCCATGGGCATCCATATAGGAAGAGAAAATTTATAGCAAGGTTATGCTGCTGAAATTTTATTGGAGCTTCCTCATAGACCATCTCTTTCACACTTATTGGAATCCTCCATCCTCCCTTTCCTCCCTCCTTCAAGCGGTAAGTGATTCTCTCCATTGGTTCTTTCAGATTTCTAGCATTTAGTGTGGAAAAAATAGGCCTCCCTAAGGGATATTGTTGGCTTCCCTTTGAAGCCTTCACCTCCTAAGTGACACTACATGTATTTTCTTGACCATTCGGAAATCTAAAGTGGTTCTTTCATTGGCTCTTTGTTATGGTTTGCACCCTACGTTCCCTTTTCTTACTTCAAGTTATTTTTGTTTCTATTTTTTTTTGTTTCACTAACAAGGCCTTGCAGGATCTACTTTGGGGTTATCACATTTTCTTTTTGTTTCTAAATACTGGGCCTAGCCAACAACCTCAAAGGATTTCCTCCAACATGGGAGAGGTTGCAAACCTTTGTGCATACTTTCCCAAAAAGGAAATTTATGGTGACTCCACTTATTTTTGTCCATATTCTTCTTAACTAGGTTGTTAATTGTTAGATAACTAATTTCTAATTTATTCTCCTTTGCAAGTGAAGAGGTCCATTCCCTTCATTCCATAAATTCATCCTCCTCTTAGCCATAGAATATTTTTTAATAGATGTGTGGATCCTCGCGCCCCGTCCGTGTAGTCTACACACAAAAACCTTCAACAATAACATTTTCTGTGCATTTTTACAAGTCCCTACTCGTGCAGTTTGTATTTCACTGCCTGTGTGACCTCTTCGCATTGTAATCATGTTATTGCACACTAGTGACTATTTTTTCCGAGCTACTATGCACCTGTCTCTTTTTTTTGCGCACTGCTATGTCATTTGATTTTCTTTTTATGAGTTTTTCACAATTTTGCAGCCCCAATGGCTACTCACTAATGAACTAGAAATAATTTACTTGCAATTGTTACATTTTTCTATATTAATTAGCTCACCTACACTAATATTATGAAGTAAATTATTTCTAGTTAGCGCATTGAGGCTTTTAACAGGCCTCATTGTTGTAACTAGTATTCAATATTCAAGAGTCCTTCTCTCTAAAAAAATATTGAGTTAACCAACCTTGAGGCTTTTAACAGGCCTCATTGTTGTCACTAGTATTCAATACATTTCATGTTCTTTCTTTAATTTGCATGTTTTTAGGATAAAGTAGTGCAAAAACCACTTTTTGCACACAAGAAAGGACCTAAAGACTCTCCTCTCCCTATGTATTCTATTCAACTCACAATTATTGTGATCTTGGTGAATCAAAAAAGGGTGAGAAGTGTGAAAAACCTCCATTGCACACTTTTACTTCATTAGCACTTTCTTTTTGTAAGCACCATTATCATTTTCTAGAATTAAAAGTTAAATCTCCATTTGCAGTTACTTTATGCTCTTCTGGTTAATTGCAAAAATCAATTTGCTTACCTCACATGTGTTTGCATCACTATCACACACTAAGGGACCTAAAATCTCCGTCATTATGATTATGCTCTTCACCTCGAACTTCTTATGAGCTTGGTGAATAAAAAAGGAAGGGAATTGTGAAATACCTCCCTTACACTCCTTAAGTGAATTTAGACCCTTAAAATCAATATTTTTCAATTCCAACCAACTAAAATCTTCCACGGGAGGTCACAAAACAATGTTTTAGTTAGGTAGGATTGATTGGGCTAGGCATCCATTAATGCCCATGACCAGTCTAGTTTCATTAAGATTTTTGAAACATAGCATTGTTGAATTAAAGGGTGCTATCATCAAGTGTTAAAAGAAAACCCGGATAAGAAGTGCATCATCCCCGGGGAGGTCAAATATGAGGTATAATTTCCTTTCTGTATCCAAAGAGCCACTCGGCTTTTTGTATAGGTGACACTATACTTCCCAGGAAAAACCACTTATCCACACTTGACGCAAGGTATCTTAGTGTCCAAAATTAGGACATCGCCAAGGAGAAATTGTGAATGCAATTGACTCATGAATTCAGATATTGTCATTGGGAAGTGTTTCCAATACTTCCAAAACATATCCCCATTGTCGGTATAACTAACTTTTTGTTACCTTCAGTAGTCAATTGGTGTGCGGACCCCATTATCACCATCAATTATCCTTTTGGAAGTCCTGATTACATTTGAGAGGAATGATGATAGGTATTTTAGGGTATTTACACTTATTTTATTTTTAAATACAAGTTCACTAACTTGTAATTAGAAAGAACCCACATGTGGGGACTCTTGCACTAAATCGACAGCACATATCACTCACTTTTGCAACATATTGCATTTGTTGTGGTTGGAATATTTTTACATTTGTTCAATTTTGTTTATTTCCATTATCACTCTCACTTGACACTAAGATTTCACCATGGAGGAACAAAACCCCCTAAGGAATACCCGCAGACTGCAAGGCCTATCCCCTCTCCCGAGGGGTGTTTTTCCACTTTCTCCCTGTGGTTCACGTGGGAAATACTCTAGTCGAGGCCGCTCCCAAGACACATTTATAGGATCAATAGGGTGAGGTTGCTCCTTTCTTGATTCATTTTCTCCTCTCGAAGAAAGCATAGGTCCTTTTTCTTCATCCTCTCATGGAATAGGTAGTCCTACCTTTTCTCCCCCTCTCGGAATAGGCTCTCCTTTGTTTTCTCCCCTCAGAGATCCTTTGGACCATTTTGATACCTCCTCCCATGTAGGAGGTCACTCTTTATTTTCACCGCCACTATATATACCTCGATCTCCACCTCATGAAAACCATACACGACATGCAATGGCAGGACCTACTCCCAACCTACGTTTCATGGCTAGACTAAATCTCCCATATTTGGCCAAATTTATTAATGACGCTATCATGCATGATCCAACATGGTCAGCTATGCCTGATACACTCCCCTATGATATTCCTAAATTCAAAGGGAAGCAAGGAGATGACCCCATCAACCATGTCATGTCCTTTAACTTATGGTGTTCCTCCAATAACATAGTGGAAGACTCGGTAAAGTTTCACCTCTTTCAGTGAAACCTCATTGAACCTACTAGGACCGACCCACGCCACCTTTGTGACATTGGTCATTTCATTCCTCACATACTTCCAGCTTCTTATTTTCCATGATCTTCGTCTCAAAATTCTCACAAAATTTTGACAAAACACATTTACACACATCATGGATCATATCCATGAGTGGTGTAGATGTCAAGCATTGTGTAAAATCGAAATACAACCTCAATTAATGTTGGATTTGGTTCATTAAGTCACTCCAACCATCCATTGCAAAATATGAAGCCACATCCATGCCATAAAATGAGGAATAATCCATCATAAAGGCCCAACATTTCGATCTTATCTATGCACAATATGGATACTTATACACCATCCTTCATGATGCCCCTCATCATCGGTCATTGGATCCTACACATGTGGGTTTGTCATATTCATTTGATGGGATTATAGGTCCCTCCCATTTCGACACCCCCTTCTCTTGTACCAACTCCTCCACTTGGCCAATTACAGTATGGACCCTATAGTTCTACTTATCACAATGGTATCCATGCACTGGTGGTACCTACACACTGATGTCACAATCTGCTCCTACATCCACATCCTATGCAGTGAAAATTGAATTTATCCCACCATCGAAGTATAACCATTACTATTTGTTTCCATGTCCTCTTGGTTCTACCCCCATGCCGCATTTGGCGATTAATTTGGTCCAGTCTTCTTTTGATCAACAAGCTCAATAATTTGAGCAGTTGAACAACACAAAACCCCCGAATCCTCAAAATCAGGGGAAGAAGAAGGAAAATAATGAAGATAACCAACAGTGGGGGAAAGGGGTAAATCCCCTACCCAATAGAAACAAAACCTGGGTAACCACAATGTGGGGGAAAATAACCCCCCCAAACAAGGGAAGAATGCCAACCTGAGTACCAATTACTCCTGCTCCATCTACGAAGAACATAGTCACTACACTCACATTTTTCCTCTTATCCCCAACTCCCAATAGTTGGTGGAAGCTAAGAAGAAGACAACAATAAATCCCCCTCAGGTGCCTAACCCTACACAACCCCAAATTGTTGTATTACAACAACCCTTTTCCAATCAAGGGATTGTGACTCAACAACAAGAGCCCCGCCCCTCTAGCGATGGATCCTTCTAGAACATCTATACATTGGATTTCAACCTCCATACTAGAGCCAAAGGTTATGATAGACCTGAAGCACCCCAAGTGGAAGATGTACCTATCCCCTCGGGGGGGCCTTTGCAGATACCATGCCCAAGTTGTAAAAAAATCCCTCAAATCCCAAAAATACCACTTAGGAACACCCCCAATAACCCTCATATGAAAGTCGCCCACAGTTATAATATTGTGGATGACTTGGCTCAGTCACCTGCTACTATTTCGACATTAGAGGTGCTACAGTATTTACCAACTCAATGCATGGATTTGCTTAATGCACTTGCCATCGTTGACCCTTCTGACTCAAGCCTCATGAGTTTTGATCTTCACAAAGGTGAACCACAACTACCCTCTTTAGTTGCATTCCAAGTCCTCGTTACGGTGAAAAAAATTATGATTCATTGATAAAGGTGCATCCACATGCGTCATGTCCTCTAATGTTTGGAAGCGATTTGGATCACCCGAGTTAGTCCCCTTGTCTATCTCTCTTTTCACATATGATGGTCGACCATCACAACCTAGGGGATTGTACCAAAATGTCCCCATCGATTTGGGGGGGGGAATACTCATGATCAATATCGAAGTAGTCGATCCCCAAGTCGACTGCAATATCCTCTTGGATCATAGTTACATTTATTCCATGAAGGAGGTTGACTCTTCAATATTATGCATCATGATGTTTCCATTCAATGGGAAAATAGTCACCGTCAACCAAATCAACTACTACGACCCTAACACCAACACCAATCCGAACAATGTCCTACCCACCATCATTGGGACCAATCAACCCCCTTACGTTGACATTGGCCCAGGAGTGCACAAGGACTCTAATTTGATTAGGGTCTATTCTGGTCCACCACTCGAGATCTCTGCATCAATCGATGGCCTTATGTGCACAATTTTCACCACCAAAAATGTTCCCACTTATTCAGTTACATCCGCATCAGAACCTTAACTGAGTCATGGCATGGAGCAAATGTTGAGCCCATTAGTTCCTCCTACATTCCAAATATCATTCTTGTACCCCCCCCAAGGGAGTGCAGGGACTTTATTTATGGCTCAGTTAACTCTACCAGGGCTTAATTTGGACATTCTTGTGTGATACCTTACACCACCCTAACTTGAGATGGATTCGAAACCTATGACTCACTATGATTTTGTCCATGTCTTGGTTGTTACGCATTCTATGCCGGTCACACCATCTGTACCGCAAGTAAAACCTATGACATCCACAATTAAACCATTACCGACAATCACTACACCCGCCAATGGGGGCACAAGACAACCTAAGTTGAAATCTCCTCTCATACCCAACCCTACTCCCGAATCACAATTGTAGGGAACCAAGCCTAAATCAGGGGGCATAACCCAACAACAGTTAAAATCCCCAGTAATGACTACTAGTACTCCTACGACAAGGGCCAATCCACCATGTTCCATATGTGGGAAACAAGTCCATGCGACCAATGTGTGCCCCACTTTGTCATAGATCAGGAATCTTCTTATCACCCTGGTTAGTGTGAAACATGCTCACCTATGATAGTAGGGGGAACCTCATCTTTACCTAGCTCGACACCTAAGTCCAAATCATTACGTACAATCACCCATGTTCGATTTGCTCACTGTTTAGGAATTACACATCGATTGTCCCAACCTCCCTTGATTTCAAGATGCTTTGGCGATGATTTACCTCACCCAACCTTTGGTAGAGAGTCCTTCACCTCATCCCCATGAAAAATACTCGATAAATGTTGTCATTAATTCAGCAACAACGGCTATCATGCCGACCTCATAACTAGTTGTAGTTCCCACCATTGAGCCTATGAAGCCACAAGACCCACCACCTATAGATATTATGAACACTGCACAACATGATGGATGCAAATATTGTGGGAATCATACTCATATGATTACCACCGAAACCATGATACCCACTCTTTATCAATCGAACTCACCTTTGGCACAAACCGTGTCTCTGTGCTCGGGTACCACGCCCATACCGATCATGTGGAAACACTTCTCACTTTTCATACCAATGTCCCATTTTACACGTTGAACGAGAATCCTACCTCGAACTAATGAGGCTCAAAGATAAACCCTCCTACCTCAACATACTCCCACAAGGCTTACCTACTAAGGAAGTTGTTCCCCCTCCACCGGATACCATTGATATTGCATCATATTTGGTCAGTTTACGTACTAGTGATGATTCCTCACCTTCTGACGAAGACCTGGCTCATCCCCAACCATTTCATGGTGCCTAAAATACTAGGGGATATCCTTTCAAATGTTGGATACTCACCAATCCATGAAAAGTATGATACTACCTCAGCACAACTAAAGGCTCCAACATTTAAAGGTCCCCTCCTGCAGAAGAGTGAAACCATATTTTACCCTTTACATTGTCCAATTTACGCAATGTATATTTTTATGTTTAGTATTTTCAATCCCTTTGATTGAGCATAATACCACCCTTTATTTGGAATGTAGATGACCTCTTTCTCATATAACTATCTCAGCTTCACAGACGGCACAAGCCAGTGGTCGGATAATCTAGCATCTGTTGCTTGGGCCATTTATACCTCCTCCCACACTTTCTACCACACCATAGGAGTATGTTTGGGGGAACTTACCAACAACCAAGCAGAATACGATGTCGTCATTGGTCTTTTAAGTTATGTTTATCACCTCGGCATACACCATACAGACATACACTTAGATTCCCAATTAGTTGTTCTCATGTCCATAATTTCTTCAAGGTCCTTAACACACTCCTCTTTCATTAATTTTTGTGAGTGTACCTCCTAGTACAACAGTTTGAAACCATCACGTTCACGCATGTCCCAAGGAGAACCAATGCGTTCACAAACCACGTAGCCAATGAGGTGTTGGACTAGAATCTAATTGTAATGACCTGATGGTAAGCCCGAACATGTGTGTTGATCTTATTTGTTATTATGGTGGCACTAGGTTCCTAAACATTAATATTTGGACATTATTATTATTTTATTGTTATTTGCTTTAATTAAATAAATAGCTCAACATGGACAACTAACGTTGCTGGGGGGCCATGGATGCCACGTGTGAGGGTGTTGGGGTTAATATATGTTGCTCTCCCTAACAATAATCCATGTTTCCTAATTTTTATTTTATTATACTATAGATTTCCTAGTACACCTAATTAATGCTTTTCATGCAGTAATGCACCTTCACTTGAGAGAATATTAATATCTTGGTGTTAGTGGGACCCACTCGCTCATCACTCATGTCTTGCCCTACTTGATTATTTTTGTCAAGCTTGCACTTGGTTTTTGTAAACCTCACACTAAATTTAGTTGTCCTCGGTCAGTTGGAGTAAATTTGGGTCAATTTGAGTTGTCTTCAGTGGATTTGAGCAAATCTAGGTCAATTCGAACTATTCTCCAGTTAAATTAAGTAATTTTGGATCAATTTGAGTTATTCTAGTTAAATTGAGTAATTTCGGGTAATTTGAATTATTCTCCAGTTAAATTGAGTAATTTTGGTTAATTTGAATTATTCTCCAGTTAAAATTAAGTAATTTTGGATCAATATGAGTTGTCTCCAGTTAAATTGAGTAATTTTGGGTAATTCGAGTTATTCTCGAATTAAATTGAATAATTTTGGGTAATTTGAATTATTCTCCAATTAAATTGAGTAATTTTGGTTAATTCAAATTATTCTATAGTTAACTTGAGTCATTTTGGGTCAATTTGAGTTGTCTCCGGTTAAGTTAGTAATGTTTAGTCAATTGAGTTGTCTTCAGTTAGTTAGATTGGTGAAATTCAAGTACCACTATTGGAATTCAAGTTGTCTCCAGTAACTCCAATGATTTGGAGTAAATTTTGATGAATTCAAGGCAGTATTGGTAGATTGGATTTTCTCTCATGGTATCTAGTGAATTCAATTCATTCTAGGTGGATTTGAGTTTCTCTCATGAGAACTCGAATGGTCATCTAGTGAACTAGTGAAGCTCTCAATAAGTTTGAGTCACTTCTTAGTAAACCCGAGTTAGTCTCTTAGAGGAAATTTGAATTTGTTTAAAGGTATTTGAATTGGTCTCTAGTAATCAATTATGAGCTTTTGGGAGCTTCTCTGTCAATCATTTGAATGCCTCTTGGTGGATTCAAATGGTCCTTTTTCTACATAGTTGTCAAACCCTTTTGTTTGCAAGAAATCTTGGAGACCAGGGAGGGTGATTGAACAAGGATCTATTCCAGTTAGGAGACTAGTGAGATTTTCTATTGAACATAGAAATACCTCAATACCATTAATTTTCTATATCCTTATCTTGCATATAAATCCTAGTGGTGAATGGTGATATCCTGAGAGACCTATGTGGTGAAGGGATTTCCATTGCACCTGGTAGTGAGGTGGAGGAAAAAGTAAGTGGTGAGGGATTGTGTTGGTTTCCTTAGGTTTTGGCTTGAATATTTTTCTTAGGATCTGATTTTGAGAGGTCCCTAGTGCGTGGATCCATGGCCTTAGCTCGAGGGTGACATGTTCAAGTATTTGATTTGATTGTGTCTAAGGTTGGGTGGAACATTGTCCCGTTGAATCTAGTTGTGCCTTTCAGAGATAAATATTTATTTGGAATTTATTTATTTTATTTTTATGTTGCATATGTTCCCATGGAGGATAGTTTTATCTCTAATATTTTATGATGCATATTTGATTATATTCTTATGCTATATGGTTGAATTAATAGTGTTAAATTGGCAATTCACAGAGCATATTTGTTTATGTGTTATTGCAACTAGTAGATGCTATTTGGTTTATGTTTTGTGGCAGACATAGATTTGGTGGTTATGTTAATTATATGGATTTGTATGAAAGCTTCCATATCTGATATATTATGGGTTTAATCGATGTGGATTAATGTCGTAAATATTTTTTGTTATGGTGTTATAATTCTACTTTATTGGAATATCGTAATGTTGATTTGCTTATTGTCGTAAGGATGAGTTTTATTAACATATGTAGATATGAATTTATTATTGGTTAAATGGAGATGGGTGGATTCCCATAGGTGGGATGATGATATTAAATTTATATGTGAAAGGGTTACTTATACCTTGTTGCATTCATGTTAAAATTACCTTGCATCGCATGTACATTCAGGGAAACATTTGCATTGGAAGCGTCGCCTTCCTTTAATGGTTGATTGTTTTACTTTATTTGGTGTGTTGGCATGTTGTCTTGGAATTAATTAAACCTTATTCCATTGCGCATTCACTCGAATCATCCCTTTACCGTTATAATCTCATTGTATCTGACCCCGGTGGTGTGACTTGGGGTGTTGGTACACTACAAGTGGTGGCAGAGACTACGTTTCAACTCTACGGCTGTAGGTCCTTCTATGGAATTGTAACTTTATGTTTATGCATTTAGAATTAGTATGTGTGTGTTTTTTGAAAGAGATTTATGATGTGCTAACAATGATTAATGATCAAAGATCGCAGCCTCCAGTACTTATTATAGCCTGTGATGTGGTTATGAAACTGCAATTTTAACCCTAAATTAATAAGTGAATACTAAAGAGGTCATAGTAAAGGAATGAAAGTAAGTGTGCATCTAGGAAGATGCATTACTTTTAAGGGGGACTGGGTGTAATGCCCCAATGGTAAGCTCGGACATGTGTGTTGATGTTATTCGTTATTATGGTGGTACTATGTGCCTTGACATTAATATTGGACATTATTATTATTTTCTTTAATTAAATAAATATCTCAACATGGAAAACTAATGTAGATGGGGGTCCATCAATTCCATGTGTGAAGGGGTTGGGGTTAGGAGTTGTTTCTCTCCCTAACAATACTCGATGTTTCCTAATTTTGATTTTATTGGACTATGGAGGTCCTAGTACACCTAATCAATGCTTTGCATGCAGTAATATGCCTTCACTTGAGAGAATATTCCTATCTTGGTGTTAGTGCGACCCACTCTCTCATCACTCATGTATTACGCACCCTACTTGACTATTTGTTTTACCATGCACTTGCTTTTTGTAAATATAACGCTAAATTGAGTTATCCTTAGTTAGTTGAAGTGAATTTGGGTCAATTTGAGTTATTCTCTAGTTAAATTGAGTAATTTTGGATTAATTTGAGTTATTCCAGTTAAATTGAGTAATTTTGGGTAATTCAGATTATTCTCTAGTTAAATTGAGTAATTTAGGTTCATTTATATTATTCTCCAATTAAAATTAAGTAATTTTGGGTAATTCGAGTTATTCTCCAATTAAATTGAATAATTTTGGGTAATTTGAATTATTCTCCAATTAAATTGAGTAATTTTGGTTAATTCAAATTATTCCTCAGTTAAATTGAGTAAATTTGGGTCAATTCATTGAGTTGCATCCAGATAAATTGAGTAATATTGGGTCAATTGAGTTTTCTTTGGTTATTTAGACTGGTGAAATTCGAGTACCACTAATGGAATTTGAGTTGCCTCCAGTAACTCCAGTGATTCAAAGTAAATTTTGATGAATTTGAGTGAGTCTTGGTATATTCGAGTTGCTCTTGTGGTATCTGGTGAATTAAAGTCAATATAGGTGGATTCGAGTTGCTCTCATGAGAAAAAATGGTCATCTAGTGAACTAGTGAAGCTCTCAGTAAGTTTGAGTCACTTTTCAGTAAACCTGAGTCAGTCTCTTATAGGAAATCTGAATTGGATTAAATTTATTCAAATTGGTCTCTAGTCATCAATTATGAGCTTTTGGGAGTTTCTCTATCAAGCATTTGAATGACTCTTGATGGATTCGAATGGTCCTGTTTTCAGATAGTTGTCATACCTTTTTGTTTGCAGAAAATCTTGGAGACCTGTTGTTGCTGCAACATCCCCCCCAATTTTTTTGTAAATATTGGGTCCCCTCCTTTTATTTTTGTAAAACGTTTGCTTACAAGTCAAGCCCCATCAAAAGGGCCTTTTTCTTACTTAGTTTTCTAAAGAGAGCAAAGTCCTTTGAGTTTGTTTTTGATTTTTTCTAAGTAAAACTCGGCGAGTTGAGCCTCAACGTCGGCCCCACTCGGCGAGTTGAGCCTCAACGTCGCTCCAACTCGGCGAGTTGAGCCTCAACATCGCTCCAACTCGGCGGGTTGAGCCTCAACGTCGCTCCAACTTGGCGAGTTGAGCCTCAACGTCAGCCCAACTCGGCAAGTTAAGCCTCAACTAGCCCATCAATAGAGCCTTTTTCTTAAGAGAGCAAAGTTCTTGGAGTTTATTTTTTATTTTTTCTAAGTAAAACTCGACGAGTTGAGCCTCAACGTCAGCCCAACTTGGCGAGTTGAGACTCAAATTCGCTCCAAATCGGCAAGTTGAGCCTCAATGGTCGGTTTCCTTTCTTAAGTTCTTTTTGCCTTCCCCATTTCGAAAAAACTCATTGAGTTGAGTTGCAACTGTCGCTCAGTTTTGTTAAGTTGAAAGTTGTACTGGCTAGTACTATTTCATCCAAGCTATGCTTGCTGTGGTGATAAGTTTTGTTTCAATATTTAGTTTGCATTATGTTTTATCATCTACCTACTCATGCATGGTTGCTACCAGGTTTAAAGCGCAATGCCAAGAGGTGGCAAGAAGAAGTTAAAGGTGTCCGAGCCCGAATCAGTTGGCGAGGAGGTCCTGGAAACAAGAGTCGAAACATGTTGAAAGATGAGACTCCAAGCACAGAGATGGATTATGTGAATAAAATGGACATGCTGACAGCAGAATATCTTCACCATTTCACCGGGCAAGCAGTTGTTCACGCGCATCTTCTTGAAGAAATCCTCTAGGTTATAACGACAAAAGTAATTGTTATTGAAGAGGAGCTTGCCAAGCATGAGGTATCATTGAAATGCATGCTCCCTGTCCCTGCGAGCGCCATTATTAGAGAAAAAAACCTTTCGATACATTACATAGTAGAAGCGCCAGTAGAGAGCTGATTTGGCATTTCCTATTTTCTGATTAAAGGCTGGAGCAATTTTTTCCTATATATTTTAAATGTTAAAGACGGCTGGAGTTTTGCTCCCTTTTCCTTTTGTAAAAGATTTTGAGGATTTATTCTACTTTTGTAAAATGGGCACTAAAAGCAAATTAAAAGAATCAAGGGGTTAGAGTACAGGTGGCAGCTCTGGGAGTATTTTTTAAGGCTATATATAGATGAATAGAAGATAATGAAAGGACTTTTGGCAGGTGAAAGGACATTCTATCTTGTACGTGAACTAATTTGCTACGGATATTAGAAGCTCCATTTTGCCTAAAGGAATCATGGGACTGCGTTTTTTCCTAAAGATGTGTTGAATGTTATGTTGAATTATTTTTGCATCATCTACATATTACTATGAGATCATTCCATGCTATCATGAATTGTTTCTATGTGATGAATGTTCCCATAATTTTTTGTGCAAATATGTGTATCTCAAATGAGAAATGAAATGTTTTAATTATATCAAAGCTATCTCTGATATCCTTTATCTTCTGTTGGAAATACATCTTTATGATTAAATAGTTACTGGTGTGATATTTAGATGTGTCTTTCGGTTTATTACTCATACTTTCAGTTTTCTCCTTGCAAGGATAGATTAAATTTGCTTAAATCAGTTTTAGATTAGATTTGTTTTAATTGCATGCACTTAGATTAACGCAGCTGCATATCATCTTTAAAATTAAAATATATAAACGGTGGATTGGGCCACAACCAGTGAAAATTAAACAAATCTTTAAATCTTACACGGTAGCCGGAACCGTTAACCAAATGGATTCCCCAAACCAAACGGTGAGCGATCTAATTGGGCTTGCTTGCCGGGGAGAATCCCTTGCTGATTGATGCTATGATTTTCGAGGCATCAACCATTTTTGGCGCTAGAAGGAGGGCCACCAGTGCATGGTTGGTAGAGGAGATCCTTCCGTTAGAAGAAATCCCACTGAAGACCCATTTGAAACAACTATACCGGACAATTTAGATCTGGAATCAAGAAATCGAGAAAATCCCAATTCTGAAACAGAACAACAAGAAACACTGTATGCTGTCCCTTTTGAGGAAGTAAACCGTTTTAGAAGACATACTCGCTCTTACGTTAGGAGTCTTGGAGGATTAACTACTCTTCCTTTGCTGCTCAGAATTAGAGCTCCTAGGAGGGGAACGCAATACACAAGAGATTCTGTTCTAGTTCAGAGTTTAGAAGAATTGTTAGATTTACCTTTAGGAGAAATCACTGAACCTTTTAACGAAGTTAGCCCCGAAACTCCTCCAAATCAAGAAAAAACACATACCCCGCAACATACTCCTCGTAATTCTCCACCGCATACACCACCACATTCTCCACCAAGAGCCATGGCTGTGCCTGCTTGGAGAGTGAGAAGGGCGCTGAATCTAGTTGGGACATTCCACGATTTGCCCAAAAACCCATAAAATGTTTTGCCTAAATATGATCCTGGGAAAGGAATTTCTGCTGAACTAGATCATCTTAAAAGTTTTTATTTAGCTTTGAATCTTCTTAATGTAGAACATGAAGATGTAGTCTACCGCCTTTTTCCTTATCCTTTTGAACCCAAACTATCTTCTTGGTACTTTAGCCTGCAAGCTAGCTCAATAGCAAATTGGGAAGATTTTGAAAAATGTTTTTTAAAGAAGAATGGAAATCAAAATACAGTAGCTACTCTTATGAAAGAATTGTTATCCATGAGAATGGAAAAGAAAGAGAAAGTTCAAGAGTTTAATCAAAAATTTACAACATTGTTAAATAACTTTAGTGATGCAACAAAGCCCGCTGAAGAATTTTTAGTGGAATATTATACAACAGCTCTTGACCCCCCTTTAGCAATGTTCGTCAAAAGAATGAAGAAAACTACCTTGATAGAAAACTTTGAAGAAGCCAAGAAGGTAGAAGAGGAATCAGATAGCATTTCTAAACATTCTCTTGATCTAGAAGCAAAGCCAGCAGCTGCTAAGAAGCCTCTTTTGTTAACTAGAAATAAAGAAGAACCAGCAGCTAATTTAGAAAATGTGGTGAAAATGATGCAAAAACTCTCTAAGAAAATTGTAGATTTGGATAAAGATAAGGAAGCTCGTTCTTCTAGGAAACCATTCAAGCCATTCTACAAGAGAAGGGATGAAGGTGTACAGTCAACCCCGCCTGTAAATAATTATGCTATGCTGAATTTAAATGAGGTAGGCATGGACAATTTCTGTACCTTCCATTAGGAGCAACACTCGGAAAAGAGTTGTCCACAATGGATTAATTCGATGAGTTTGGTAATGAATCAAATTTTAGATGCACAAATTTCTGACCAGAAAGATCTGCAGAAAGAACAAATTCCTGAGCAGGAGGAACCCGCTCCCGATACCACGATGATCCTTTGGGATTGGACCCCTGCCCAAGAACCATCTTTTAAAGATCTTGCTGATGAAGTTCAAGCAACATCTATTAATGTCACCATCAAGAGTAAAGGTCTGTTTCCTGATCAGACCTTAGATGTTCCTAAAGCTAAGTTTACCAAAGAAATCCCTAAGCGACACAACTGTCATTCCTCCCCACCCTAAGACAAACATGGCAGTATCAAAAGAACCAAACACAGAACCTACCAAACAGCCAAAAGTTTCTTTGAACAAAATAGAAAACCAGCCAAGAGTTTCAAAAGAATGTGATATGGGTTACGACATAATCGAAGATATTAAGAAAGCAAAAGCAAATGTCTCCATATTCGATATGTGTAGTCTACCCCAACAGAAAAAGAAACTGTTGGAAGCCTTTGATCCACAATCTAGCACTCTGTTAGGTAACATTGAAGAAAATCCTGAAATGGACGAAGCTAGTATTGGCGAAAAATCTAGATCACAGACCCTGCCTTTCCTCTTGACTTTTGAAATTTTTAATCATAATGTGCATAATTGTTTGGTGGACTCTGGTTCCAGTTCGAATGTCATGCCTTTGTCTATTTGCAAAAAGATTAATGGGCAGCCAATCCCATCCCCATCCCAAATCATACAATTAGATAGAACTGTGTTTAAATTCATCAGTGAATTGAAAGACATACTTATTAGATTGTCATCTGATTCTAGGGTGTGTCAATTCATGACATAATGGTGGTTGATATTCCTGAGGCTTATGGTTTAATTTTGAGTAGGGACTGGTCTGTGAAACTAAACGGTACTTTGCGACAGATTGGTCTCATTTGTGGTTACATTACCAGAATAGGAAAAATCAAATCAAAATACTGATAGAACCCCACATGAAACAAAATGTCACTCAGTTAGAGGAAAAGAATGAAGTTGTAGCTTTATCATTTTCAGTTTTGGGAAATTATTTCTTAGAAATTGAACCGGGAAATTATAAATCAGAAGATGTTAGCCATGATTCAGACAAACAGTCTGATCTCCTTCATTTCTCACGGACTGATGATATTGATTATAACATAGTAGAATTAGTTACTGACGTAGGTGGTTACGACACTAACTTAGTTAAAGAGGAAAAAAAATTTTGGACTTTGTACTTCAATGGCTCCAAAACTCAAGAAGGATCAGGAGTTGGTTGTGTTTTGATTGACCCCAAAAGAAACAAGCATTATTTATCTTGTAGAATAGAATTTGAATGTATTAATAATACCACTGAGTATGAAGCTCTGGTCCATGGGCTAAAGAAAGCTATTGGTTTAAATGTCAAATATTTGAAGGTCTTTGGTGATTCAGAAATAATTGTCAAGAAAGTGAGAGACACAATTCACTGCCTTTCGCCACACTAAAGGGTTATCAGTCTGAGGTTTGGAATTTAATTTCATGTTTTGATGCTTTCAATATAAATTCAATTCCCAGGTTGCAAAATGTTGTAGCTGATTTGTTAGCAACCTCTGCTTCCATATTAGTGCCTACTAATAACAAATGCTCTATTGAATTGGTTTTCAAGCCATCTGTTCCAGATAACATTACAAATCTCAGAGTATTTGATGATGACGATCAGATCATCATCTTCTTAACAAATGAAGGTGTATTCCAAGAAGCCATAATAGATGAGGAACAACACGATTCATATTTGCAAACTAAAGATGTTATTAAGGGAAACTTCATGCCCAAAGGAGTGAGAACTCTTGAAGCATTGTTTGATCTACAGAGCAAGTTCAGGAGGCCAATAAATGCTAAAACTCACAGCTCTTCCATGCAGCATGAATTGATAAACCTAGGTATAGAGGCTGAGCCACAATATGTCAATATTGGAAAATGTTGCTCGCCAAGCAAAAGGGATAAGTTCATCAAGCTTCTTAAACAATATAAATATTTTTTTGCATGGACTTACGACGATCTGAAAACATATGATACCCGCATTATTCAGCACATAATACCAATGAAGGAAGGTGTTAATCCTTTTCAGCAATGGCTAAGAAGAATGCATCCAACTCTTGAGCCTTTAATTCAAAAAGAGTTGAAGAAATTGCTAGACGCCAAGATTATTTTTAAAGTCGGACATTCCGAATGGGTAGTTAATTTAGTCCCCGTCAGGAAGAAATTAGGAGAAATCAGATTGTGTGTGGATTTTTGGAACTTGAACAAGGCTTCCGATAAAGACAACTATCCGGTGCCTCCAATGGAGCAAATCTTGCAGATGGTGTCAGGATCAAAGCTATTCTCTCTGCTAGACGTTTTTTCTAGATACAATCAAGTGCTAGTAGCGGAGGAAGACCATCTTAAAACCACTTTTCGTACAAAGTGGGGAACCTTTGCATATCGAAGGATGCCATTTGTCTTGATAAACGCAAGAGCTACTTTTCAACGAGATGTGGACATTGCTTTTTGAGGATTGGACGGTTAGTGTGTAGTAGTTTATTTAGATGATGTGACAGTTTTCTTAAAGAAAAGGGAGGACCATGTGTTCCACTTGAAGCAGATTTTCAATCACTACAAAAAGTATGGAATCTCCTTAAATCCCAAGAAAAAAAATTTCACTGTTCTTGAAGGAAACTTTTGGGTCATATCATTTCAAAGAAGGGAATCTTGATAGATCAAGAGAGAGTGCAAGCTATCAACAAGATTCCCATGCCCCATAGAAAAAAGTCTATGCAATCATTCATGGACACCATTAATTTTGTTCAAAGGTTCATACCCAACTTCGCTTAGATCGTTAAACCTTTGCAAAAAATGGTTAAGCAGAGTGTACAATTCAAGTGGACAGACTTAGAGAAAGTTGATTTTAAAGAAATCAAGGCTGCCATAGCTAATGCGCCTTATTTAAGGAGTCCAGACTTCAATAAATATTTTACTATGTATACCTTTGCTTCTGATAACTCTCTCGCAATCGTGCTCACTCCAAAGGTAGAATCAGGAGATGAATACCCAATTTCTTTTATGAGCACTAGTCTGCAGGGCGCTGAACTGAATTATCTGGTTGTGGATAAGCAAGAATATGCAGTATTCAAGGCAGTAAAGCAGTTCAGGCCATGTATTCTAAAAAATGGAACTAAAGTCATAGTGCCTCAACCTGCTGTCAGATCTCTTTTTGTCCAAAAAGAATTAGGAGAAAGGGGAGGAAACTGGGTCACTACTGTTCAAGAGTATGACTTGGAATTCAAACCAGCCACCATCATAAAGGGTCAAGGTTTATCCAAATTGCTCACTGAAAATCCAGATGATGAAAAGTTAGATTGGAGAAATGAAGCCAAGCTAAATATGATTGAGGTTTGTCCTATCTTCACAGCCCCTGAGTCGTGGTATAGGGACCTAGTGCATTATTTACAGTCAAGTTATTTTCCGGAGCACTGGGGTTCGAAGCAAAGAAGATCACTCCGGCTGAAATCAGCAGCATACCAAATCATTGATGGAATTCTCTTTAGGAGGAATTATGATGTCATTTTTCTCAAATGTTTGGAGAAAGAAGATGCAAGCAAAGTGGTCAAAGAATTACACGATGGCCTTGCTGTGGCACATTATTCTGGAGATACTATAGCTCACAAAATTTTAAGGGCTGGGTACTATTGGCCCACTCTTTTCAAGGATGCTCACACCTATGCAAGTAATTGTGATGTATGCCAAAGAAGTGTCGAAAAATTACCGAAAGCGGCAGGACCTTTGCAGCCAGTTATTATCTTTGAACCATTCGAGCAATGGGGCATAGATGTTATTGGTGAGATAAATCCAAACTCTTTGCTACAGCACCGGTACATTCTAATAGCCACATATTATTTTACAAGATGGTCCAAAGCTGCCCTGCTACGTAAAGTTAATGAAGATGCAGTTATCAAGTTCCTGGAAGAAAACATCATAACCAGGTTTGGGGTTCCAATTTTCCTAGTCTTTGATAATGCAACTTATTTTTCATCTATAAATATTAATGAATTTGTGTATGAGAAAGGAATTAAATTAAATTATTCATCCAATTACTATCCCCAAGGAAATGGATTGGCTGAGTCTACCAACAAAAATCTCATCTGAATCCTTAAGAAAACTTTGATTGAAAATCAGAGAAGTTGGCACATAGCCCTCCCAAATGCTCTATGGGAAGATAGGGTCACTCCCAAGAATGCCTTAGGCGCTTCCCCATTCACCCTGGTCTATGGTAAGGAAGCCATTCTCCCTATGAACATTTTACTCCCATCCTTGCAATTGGCCCAAGCCTCCGATATTCTAGCAATCAAGCCCTTCAATCAAGAATTGATACCCTGCTAAAACTTGAAGAGTCGCAGCAAAAGGCCAAAGACCAATTCCACCATCACCAAGACATAGTCAAAAGGTGGTTTGATAAGAATAAGTCTGGAAAGAGAAGTTTTGAAGTAGGTGACTTAGTTCTGAAGTGGGATCACCAGCATGATTGTAAGGGAATGCATACAAAGTTTCAACACTTATGGGTTGGCCCTTACCAGATTTCTGAAAAGCTTGGCCCGTCGACGTATAAATTGAAAGACCTGCAAGGGGAGGAAGTAACTATCCCTCTCAACGGCCTCGCTTTGAAGCAATACTTTGCATAAGTCCTAGGTGGACTTTTGTACATAAATAAACCATTTTTTATTTTCTTTTCTTGGTTATTCCCTTTGTTTATTTTTGCGTTTTTGCGGTCACCTTTTAAGATTGCTAGTTAGCTTGGTCTATTTCTTTTGTTTGTCTTTACCTTATTATTTGTTTAAATCCTTTGGTTAAATAAGCTCAGCTCAATTTTTGGCGTAGCTGAAAGATTAGACTCCAAGCAAAACTCAAGAGTTGGTAAAGCATAAACTTACTTGTAGAAGAAATGTATATCTGTGATTTTTCTTTCACTGATTGGTTTCCTAGAATGCAAAAATCCCCTTTCTCTTGGTCAAAGTAACCCTATTTTAATAACTAAGATTCAGCATTTCTCTCTTACTATCTTGGGGCTCCATTCACTCTAACATTAATACCTGTCTCAAGCAGTCCACTAAGATAGAGCCATGGAGAGGAAGCATGTCTCAAAGACATATGGTATTTAAAATGATCCCATGTTGCAAATGAAAGCCAAAAGGCTTATATCAAAGAGTCTGTTTTCCAAAAATTCTCGCCTCAATTAAAGCATGGCAGAGAGAAGAAAAAAGCATTCAACTAAAGAAGTTGTTCAAATAAATCAACACAACAAGGTTCTTCTCTGTCCGTGAAGCTTGATCATCAAGAAAATCTCTCGTTCACACAAAAGGACATTATGGATTGAAGAGCCTAAACAATTTTTGAAAGTTGGAAAAATCTATTTCTGGAAGGCTCAAAGCGGCAAAAGTCGTCATTTAAAATAAACATCCAAAAGGATGCAAAAAGGCATGGGAATGAAGAACAAACGAATATGTCTGTGAGATATTTTTACGATCCTATGGAGTCTTATATTAGTATACTTCTGAAGGACAGATTTTTAAAATGAACCTCACATTCTGGCCCTTAGAGAGTTGTAAGGAAGTCTAAGTCAAAGTTTCCATTTCCCTGATGACCATTATGATAAGAGTGATCACTGCATTTTCTAGAAGCTAAACTATGAAGGTATCGTATCATGCATGTAACCAGTACTTTGTAAGTTTTCTGACCATAAGAAGATTTTGTTTCAGAGATCTGTGTTCGCCAGCGAATCGCCATTGTTGTTGCTACAACATCCCCCCAAAAAATTTTGTAAATATTGGGGCCGCTCCTTTTATTTTTGTAAAATGTTTGCTTAGAAGTCAAGCCCCATCAAAAGGGCCTTTTTCTTACTTAGTTTTCTAAAGAGAGCAAAGTCCTTTGAGTTTGTTTTTCATTTTTTCTAAGTAAAACTCAGTGATTAAAGCCTCAACGTCGGCCCAACTCGGCGAGTTGAGCCTCAATGTCACTCCAACTCGACAAGTTGAGCCTCAACTGGCCCATCAATAGAGCCTTTTTTTTTAAGAGAGCAAAGTTCTTTGAGTTTATTTTTTATTTTTTCTAAGTAAAACTCGGCGAGTTGAGCCTCAACGGCCGGTTTCTTTTGTGAAGTTATTTTTTCCTTCCCCGTTTCGAAAAAACTCATTGAGTTGAGATGCAACTGTCGCTCGGTTTTGTTAAGTTGAAAGTTGTCTTAGCTAGTACGATTTCATCTAGGCTATGATTGCTGTGGTGATAAGCTTCATTTCAATGTTCAGTTTGCATTATGTTTTATCATCTACCTACTCATGCATGCTTGCTAACAGGTTTAAAGTGCAATGCCAAGAGGTGGCAAGAAGAAGTTAAAGGTGTCTGAGCCCGAATCAGTTGGCAAGGAGGTCCTGGAATCAAGAGTCGAAACATGTTGAAAGATGAGACTCCAAGCGCAGAGATGGATTATGTGAAGAAAATGGATGTGTTGATAGCAGAAGATCTTCACCATTGCACTGGGCAAGCAGCTGTTCACGCGCACCTTCTTGAAGAAATCCTCCAAGTTACAACGACAAAAGTAATTGTTATTGAAGAGGAGCTTGCCAAGCATGAGGTCTCATTAAAATGCATGCTCTTTGTCCCTGTGAGTGCCATTATTAGAGAAACAAACCTTTAGATAAATTACATAGCAAAAGCGCCAGCAGAGAGCTGATTTGGCATTTCCTATTTTCTGATTAAAGGCTGGAGCATTTTTTGCCTATATATTTTAAATGTTAAAGACAACTGGAGTTTTGCTCCCTTTTCCTTTTGTAAAAGATTTTGAGGATTTATTCTACTTTTGTAAAATGGGCACTAAAAGACAAATTAAAAGAATCAGGGGGTTAGAGTACAGGTGGCAGCTCTTGGAGCATTTTGTAAGGCTATATATAGATGAATAGAAGATAGCGAAAGGACTTTTGGCAAGTGAAAGGACATTCTGTCTTGTACGTGAACTAATTTGCTACGGATATTAGAAGCTCCATTTTGCCTAAAGGAAGCCTAGGACTGCGTTTTTTCCTAAAGATGTGTTGAATGTTATGTTGAATTATTTCTACATCATCTACATATTACTGTGAGATCATTCCTTGTTTTCATTAATTGTTTCTAGGTGATGAATGTTCCCATAATTTTCTGTGCAAATATGTGTATCTCAAATGAGCAATGAAATGTTTTAATTATATCAAAGATATCTCTGATATCCTTTATCTTCTGTTGGAAATACATCTTTATGATTAAATAGCTATATGTGAGATCTTTAGATGTGTCTTTCGGTTTATTTCTCATACTTTCAGTTTGCTCCTTGCAAGGATAGATTAAATTTGCTTAAATCAGTTTTAGATTAGATTTGTTTTAATTGCATGCACTTAGATTAACGCACTTGCATATCATCTTTAAAATTAAAATATATAAACGGTGGATCGGGCCGCAACCGATGAAAATTAAACAAATCTTTAAATCTTACACGGTAGCCAGAACCGTTCACCAGATGGATTCCCCACACCAAACGGTGAGCGATCTAATTGGGCTTGCTTACCGGGGAGAATCCCTTGCTGATTGATGCTACAATTTTCGAGGCATCAAGAAGACCATGGAGGGTGATTGAACAATGATCTAGTCCAATGAGGAGACGAGTGAGATTTTCTATTGAACATAGAAATACCTCAATACCATTACTTTTCTCTATCATGATCCTACACATAAATCGTAATGGTAAATGGTGATATCCTGAGGGACCTAGGTGGTGAAAGGATTTTCATTGCACCTGGTAGTGAGGTGGAGGAGAAAGTAAGTGGTGAGGGATTGTGTTGGTTTCCTCAAGTTGTGGCCCGAATATTGTTGTTATGATCTAATTTTTAGATTTCCCTAGCACGTGGATCCATGGCCTCAACTCGAGGGTGACTTGTTAAATTATTTGATTTGAATGTGTATAATGCTAGGTGGAACGTTGTCCTATTGAAGCTACTTGTTCCTTTAAGAGATAAGTATTTATTTGGAATTGTTATTTTTTTTTTATGTTTCATATGTACCCATGGAGGCTAGGTTTATCTCTAATATTCTATGTTGCATATTTGATTATATTCTTATGCTATATGGTTGAATTAATAGTGTTAAATTGGAAACTCATAGAGCATATTTGTTTATGTGTTATTGCAACTAGTAGATGATATTGGTTTATGTTTTGTAGAATCCAGTAGATCTAGTGGTTATGTTAATTATATGGTTGTAGATGACAGCTTCTGGATCTGGTATATTATGGGTTTAATGGTTTTGTATTAATGCCATAAATATTGTTTACTATGGTGTTATAATTATACTTTATTGGAATATCATAATGTTGATTTGCTTATTGTCATAAGGTTGAGTTTTATTAACATATGTAGATATGAATTTATTATTGGTTAAATGACGATGGGACGCTTCCCATAGATGGGATGTTGATATTAAATTTACATGTGAAAGGGTTACTCAGACCTGGTTGCACTCATGTTACAATTAACTTGCATCACATGTACATTTGGGGAAATGTTTGCATCGAAAGCATCGTATTCCTTTAATGGGATCGATGATTGTTTTACTTTATTTGGCTTGTTGGCATGTTGTCCTAGCATTGATTAAACCTCATTCCACTATGAATTCACTCAAATCATCCCTTTTTGTTAGAATATGGGTGTATGTGACCCCGGTGGTGTGACTTGGGGTGTTGGTACAAAACATAATACACCAACAATCTGTCTAACTCATCACACAGAAAAAATGGCATATATATGTGTTTCATTCATCATATAAATCATATGTGAGGACCTACAACTATGCATATAGATCATCAAAACATAAATATAAACATCACAAACATCATAATCAATACATCACATACATAAACCATGAGACCATACATGTGCTACCAAAATAGTATCTATATCATCAAAATAATATATGTCATGTATAAAAAGTGGACTCACAGGCCATATACAAAAAGAATCGACTTCCTTATTGGAGATACATCAAAAATCAGTCCCCATAGGCACCATCTATACAAAAATACATAGGAACAAACCCTTATATGAAATACATATTTCCTAGCACTCACATCTAGGTCGAAGGCCCTGGCTAGTCAGGACCCCTAACAGCCAAAGGTCACACCAACTCTAGTCCTACATATTCTACACCTGAAACCTCTCATGGTTGGGCCTTTAGAGCGGATATATGTTTCTAAAGAGATCTCTCCTCCGCTTCTATATTTGGAACCTATCTACCATGTTCCACGTGAGCCTTGTAACATGCTATGGAAAACCACTGTGTCACTCACTGCCACCCAAGACCTAACTCAGTTAGGAGATGTAGAGTATGAGCTTGCTCATCATCATCGAGCTTAGAGCATGCTCCCTCATCAATACCCTTCATTAGAGCTTTGAACCATCTCTCCAAATTGGATAGGATCGCCACTGCACAATCCCCTAAGGAAGCTCCCCCAGTAGGAACGCCCCCAACTCCAACCCCACCAACTGCCACGAAAACCCTACCAGATACCCCGGTAATCCTTGTTGGCCGGTCCCTCTCACCACAATCATGATGACGCCTCCCGGCCCATGGGGTCTCACTTGTCCAACATCTACATCATAGATAAGAACACACAGTCAATATCTGCTATACGTAGAAGGTATGTACATACTCAAAACTATGTATAAAGACAAATACAAAAAAAAAAAAATCATACATGTAAGATCCCACACCTTAGGTGGTGTTCACAGCTCTAAATCCCCTCTGTAATCCATCCCACTCCAAGGGTACTCCTCTATCAGGTCGATCCTTTTCTCCCATACATCCAGATAGTGGGGGTTGAAGATATGGCCTACCTCACCCAAAATAGCACGGGGCATCATTTACCCCCAATACATCATTTGGTGCTCCTAATGCCCCCTCACAGGTACCACCACCTATGGTGTCAATGTCACAAAACCACTCGAAAAAGTACAAGCATAAGACACTGCCATACTAGAAGGTTTGCTCACCTCTAGTGCGACAGATATTGGTCAACTGCGAGGTTAGTCCCCTCGGGAGCATAGGCCCCCAAGCTACTCTTTTCCCTTCTATCACCCGCTCCACCAACCTAAACTACTCTCCAGTGATCCTGTGTGGGTAGGATACCCCCAACACTCATAGAATAGCAGTGGCTACCAACCAGATAGAAAGGATCTGAATGTGAGTCACAAGGATCTGGCCCGAGCTATTTGTAGCAGAATTCCATCCATAGTATCATTCTATCAAACCCTGAATACTTTGATCCACCCCTAGTTGTAGATGTACTGGCTCAACTACCAGGACTTGAAAGACCCCCTATCATGACACCACACATAAATTATCTGTATTATACATAAATCCATAGACCAAATCAAGGGGCACTTGAAAATTTCAAGATCCCTGTATCCCAAAGCATCTGGGTGGCCACTAAATCGTCAGCCACATCATCCACAAAATTGTCATAATGGAACTCTCGCCACTTGACGTATTCCATGTCAATCGCACCTCAAAAAATTTCAAGTAAAAAAAACATCATGATTAATATTGGCCTCTAATAAATGCCAATTATAGCCTTAACCATAACCAGTGCACCTATGTCTGTAAAACCAGCATTGATAGTGTGGACACCCTAAGTCAAATGCGTGCTACATGCGATGGTAATGAGGAACCTCGTGTCACTCCAGTCGTGATTACCCTATTCTCTTCATCCTCACTAGTAGCACAACTAAACAATATATATTTTCACTGCTCCAACTTGCGACCAACCCCCTTCCCCCCCACGTAGCATGCGGAAATCATCAATTTCCTGTGCGGTTAACTACACATGATTCCCTCAAATCACGTGCAATGCACTGCGTGCAATTACGAAATAATGTGTGGTATCCCTATGGCAACTAAAAAGGATCATACGGCCCCCAGGACCCCGGACCTAAATCCTTACCTACCCAAAATTATTGAGATAAGGTTTAGGATTACCTGGCTCTCGTTGCTCAGAAATAGGAGGCTCTACCTCACCCGAAATCGACGTGCATAGCTCTGGACCAAGGATGAACGAAGTGCAAATGAACTCAAAAAATGGGCCCCACAACATTTATAGATATTTGACCCAATCTTCAAACCTTTTCCATAACCAAACTGTAGCTTTGTTTGATGAACTGTTCCCACCACCGGAATCATCCATTGAGACCTCCACAATGGCTACACCCGCATGTTTTACAGAAAAAATTTCCTTTGCAGTCATTTTCGCTCACACCCCACAGGTGCACTATGTTTTAGTTATCCATTATGCACTGTCAACACCTTTGTCATGTTCTTTATTACAATTGGGTATTTGTACTATGTGTGTAGGATAATGACCAAGTGTTGTATGTCATTTTTTCATCCTTTGACTGTATATACTTTTCCACCATGGGGAGTATGAAGTCCCTAACCTCCTAAGTGTGTTTATTGCATGATGAACTCATTCCCTATACAAATTATAGAATTTCCCTAAGCTAATTAGGTCGAATGCCACTTCATCAAACCAACTCAAGTCATTCATGGAGGAATTTTCACGCCTTGCTCAATCATAGAGGCGCGAAAATACAACAATTTTGCATTCTGCTCAACTACTAGGGCGTGAAAATTACAACTATTTCACGCCTTGCTCAGTGTCTGGGGCGTGAAAATTTGGATGAGTGATATTTTCTTTGGATCTAGGGATTCCCTATATCGAGGATTTCATCATACCTTCGAACCTCATCTTGGTTTTCCTTGTAAAGTAAGTTGGGTGTTATGAGATCCATGCTATCCTACCTAGATCCACATCCTCCTCTCTTGACCCATATTCTTCTCCATGATGGTTGAACTCCTTCACCCTATATCAAGACCCTTCCTCTTTGGTTTTGGGGATTATACACATAGAGACTAAGTCTGAACTATAGTTGCAGAACTACTTGTGAAGAAGTCCTCATGTTCTCAAGATTCTCAAAGGTAGCTTGTTGGAAGGCATAGGAGGAAATGCTGCCAGAATGATATCAGGTATAATGCTACATTATATTGCTTCCTCTTTGGATTTATAATAAATAACTTGTCCTATTCTCCCAAATTGTATGTTTCATGTTGAAATACTTCAATTTGTACTTGCTTAAGTAGGAAGATTTAGCCTAATATGTTAGTGTAGGAAAGTAGATTTTATTCTCTCTTTGGTTTACAGGTTCTCTCATTTGGATCATCAAGCAGAGAGCTAGGTCAACAAGGAGAAGTGAAGATATTGTCTTGATCGAGGTAATACGTCTACCTCTATCTTCTTTCTTACTATGAATTTTTGCATGAATATGTTAAAATGTGGAGAATAGGATCCCATTTGTTTTATTTTTGTCTTGGATTTGGTTTAAGGGAGCTGCATTATCATCCAAGATATTTTCATCTTATCTGTAGGAATAAAATATTATCACAGAAACTGTTGACCATACTAGGGATGTTTCCCTTGTTTGTTTATCCTTTCAATCTTTGAGATTTAGATCTTTTTCCTCTTCAAACTACTTGTTATTGGCTTGTCTTGTCATTCTAATCTTCACTGGTAGATCTTCTGATTCTTAAACCTGATAGATATTTGGATTTGGTCTCGAACCATCACCATTTTTCACCCTATAGGATATTTTCTCACCCCTCACACTCATTACAGAGTGAAAATTCTCAAATTTGTGTGCCTCTGCAGTGTCCTGAAAGGAGAAAATTCCTAATTTTCGCACTATTTCAGTCTGCAAGGGAGCGAAAATTCCCTGTAACTTGAAAAAAAATTCGTGGTTTTGCTTGACTGTTGTTTGACTTTTTTCCTACTCCACAGTTTGTTTCTGCCACTTTGTATTGATCAGTTGTGTGAGATTTTGATTTGATCTCTACATATTGACCATATTTTACTTTCATTTGGATCTTGGAGTCAATTTGTGAGTTTTGGAAGTGTGTTGTTTATTTTGGGACTGTCATAGTCTTCTTCGTCATCCCATTACCTTCTCAAACCTCTGAGTTTGGTCTGATAGCTTCGAATAGCCCTTTAGTTTGTGCTTGGGCCATCGAGAGTATTTTTTATTGAGGTTATTGTTTGAGTGTTTTGAAATCAATTGCGGGTTATTTGCTTTCAATTTGAACCATTAGTACTCAACACATTGTTCACTTTTTTTTGGGTGGAACTTTCAATCGCTTGCAAGGGAAATTAATCATTTGGTTCTTTGAAAAGCCTCTATAGCCATCTGATCCATTTTTACTCCAAGTTTGAAGGTCTCTTATAGATTGCTTGGTTTTATTGGATTTTAGCTTGCTTAGTTTTGGATTTTTGAGTGAAGAATGACAAAAAGGTCTTAATCCTTTATGTGACTTATTTGATTTGAGTATCGCAGAGACATTTACTTTCTTCCATCTGACTTGAGACAAAGGAGATTACTGTATACTTAGTGCATATTTTAAAGATTGTTGGAAATAAAGGCTTAGTTTCCTATATTCTAAGGATTTGTTGCTTTGGTTGTGGAAAATCTATATTTTGTCCAGCTTCAAATAGGCTTGGAAAACATTCAAGATCTTCTAAATCCTCGATCAATGTATATAATTCATTTTATTAATATGGTTTATAGGAGGACTGCATATATAAACCATTTTATTAATATGACTTGCTAGTATAAAAAAGGGATAGCTTTGCCGCTGCCTCTTTTCCAGTACTCTTAGTGTGGCCAAGGTTGCAACTGCCACTCCTAAGGAATGACTCACAAATATTATGGGTTTGAGTTTCCTTTGTTTTGAACACGTATACATTTGCATCTGTTTGATCGTGGAATACATCCGCACAATGTTAAAATACGTGACTAAGTATTCCCTCTTTTTTATGAATTTAAGAGCATTATGTACTGAAAGATAAATTAGTTTACCTTTGTTTTGATTCCATACATTTTCAAGGCCGTTAGCCGGCCGAAGAGGCAGTGTTGTTATCACTCTCTGAATCGCTCAGAGGACTATTTTTAGAGATGGCCGCTAGCGTCTCCAATTTTTACATACATATGGTTGATCGTGTTATCAAAACTCTATGGACAGAATTTCAAGACAACTAGCTTCTTCCTCCATTTTAGATACCTCTAGCTTGTTTTCTCTCGATTCAAAATTCTCTTCCTCCATAGCTTCAGAAACTGTTTATGCCACTTTGTTCAAATTATAGACCTCTGCCTCTGAGGAACAATCATTTACATTACTTGTAACAACCTTACTTGTAAGCACAGACTCCAAGCTCTTCTAAACCATGTTGTGCATCAGAAACCACAGCTTGTAAAGTAGATACAAACCTCAGGGTTTGACGATCAGATTTCTTTGATGAATAACAGGACTAGAAGATGGGGAGCATAAATTAGAGTTGTTTTTTTTTTTTTATGAATGATGGCATGCATCCAAGTGCCCCATATTCCTATAAATCCTCGGAGATTTGTTGATAGCACGGTGCAGCTGACGTGCCAATTCCTCGTCATTTAACGAATGCGGCATCACTGCTTTGTTTGCATTATCTTTCACTCCCTTTGTCTCAATCATTTTTCCTTTGTATGAAAGCTTGATGGGTTCATGCTTCACCTTCATAGTGCAGTTACGTTTACAACGTAGCAGCACTGTAGGCTCTCTCTCTTCCTCCTCCTCTTCCTCGGCGGCTCCTGTCTCAATTTGTTCCCCTTTATAAAGAAGTTCGATGGGCACATGCTTCTTCTTAGTAGGTTTGATTTTTATATTAACACAAAAACATCTACCATCCATTTCTTCCCTAGCTGTTGTAGAAGCTTCCAATTCTAGGGCAGCCTTGGCAACAGCAGCCACCATCACAGCTACCGCAGCTTTTTCAAGATCGCGTTACACCATTAGATGGGTATGGTCATAGAAACGATATGCATTAGTTCTAACCACTAGTTCACGCAAGTGGAGATCACCAATCTATATATGACAGGTTGTTGTTTAATTTCATATTTGCTTCAAAGCATACTAGAAGAACCAACGCAAGTAGCAACTTGTAATCATACATAACCACCGATCTATTGGGAATAACCAGTTTTATTTTTCATCCACGGGTGTAATCATAACACATCAATGAACTACTGACCCTATTCCAACATTTCTACTTGCAAGCCTTCAATGGTTATCCATACATACATGTTCACATAATATATCACAGACTTCCGTGAATTATCCCTATGCACCTTTACACCAAGTTTACCTATGGATATACTTTGCAGATCCCACGAATCTCTTATACACAAATTTATAATTTGTGATCTATGTCGTAATTCTGCAAGGATTTCATATAACCGAACTACAGTTAAATATACACACCCTGAACCATACAAGACCATTATAGAGGTCTATGTATTTTAATAGAAAATAATAGATTATGGATCTACATTCTAGTTTGAAGTAAATAAGGGTGCAATTATACAACGTAGATCTAGTTTGCAGAATTCAACAATGATGCTCTATGGCTCTATGATATAGAGCTATGCATGCATTAATCCTCCAGTGATAATCGTAAAATTATAAACCACCTCCAATGATAATCATAAAATTATAAAATAGATCCTTCACATATTCAATATGACTTTCTTTTACCTTCAATTGTCCCTTTGTACTTAGTGCATTCTCTCATTTTAATATGTCCATAATTAACTCTGAAGCGTACCGCTTCCTACAACGTCTAACCATAGAATTTTAGCTTAACATGATATAAGGAAGGAAGTTATCCTTTCCTCTTTGTTATTCCATCGCTTTCAACCTATTAAAAGAGACACATAAATAGACTTGGGATGGGTTATCTCTCCCCAAGAGAGATCACTTTCTTCCCCAAAGTAAAGGGAGTACACCTCTATTTGGAAGCAAAACAATATATATGAAGCCAATACTCAGAAGGTTGGTTTTCTTAATCAAAATGCAGAAACAATAGTAAAGATTGGAAACCACTCTTCTAGTAGAGAACTGTTAATGTGATCTAAGATATCTCTATCTACCAAACAAAGCTTTGTATTGACAGTAATAAACATCTGGCATATATCCCTCCCATCCTCTATAGTTTGTTTTATGCATCCTCATTTCCATTTCTTTAAATTCACTAGGCTAGTCACAGAAAAGACTGCGTATTTAACAACTTTAGATTGTTTCTCTTTCTAAAGCAGGTACATGATTTTAAGCAATGAACTCATCAATGGAAAATATGAGTAAAAACACTTCTTCAATCTGATATCTTAAACTCTACACCCATTAAATCTATCACAACTTCATATGTCACAAAATCAAGTGCTATAGAGGGTACCACCTTCACTGAATTTGGAACCAGTCACTTGTACAATGTACAGAGATAGATTTGACCTTGACAAAGTGTCATGGGTATTTCTCACAAGGGAAAGGACGGTATGATTTGCAATCTCTTTTACATTGTTGAGGGAAAGATCAAATAAGCAATTTCCTTAAGCACTAACAAAAGCAGCAACAATTTCATCGCTGAATGAACATCTTTTTAATGATAAAGTTTGAAGTGATCCGCATCCATTTGCAAGGTGGATAAGTACTCTGTCAGACAAAAGAGATAGGTTGTCCAGGATGAGAACACTTAGTGCACAACACACAATGCCTATTGCTTCTAGGGAACTATCAGTCAATTTTCCACAATCTGCTAGAGAAAGCTCTTTTAAGTCTCATACCAGATAACCGAGCAGTTCACTAACAAATTCATTGGTAAAAATTGGTATCCATGCCACTGATAGCACTTCCAATTTTTGCATCTTCTTGATAGTGCACTAACAAATTCCTCATCAATTTCGAGTTTGACGATATCAAGCCCTTCGTCATTGCTGCCCTCTTTCTTCGAATCTTCATGATTGTCCCATAATCTACCAACTGAAGAATTGATTGGTTGAACATTCACCAAAGGAGAAAAGACATCCATGTCATCCTTAAAACTAAAATTATTTTGAGTCTGTAGTCTTGAAATTGTCTTATTATTCCACAAATAGTTTCCACCTTAAGACTCTACTGGTGATGATCGAATAGCAGCTGATGCAACACTTATACTATTCACAAAATTGAAGAATCATCTTTCATGTTGAAAGAAAAATACCAGAAGTACGAGCATGGATGGTTGACATGGAAGAACCATGCGATATGTTTGTTGAGGCAGGAAGTAAATATGGTACAAGAAATAAATCTCCTCCTGCAATTCCATAAATGTAAACAAAAGAAACAAACATGAGCAATCCTGGGCAACTTCTAGGCATGCTTAGGGCATCAAACAACAGTAAATCAACATCTTCTTTAGGTCTAGGAAAAAAGGCTACCTTGATCTTCAATCATGGAGACATGACAGGGGTAAAATTCCACCTGATAAGTAGGAACAACAAGATACTTGCAAATCTGGGTGAATTTAAAAGTAATCAACAATAAAATAGCAGTAAGAGAGGTCATTCCTGGGCTGTTTTTAAACATTTTTATGTATGTAGCATCTTTTGCATGTCCTCCTACACTAATGAGCAGCAATCAAAGTGAACTTCAGCCCCATTTCCCACCTCCAAGCTACATTTTACAACATTATTAGCAACATATATGGTGACAACATATTTAAATTCAACTTCTAGGCAAGTAAGAAGGATGAAAATTGTCCCAACAGTAATTCTAGGTGCTTCTTAGCCCTCAAACAACCTCCTCTTTCACATTTGGGCATTATTTTTGTCCATTCTCCCAATTAGCACTCATAAGAAAGCCTAAAAATATCAATGTTTAAGTCCTAAGAAAAGTTGTACCAGCAATGTACAGGAGTTTAGGGTTGTTATTCATGATGAATTTGTGAACAATAGTGTTGAAGAGGGTCCTATATCAGATTTGAGCACAACTAATGCTCTTTTGAGCATACCTCATCCCCTAACAGTCCTAAAATAGCATCAAATAGAAACCATGAATAGTTTTGAGCACATTTGGGACTGTCATGTCATCAACAGGCCCTAAACATCCCCAAATCTATGATGTTGGGTGTAATTTTGTTCCAGAAACAAATTTGTGGTAATTTATGGGCACTTTAAGACCTTTAACACCCTTATAACAATAATGGTGAGAAACAAAAGGACCTTATTCTCAAATCTGGGCATGAAAAGGGAAGATCCATGGAAAAACAATAATTATGGGTGGTTTAGCAACATTTTGGTTGAAGTTTAGACCCCATGTAGCATCTAATCAGTGGTTTGGTCATGTTATATCCCCAGTCTTCCTTTAAAACAACATTATGGGCGCTTTTTTTTACTCCAACACAATTCAAGGAGTCGGTTCTTTGAATAGAGAGAGTAGTTATTTGGCATAGTACTAAATACAAATAGTAAATGATTACCACCATGATGTTGTTGTCATCATGGTGGTAATCATGTGGAAACGGATAACTTAATCATATAGCAATAGAAAATAAGAAACGTTTTATTTGTAGTGTGTAATTAGGATTGGATAACTTGTATTTTCAGTCTTCATGTGGCTGTGAATTATATGATTCTAAAATTTATTTCCCAAATTAATTTGGGTTCAAGGAAAGGAAAATGCTAGATTGTATACTTACCTCATGTGTATCATATGCAACTTAAGGGAACTATGTAAGGCATGTTTACTTATGGCAGAAAGTTGGTTCATTATTTCAATGTTGTTGATGTGAATTTGAAGTCATTTCGCATTGGCCTCGACTTCATGTCTATAGTTTAAGATTCAAACTGAATGTTTGTATCTCATGTGTCATGAGGTTTTTTAAGCAATGGAATCATTAGCCATATGGTTGTTGCAATTATGCACCATAACATGCTACCAGATTCAAAGTCACTTCTAAACTCACATTGAAATAGACAAAAATTTCAGAACCCCAAAATTTAAAGTGAATATTTGTCTTCTAAAACCTATTTGAGCAATGGACCATGACTACAACTATGAGCATGTTTGAGAATGTATCAGCCATTTTAAATTAGTGTCATATTTCACTAAAAGTAGAGTAGAGATAGATCATTTTTTACATAATTTTTTTATGTGTAAAAAAATTGGACCCTCTCAATGCTTGATAGGTCTGGGTTTAAGATGGAACTATGTTGGTGTTAGGACTAAATTCTACTACCTTAATCCTTCTTCAAATTCTAAGACATTAATAATTTGTTCACCTACTCCTAAATCCTTACTAGATCTATTGATTTATGAAATATTTACTTATTATGTCTTTAGTATTTCTACTTCAAATAGTCTGTAATTTTAAATATTTGGAGCCCTATCCTTTTATTGTGAAGTTTCAAGTTACACGATCTTTCCTACAAATCAAATTCAATTAGAAGATAAGTAACACTTCATAATCATCAAATCATTTCAATGATAACCTTTTATGCATATTGATATGATTCACATAGTTATGCAAATATATTCTCCAATGCTTTGGCACAACACTTTTCCATATCCCGTGTGCATACGGTGACTATCTAGATGCCTTCCATCTCTACCAAAACATACTATCAAGAGCATGCACTGCTCCCAGCATGTTAGCAAAGAGGTTTCATTCTAGACAAGCAACAATGTTGTCCAACACTATTGGCTACTTACCCATCATATTCATATTAGTAGTACATTGTTCAATTCTATATGAATGCTTACCCTATGCATGATACATTTCCCGATTCTAGGAATACAAATATGCATACAACTATTAATATCATTAACTATTCAGATATTCAAGAGGTAATTCAAATACTTATATTTTTATGTTTTGTGGGGTTGCCTCTTTCCTTCCTTGGGATTGCCTCCCTCTGGATCTTTGCTTCCTTGAGATTGCCTCCCTCTCATGTCATGATAGTATCATGATTTTGTGTCTTTGAGCTTTTATCCATCCTGTAGCACTATGCACCCTTAAGTGTGCACTAGTTTCATCATTGTGTCATCCTCAAGATCTCATACATAATCACACATTCAATAGTATAATCTCAATAAGATCAAAATTAAAATCCTAAATAATCTTAAACACGTACGGTCATAATAATTTCATACACAGGTAATTTATCACGAGCGTTAATATTCAAGGTTTCATGGAGTACATATTTTACTTATGCATATACAGATTTGACCATAGGATTTTTCTAGTTTGCCATATCATTAATCAAACTAAGAAACACAATATGCATAAATACTCTATCTTCAGGAATAATCATTATCAACCATATGAAGTATATTTATCTAAGATACTAACACAAAGTAGGATTCTAATTCGATATAGGAAAACATACCTAGATTATCATGCTTGCTAGCTATGTCTAACATACCCAAACAATATCTTCTTTGTTCTCTTCAATGATTTAGAGACCTTTTGCTAGTAACTTGCATCTCTCATAAGTTAAGCATAGTAGAACCAAATCATACATACCTCATACGTAGAGATTCTATGTGATCAAATACTATGGATGAGTCTTTGGCTTCATGTCATCATGGTCATATATTCTTGCTCTAGAACTTGATTTTTCTTTCTTCATGTACCTTTCATGTTAGCATACAACATCATCCTCATACAACACCACAAATGCATTAGTACAATCATAATTGTCATAGCCCTAATCAATTAATGTCTTTTATTATTCACATGCATTCATGCTTTTACTAAGGTGATCAGACAAGTCTAAAATTAATCATGATTGTACTAACCTCAATAATACGAAGACAAACATATCATGAACTTAATCATCATATAAATCAAACAGATTCCAAAACATACCTGCATCTCCTCAAGTCATACCTGTAGAGATTGCTTGTCGTCTTCTCTATAAGGGTAAAACCCTAATCGTCCAAGGTAAATCACTTGTAAACATATTATATAGATTCATGGTGCTAGGATGATAGAATATCAGTTCCATTTAAGCCTCCTTCATTGCTTCCCTATGAGTCTCCCAGCTTTGCTAGGGTTTCTTCTTACTTGTAGAACCCAGGAACCCTAATTTTCATTCTCCTTCCTCCATCAACATTTTGATGGAAGATTAATATCTACGATGAAGGGATTCAAAACCCATTTTCAAAGTTTCCAATGTTCCATTAGGTGTCTCCAACATTGCATCAGGTCCTGCCATACCTAAAAAACTGAAAACCCTAAGTGAGAACTTCTTCCTTCTCTTCTTTGATTTCCTCCATTGAACCATTTCATATGTGCCGTATTGTTTCTGGTGTATATCTGAAATTTCAGATCCTTAGGGTTTGAAACTTCGGCCTGTGGTAGCATGACCTGTCATATTTCCAGCCCCACATATTTTAGCTTCATTGGATTTTCCATGAGAGAGATATGCTAATTTTCCCAACATGACCTGTTTATGGTATGAAACAGCATAGCGAACTTGTACGGCGTTCCACGTGTCACTGTTTCAACTTCGGCCTCTGATATTCATACCTGTAACACTACAGTTCATGCCCTAACTGTAACTTTTTACGGAATTCCATTTGGAACTTCCTAGCCTGAGATATTACCTTTTTTCCTAGGTCACTGTTTTAGGGATGCATTCTGTAAGAGGAAGAAACCCTAACTTGTACATATCATATATCACAAAGTACAACGATTATGGGGGTTATTTTTTGACACAGGGTACATCTATGTCTGATATTCGTCCTATAGAAGTTTCAGATCCTGAACCCTCGCAAAAACATATTTATAGAGAAAGTTCCATGATGACTATTTTTTGCTATACAAAGCCCTAGCTTTCAAATTGTCGCAAGTGAAACAAGTGTCGTAAATTCCATCCATTTCCTTCTTTTAGGCTAGCTCTAAAACCATGTTAAGATCAAATATTCTAGTATAGATAACATCAATATTCAATTCAATTTCACAATAATAGAATATACAGGATCTTACTGAGAGAATAACAAGAACAACATAAATACAAGAGACACAAATTTATCCTGGGAAACTGTCTAGGGGAAGAAAACTCAGCAAAACTTCCTCAATATAGATGATCAAAAGTACAAAGACAAAACTCCAAAAAGTGATCCTTCTCCTACCAAATCTCTCTCTCTCTCTCTCTCCTATGCGAATTACACAAGTGAGTGTGTGTGTGAATGAATGAATAAATGAGAGAGCCTAACTCTCAATTTATACATTCACTTCTACTTTAATTTTACAACTTTACATGATGGCCTCAACTAAATTTACCACTAAACCAATGTTGATTGGGCCAAATCCTCTAGGGGACTTAAAAACCCCATTACATTTGACTCTAGGGGGATCTATTGCCCTGACTTACAAGGGAGGATTTACCTCAATGAATTTACATGACCAAATGTAATAATAACATCTCGACGGAGGAATAAAACATCTCCAAATAAATTACAATAATAAAATACAATAGAATATTATTCGAAGTTACAATATTTCAACACCAACTATACCATCCAAAAGAGGTTCCGTATAAGGTTTGGAAGGATCATTTGTAGGACGAGAAGCATTGGGAATCAAATCATAAAGAGTGCCCGATTGGGAATATACCAGATCTAAGTATTGGGCACGTCTAATGGCATGTTCCTTAGTAACAACTCCTCCCATGGAAACAACTCTAGCGATGGGTGGCATTAAGGACTTCGTGAACCAATTAGCCAATAACTAATCCGGGATAGTGGCTTTTATTAATTTATGCCTCCTCCTCCACTCATGGATGTGATCAAAGATGTGAGTAGAGGTGGATTTTCTTAGCAAAGTTAAAAGTTTTTTCCCGGTTTCATGACGAATTGGTAATTGGAATGATTCAGGAAGGTCATCTCAAGGGAGTTGAAGTCACTAAAAGAATAATGTGGTAATTCAATATACCACTTTGTTGCAGTTCCAGTAAGGGTCCTTTGAAATAACCTCAAATGGATGGAATCATCCATAATAGAGTTCGAGAAACATCACAAATGATAAGTCATCACGTGGTTGTTTGGATCCTCACCGGGTTCGCCATCAAAATTGGGGTTATATGAAGGAATTTTGGTGGGTATGGAGGGCCAAAGCAGATTGTGTTGAATGGGATCATTAGTCAAACGTGATAGATCTGGTAGATCCAAGGTGGTTAGAAATGGTAATTGTCGGTCTAGCTGCGAATACTGGTAATACTGATGAGGCATTGATGTTATAGGAGGACCATAAGTTAATCCTCCCATTAACTGGGCTTGAAGGGGTTGGGGATTCATACCCACATATTGATGTTGAGGGGGTTGGGATGTCACGGGGTTAATTTGTTGATGGAGTGAGAACCCTTCTGTGGGAGGTCCCATCGAATTAGGTTGTCCCCAAGGAACATTTATGGCCCCCAGGTAAGGAAATTTGGTAAGGATAGGTGCGGGATTAGCCGCCAAAGGGATGGGTTGGTAACCAGATGGTCCCCAAGCTGGATAAAATGTCCAATTGGGTACTTTTCGAGAAGTTGAGGGTTCCCCCCCAACTGAAACCTGACCTCCAATAAAGGATAAAGAAATATTTGGCATTGCATGTGCACCCATACTACCCATTTGATTGGGATTTGGGTTGACAAAACCACTAGACATAAATCCTAAATTAGTGGGATTGTTCACCGCTTGATTGGATGAGGGGATTAACTAACAACCAAGTATTTCACGCGGTAACAATCCAACTGCTATTCTAGCGGCAACAGTCATAGGTGGCCTCTAAGGGACTAGTGGTCGAGTCGTAATTTTGTTTTCTAAAGGAAAAGTAAACACTACAAGTATGGAAAAATCTATTGCTGAAGAAGTAGATGGCACAGAGACCCCTTGGAACGAGGGTCCAAGGAAATCCATGCCTAAGGTTCTTCTATAGGATGATTCTGGTTGACGGTTTTGAGAAAGGATAGCATCTATAAAGGTTGTTGATGGAAATTGGTTGGTAAAATCCTTCCATCAAGTGAACATTTGTGGATGTAAGGAAGTATGACTCGTCTATAGTTTTGACCATCCCCTCAAGTTGGTTTCATTCAAGAGTAATGCTTCCTTGACTCGAGAGGACTTCTTCGTGTATGTTTCCCTCGTTGGAGAGGTTAGGTGAGCCTAACTAGGGTTGTTCGTTATCCTCGGGTCCCAAACCTTGAATTATACATGACCTTCTCAAACCGTGGCCTACCAAGGTGTTAGGGGCGTAACTATACTTCTCACAAAGATCTCAAAAATCCTAATGCAACCGAGCATGCAAAAGGAGAGTTATCAAAAAGAGGCACATGGGCCAAAAAGCAGGCTCTAAAGCCTACTTCGACCGCATGTCACAATAAGTGAGCTACAACAAAAAGGACATAAATCCAATAAGTAGCACTACCTAACAAAATAAAAATGACCCTCTAAAATACAAGGTATAAGACCAAGCAACCACCTAACTAAGAGCTAGAAACCTCAACAAATTGTATCCTCTGCAGGGTGATGAAATCCACAGTCAGACAATGTGAAATGAGAGATCAAAATGGCCAAGGGATATCCCTGTACCGAAAGGGATCCTAGGTAAAAGATCCCTAGAAGAATGGAAACTAGGCTACCTCGTTCATGGCACATCCGTAAAGGTGTCCCACAACTTCAGTCCTTTTACCGTTGCACTACTAGTATGGAGGCCAATAAGTAACAATGAGGAAAACGAGCAGGTTTCCTTCAGTACAGAGTGGATGGCGGTATTCCACTCAGACTTCTGGAACCATTCTTGCCACTTTCCCTCCTAAGGGATAGGTCCCTCGACAAATCTGTCTCAACTGTGCCAAAAAGTACTAGAGGATTTTAGTTCCCTATGGGGGCAACTTCTATGTTTCAAATGTAAAATTAAAAGGGGGGATTATTTGGATGTCTATCCCCAATTTCCTACCTAACTACACAATTATTTTAATTTCCTCAAGTGAGGTTAATGTGTGTCTAGTTAAGTGTTAATTTTAGGGCTTGTTGTTACTCACAAGGTAATGGTAGTGAAACTGGTGGAATGTAGACTCGACTCAAAACCATGCAATAATGAATGAGTATGCAAGTCTCTTCTTTTGATGACCCTCTAACTATACGAGAGAGAAAGATATTTTCCTTTTCAAAGTGCAATGCAATATTTTTACTTTTCCTTTTGATAAATGATGAAAAAGCCAAACTTTCCAAACCATGCACCAAGATAATTCTAAAGTGACAAAAAAGATCCTTTCAATTTTCACACCAAGATGCAAACTTCTAACTTGTTTCCTATCTTTTCAAACTTGGAAAAGACACCTCTAAATTTTCGAAGAGAAAGACCCTGATGATGCTTCCAAGCCAATGAAAGACAAAGACAAAGCACTCAATGATCTTTTTATGACTCAAATGCATATAAACTTGAATAATATTTTCTCCTTTATATGAATATAAGACCCAAAAATGACTTTAGATCAAACTAATGAAAAGAAGAATATTTTTGTTTTTTTTTCAAGTCTTTTCAATATAGCAAAAGAGACTAAAGAAAAGGCTTTTCTTTGAATCAATATGGAAGTGAAGAGATCAATATACTTATGCAATCAATCAATTAGTAAAGGGGTAAAGGAAACAAAGAAACACCAAAGAAAATGAGACTCAAAATATAAGGATGACCCAAACTTTTTAAAGCCTACCAAAGCAATCCAAACCAATTTTAATGAAAGAAACGTCTAATGAAAAAGAACACTCCAATCACTAAATGATTCAAAACCAAAACAAGTGGAATCAATAGCCAAAAGCAAGTTCCAGAGTGAACAATCATTGTAAAGAGTGGCAATAAAGCCAAGAAACAAACCAGCCAAAGCTATGAGCAACAAACTCTAGCAAACATTCCAAGTTTCACACGGTGTCGCAATCTTCAAGCCAACATAGTGCGACAATATCTAGTGTCGCAGGTATAACAAATCCCAGGTGTGATAATGCCACACTGTACTCAAAAGAGAAATTGCTACATGCAAAATCAGAGTTTTAAAAAGGTGTGGATTTTGACACAACTCAGAAGATTTGAGGTTTAAGAGCCGATTTGGATCACCCAGTGACTCTAGCAATCAAATTCACACAAAAACACAGCAAAGGAAACAAGATCTAAGAGGGACAAAATCTTAACAAAGCCAAACAAATCCTATGTTCTATCCCCAGTATGGTCACCAATTTTGTTGACAGATAGGTCTGTAAGTGCGGACACTAACTGACCTCCCTAGTTTAGACAGTTTAAACTAGAACAAAATGGACAGAAACACACTTCTTTTCTCTAAGTTATCAAAACATAAGTGTAATTGGACAGGTGTTAACACCCAAAAAGTGCTCACTAGCTCATTTCCTTATTCACATGACCCATTTGTCCACTTTTCCACCAATTGAGCCTCTAAAGCCATCAAAAGGTCACCAAAAGACCATGATACACCCCTTTTTCCCCTCAAAATGAATATTTTTCCTCAAAAAACATAAAAAAAAACCCTCAAAAAGGGTCAAGAATTCCCAAAAATATTAAAAAGGGAATAAAAATATTCAAAATATTCAAAAAAGGAAAAAGGAGGGAAAAGGTGCCTAAACCATGTTGGTCGGTACCATTGGTTTCCTCAAAACCATAATGGTATTCCCCACCACCAAAAACTATAAAAAGGTGGTAGGGGCTCCTCACTTTCCATCCATCCATCATCCTATCCTCATGCTGTCAAAATCTCTCATGAGTTCTTGACCATTGTAGCAATATTGGAGAAGAGACCTTTGGAGCTTAGAGCTACTCACCTTGGAAGTTACTCAACACAAATCCTCACCATTTGAGGTATCTTAATACAAAATACTCGTGCTTTTTATTTCTTGTTCTTGAATCGTTTTCAGAAAATTTTATTTGTTATATGCACATGCTAGTTTAGATTTAGATTCAGATTTATAATTGTTTTTTTGCTTTCAATATTTGAAACTGCTATCACTTGTTGATAGGTGCCCATTGCACTAAGCTTGGTTGCAAAACCAAGCCAACAACAAGAGGCTAACCTGTGATCTGAAGGTTGTACTCGCTTTAGCTATCTATCTTCCACTCTATTATGATTTTGGTAAAACACCTGCACGAGATAAGAGAATAAAAGATACAAGTGCAATTACAAAGAACTTATCCATACAACCAAGGAAGAGTGCAACAAAAACTATAAACAATTTATTGAGAAATGCATTTACTGTATTAATAAACAATGAAGAGAGAGAGAGAGATGCAACCAACAGCCTTGGTGGTGTAGGCTTCCTCCCAAAGGTGCGTTTGCCTCAACTTGCTTGCCTTGCTCCAAAAGAATGACTATCAAAGAATGGCTACAACACTATGGATCTATCATAATTTCTCCAGTATTTGGCTATCAAAACAAGATTCCCCCCCACTACAATAGATTGGGCTTGTATTTATAAGATCAAATGGATAGTTGGGAGATGAGAGGATAAGGGGAGAAGGATAGGAAAGGATCCCAAAGACTCAGGAATCTGGCTGAGATCCACCCAAATAGGAAGGGATGACTATCCACAAGGGCTTAGTTCTAAAAGCTCCTCAAACCTTCTCTTTTTTATTTCGTAAATATAGTGTCGCACCCTATGTAGATGCAACATGAGATAGTGTCACAATATATAATTATGCAACCTACAACAACAAAGACTGTCACGGGTTGTCAGAGAGCAAGCTGTGACAACCTCTCAAACTGGGATTTTTAAAGGAAATTTCCTCATGAATATTGTCTTCCAAGCAGACTTTTGCATATTCTTGGGGATTATGGAAAGGGAAAAGGTACATTATCCATCATCATCATGATGACGAAAATTACATGTAGCATCCTTCTTCTCTATGCTAATGATATTGTTCTTATGGTGAGTAACATCTATGATCTCGACAAGCAACTAAAAATTCTCAAATATTTTTGCTCCAGTATGGGTATGACTATTAAAACTAACAAAACAAAAGTTATGATATTCAAATCCCAAAAGATCGCTTATGATTTAATTTCATGTATGACAACAACAACTTGGAGGAAGTGAGTTCATATAAATATCTTGGAATTGATCTTCATCATAAGCTTAATTGTAACTATAGCATTGAGAAAATGATTAATTGAGGTTGGAAATCTTATTATGGACTTGAAAACAATTGTAAATCAACAAACCTATGGCTTTGGGATAGGAAGAAACTCCTCTTTGAGACTCTCGTCACTCTTATTATCCTATATGGTTGTGAAATTTGGGAATGTAAAATCTCTAGAGAATCGGGATACAACAAATCCAAAAGCTCTTAATAACATATAATATCAAAATTAAAGGAAATACATCCTATCCTATCCTCCTCATAGAAGTGAGTTTCTCCCTTATTTAGAGCCTGGCTATGAGTAGGTGTTGAACTTTGGTTCTCATTGATGTCAACTAATGTCAAAGAGTATGTCAATTGATTCAGTTTGAGTCATTGATGTCAACTGATGTCAAAGTGGATATAGTATTCCTACAGCAGTTTGAAGAAGTGTATGGAAGCCACTTTGAAGCAGTATAAGCTCAAGGATATGGATGCCACTATGAAGAAGTATATATATAAGTTGCATCCAATCGGAAGATGTGTGTCCAAGGATACATCATGCATATCTAATAAATACATAAGTAATGCATCCTACTACATGTGGTACCTGTGCAGATGTCAAGTCCACCAAGTCATACTCTCTCAATGTAGCAGCCAAAGAATTGGTTAGACAAAGGTACATGTGTACAAGTAGCCAAGGAGTTGGTTAAGCAAGGTACAAATGTGCAAGCAAGGCAAGAGAAGATTCTGGAATGCGCAAGCAAGCCTGAACATTGTATGGTCATGGATTGGGAATGTACAAGCAGTATGAAATGACTTATGGTTAAACAATCCTGAAAGCATTTAAGTCTCACCAATTAGAAGATGCTTTCAGCTATTTAGCATGCACAAGTTCCAAGAAAAGTGCAGTAGTGAAGTAAGCATATGCACAAATTCCGCAGCTGATGATACAACAAGTGAGCTATACCCACAAGTAATGGTACCGCAAGGTTCAAAGTCCCACCAAGTCAAAGATCATGTATGCACAGGTTCCACAAATCATTAATACAACAAGTGCATTAGACCCACAAGTGATGGTACAGCAAGGGTGAAAGTTCCACTAAGTCGAGGACCATGTTTGCACACATACCACAAAGTATTGGTACAACGAGGGCGCGGGACCACACAGCTGAGGTGTAAGTTCCACCAAGTCGTGGACCACAGATGTGCAAGACTCACAAAGGATGACACATCAGCAGCGCGGAATATGACATGTGGAAAAAGCACAATTCGTGAAGAAAGGAAGAAGGAATGCCACAAACAACTTGTGGACATACAATCCATGTGGACAAGTATAAATAGAGATGCAAGTTGGAGATTTGTAGTAAGCTTGATGGGGAGATCGTAGAGCTTAAAGTGGAAGATACAGATTTATATTCAGGGCATCAAGGGCTCAAGGAAAGAACAGTATTATCTAGCGAGGAGCCAAGTGCTCACATGCAATGGAATGACATATTGATGGTGCGCATAATGATGTTGTAGATTTGTGACATATGCGCAAATACTAAAGGCATAATCGCAGAAGAATGAACAAATGTGTGAGGACTGGATAACAGTATTGCTAGCAGCACATAGACAGTCACAGATGTGGTAATACAGAAGCGGAGAGACATAACCGAAGTATATCAGAAGATGCGCAGAAGTTTGGCTGACGCATGAATATTGAAGTGAAGTGTGCGAAGCAAAGAAGTCCATCCAATGCGCGACAACAAAAGCAGCAACAGAACCTTGTATGCACGTCATGATGAGGATGATCTAAGGAAAGTGCATTAAACCGAAGGACGAATCATATGATGCAAAACATGTCACAGATTGTCTAAAAGACTGTAGCACTTGAACCGAACAAACACATCTAAGTAAGTGTGCAGTTCCATATGATACTAGTGCATAATTTCAGAACAACAAGCTATCAATTGAAGCACAGTATTAGTTGGTGAAGTGCAGTTGCGTAAAAGTAGAACAACACGACTATTCAGTGGCACAGACTGCAGTAGATGAAGTAGCGAACGACATATGAAGTGGGTCATCAGCAGAAGTGAAGAATTGAGTGGAATGAGAAGTCAAGTGATGTATGTAGCACAGTGATAGTGAATCATATTCATATGAAGGTAGCGCACAGCAGAACGAACTACAGAAGATCAGAAGTATGCGTGAGTTGAAAGTTTAGTAAGGCAAAATATTATTTTGTATATATGGGCGGCAGGACATGGCAAGGAGAAGAAAGTTGTAGCCTCCTTCCAATTGGTGCTAGATAACACAGGGATATGGTGCTTCCTTCAGGTCGGTGTCTATAAAACCATGGGGTCGGTGCCTCCTTACAGTTGGTGCTGGTAAACACATGAATTCGGTGCTTCCTTGAATGTATTCTTTTTATTACAAAAGAGCACTTTGTGCTTTTCTCCCAATTGGGTTTCCACATCAAAATCCTGTGTGTTTTGTGTTCTTTGTCTTAGTGAATATGTGGATTAATGTTTTATTTATGTTGGATGCATAATTAAAATATCAAGATCAAAGTTAAGACTAATCTGTTAAAGAAGGTAAAACTACTGATAATTGCGCTAATACTTATTCACCCTCCCTCTCAGTATTAAATCGATTCCAATAGTAGGTACCTAATGTACAAGAACAAGATAGACAACATGGGATACAAGAGGCTTCCTAATATTGCTTCATACTCTAGTCAATACCACCTGTGACTTAAGCAAGGTTGGCATAAAGATTCCAAGCCTTGGCTAAATCATTGGGGAGTCAAAGAAAACGTCACTCTGTAGAAAAGTGATCATATTAAAAGTAGTATTACATCTAAATGTAAGGAGAAAATGTGATGCGATAGAGAGTTGATTATAAGAGCAAATTATGATATCATAAGGAGGTGATCAACCATAATCTAGAAGATCAAAAGTATCTCTTTGTTTTAACTAGTGTAAATAAGAAAATCAACATTTCTAAAATAAGAACAAACTCTCATGAGTTCCATAGTGAAACAGGACATTTGGCAATTCCTAAAATGCGTTGGGATGAAAGAATCTGGCATCTTTGTGACACAAAGAGGGTTGAAGATGAAATCACTTTTCATAAAATGTCCTACATACACCCACATCAAAGGGCAATTTCAAAATATTTGCTACAATATTGACCTTCTTAATCTTTTAAATCAACACAACTATGGTGATTTAGGAATGCTTCTCTTAAAACTTTTTGAACATAGAAATAAAATTCCAAAGAAAAATAAGTGATTCCTTACCTTTTTAAAGTCCTATACACCAAGGTTGGCCTCGATGGATGTTAATAACTATCATAATCATAATCACTAAAGGCTTATATATTACAAACACAAAAAAGAGTAAAATATATTTGTACACATAAAAAATCTTGCATACCATAGGATTCGTGTCATATAGGTGTTTGAAATATTGTTCAATACTTTCAAGTTTACCAACAACACAAGATCAGAGAGAAGAATTGTTTTTTAGTATTTGTATAAAGGTTTTTGTGCCTTATCAATAAGAGGTACATCATGAATATATTCATAGAATCCATCCACTTTTGTTATCATCCATGGAAACAAATGTATCATTGATCAACCTATTTATCCCTTCATTCTCAATAATATCAGTGCCATTTTCTTCCATAGTATCAGCTTCAATTCTAACACCCCCACCAACTCTACTATGCATTGTAGCATATAGAATTCGAAGCATTGACGCTCTTCTCTTAGTATATATATATATATATATATAGTTAGTTAGTTAGTTAGTTAGTTAGTTAGTTAGTTAGTATCGAAATATAGTCTCTGGACCAAGGTAATATGCCAAAAATACATTGCTCTAGATTCTTTGCAAGATTGGATCAGAAACCCTCCCAACAATAATAGACAGTCGTGCTCAATTATTTGGAAAGCTGTCTCAAAAGCAATGCCAGTTATCAAAAATGGTTTAGTGTGACGTCCCCTTCCATCAATCCGATGCAAGGAAGGAAACGTGAACAACTACCGGGCTTATTTGACGATCTCATCCCCATACATTATTCATAAACTCATAACAATTAAAATATTATGTGTGCAGTCTCATACTTAATATAAACACAGTGGAAATAAAAATATTTGCAAGCACACAATCAGTAATGCATCATCATATCTAACGCAGGCATATGATGGTTCATTATGCAGAGAATTCAATCTCGCACTCATGCTATGCACAGACTCCATGTTGATTTCATTAAGACCATCATTTCGTTTCATTGACATGGGTAATTAACATTCAGAATTAACACACTGCAAAACACATAACGCATATAATGCAAATCACAGAGAACACTTATCTGGAAGATGAAGCTGTCCAACAACTGGTTATGTGAGAGCAATGTTCCACCCAACCATAGATCTCTGTCCAGCTTGTATTCTTTCAGCTGAGAGATCACCCCCGAGCTGGGTTGTGTATCCACTAAGGAGGAACTAAACAGGCTAACTCATAGTCATGGTTTCACTCGATAGCTATGCTAAGCCAACTCACAGTTGGGTTTATCAAGCATACAACAGGAAAAGGAGGGTAATGCTAAGCCAATGAGCTCATCCACAGAGCTACAGGCATCTCAAATGAATTCAACAATCAAGGCACCCACATTACCTACCACACCCAACACAAGGAAGGTCCCCTTCTCTACTACACAGTCCCTCAGGCGTCCCTTCCCTCCAGTGCTCTTAGGATGGGTATAGAAAGGTCCAACTGTTAATTCTTGAGATTCTAGCCTTCACTCGGTTTATCAAGCAAACCCAACCTTTGCTTAGTCATTCACACTTGGATTTTTCACAATTCTGTTAATCAAATAACTCAATCCCGTCACTGGTTTTCTGGGCTATAAAAACTGAGCTTTCCAATGGATTTTGGGGTATCTACTACTCTCAAATTTGCCCCAAGGTTCATATCTATGGATCCCCCATTGGATTTTACTGTCCAATACCACATATGGGCGTTTTTGTCTCTTCAAAACGTGGGTTCTTGCAAAGTTGCGATTTCTGGTTTTGCTCACTGCTGAGAATTCATTTTTGGATGAAAATTGATGTTGGGTTCTTCCACAATGGAATGGGAATGAGAATGAATCAACTCTCATGAGGTAGAGTGACTTGTGGTACAAGAAAACAGAGCCCATACTCTGCCATACGAATTTCTAGGCTGCCCATGCTCCATTGAAGCCATGGACTGAAATCCTCAACTACCTCCTTACAACAGAAATAAATGTCATCAAGGAAAGTCAAATGTGTTCTCACAATGACATTTGGCAGCATATGGTTCATCCCCACAGCCCCCTCACCACTCCCTAGTGGATACACATGGCCCCTTCTCATTCGTTTCTCCCATAGCCAGTTTTTGGTATTTTATTGCAATATTAAATATTTACATCAATTTACAATATCCCATGGCTTAAGAGCACATGGGTAACAAAATGTCAAATGTTTGTCCATTTAAAATAAAATACGAACATTTACTAGCAGGGCCTTGGCCTTGAGCTCCACGTTAGGGAAACATACATTGTATGTATACAATATTTACATTAAAAGCCAATATTTCACAAGGGTCAAAATTGGGGTATTACATTTAGCGTGGAAAATCGACAATGGTTCTCGGGTACGCGTTGGTGCAAATCCCTGGGCTGGAAGTCAGAACCGACACATCTTACCAACCCAACTCATACAACATCTGCACCAACAAGGCATCTTCCATCTGAATCAAATAGTGAATCCTCAATCCACAACCATCTGGCATCAAGGATGGACCGATGTAAACAGGCTAGCAATTCCAGAAATTTTTGTTGCAGATTGGAACTCATATCTCAATACCCTCAGAAGTACACATGTTCGCATAACTAAGTCCCAGGATGAACTGATTTGGACCGCTACCTCTCACAGTCAATACTCTCCAAAGCTTGGATACCAAAATTTGATCACACCAACACAACAAGAAGAACCCCAATGGTGGTGGAAGAGCATTTGGAGATCAAAATGCCCACAGAAGGCAAATATTTTCACGTGGTGTGTGATGGAAAAGAAAGTCTCGACCTGGGATAAAATGAAAAAATAGAGCTATTGAGGGCCTTGGCTGGTGTAGCCTCTACAAAAATGCTGGAGAAACCACAGTCCACCTTTTCATCTCATGCCCTTTTGCTGTCCACACTTGTAAGGAAGCAAAACACATGATCAATAACAACTTTCAATTGCAAGGAATGAGCATTGAGGAAGCATGGAAATCTTGGAAAAATTATGTTAACACTACAACTATAAGGGCTCTTCCCCTTATACTCATCTGGGGCATTTGGCTTACTAAAAACAAATCCATCTTGCAAGACAAACAATATGTTCTAGATCACACTACAAAACATGGATTGGACATCCTCTCTTTCTTTCCACAAATCAAAGACTCCCCACCTGCTAGAACCATCACTAAAGAACAAATAAACAAATCTATCCCCTGTTCTTTTTTGATGGGGCATCTCAAGAACAAGCCTGTGGCGGGGGCGCAACTCTTCATCTTTCAGAAAATCATTACTTTCACATGCAAATGGACCTTGTGAGGGGCACAAACAATTTAGTTGAACTACTCTCACTAAAGATTCTTCTTTGTTTTGCCTTAGAGAAAATTTGCAAAAATATTCAGATATATGGAGACTCAATGCTTGTCATAAACTGGGTCAACAAAGTTCAAAATTGCAGAAACATAAATATTTTCTCTTTATATGAAGAGGTTTGCATACTCATGGAAAATTTTGATTCCATATCCTGTCGTCATTTTTACAGGGAGCGAAACACAGTTGCAGACAAACTCTCCAAAGACGGTCTAAAGTTGCATATCGGATTATGGAAAATGTTGGAACATCAACAAGGAACACACTTTGAATACTATCACAGGCCCTTCATAGAGAAACCTACCATATCAAATGCTTAAAAACATTCCTTGAAGACTTCGAGTTCTGATTTTTGGCAAAAGAAATTATCAGTTTTTGACAAGGATCCAAGGGGAAACTATTTTCCCTCACAACGTTTTGCAGAATATGCAGCAAAATTATATTGGCACTAAAGGATCATAAATTCCGTGAAATGTTGTCCTACCAAAAGTAGGGAGACATCTTATTATCTTTTGAAAAACAATCTTTATATCTTATGAAGTCGTAAGGCTCTTTTTGAAAATGTATGGAAACATACATTCCGCGGATGTAATTTTATTTATACTAATAAAGCTATGTTTTTTTCCTCTAGAAAAAAAAGTTAGTATCGAAATATTAAAACATTTAAAACTATTAAAAATGACAAAAAACATGTTTCACTATCTTACCAAGGGATGATATATTTGTTTCCCCCTTCCAAGTGCCCATGCTCCAAGCAATGTTTCTTATTTCTTGACTCGTTAACTCGTCTTCTCAATGCCACAGAAAAACCAAATTTTCACATGAAAGTATAGAACAATCGTTGTTTATTAAGAAAAACAAAAACAATCACTTAAGTGACATCAAATTTCAAGGTATTAAAAAAATGCAATGTTTTGTTATGATGTCATGTAAGTGACATTCGTTGTGGCCAAAAATTGAAAAAAGCACTGGAATGCCCCTTTTCAAACTGGTTTTCGATGTTAAATTGCATTTTTTTATTATCAAATGTCAGCTCAAACATCAAATTTGGACCCCAAATGTAATAGTGATTGCTCCATATAGTGGGAACCAAGTGACAATAGTCCATGCCTCCAACATCCACAACATGTAGGTTATCCTTTGAGGAGTATTCATTGTCATAATTTCTTATAATTTAGATCTTCCATCAATTAAAAACCAACCCATTAATTAGTAAGGTAAAGTGTACATCCTATAGAGTACGCCACTTCTTTTTTGTAAGCAGGAGTAGAACCTTCTATTAACTAACCAAGGAAACCATGCCAACCAGCAGTGGGAATTCAATCGGGTATAAGATGCCAAAGTTTGCCAATAAAACAAAAGTAACCATGAGCATGCCCATAGGAGGGAAACCGACAATGAGGAATGTTTGTCAGAATTATAACGGGTAGCATAATAATCAATACGAAAGTTTTTAAGACCTTCCCTAAGTAGGGAAACCAAGTACTAATCTCATGTCTTGCAACGTCCAAAGCAGAGCCTGAGTTAGTTGCAAGTTTAAGCATAGAGTCGCGTGCCTTAGTCATGTCAAGGACACCTGTAATGTCCCCTCGTCCACATGTCCTGTAGTGATGAGTCATGTTAAGTGGGGATTGTGGTGGTCTTGGCATGGTGCACCCACATCCGGGTAAATAGTCCACATTAATACCAAAGTTGCACTAGTTTTCTATCGAAATCAGAATGTCAGTTGATGTGAATCGACATTTGCCATATAAACCTTCCAATAGATATTATTGGCATTTTCTTTTTGCAAAAGAAGACACATGGGTTAGTTCCTCACAAAAAAAATCATAACTTTATTTATATTCATAAAGAAAAAGTTACATTTCATATGATCTTAGAGTTCATTGACTGTAAATACATATTAAAAAAAAGTTGTATAATGATCCAGATATGATCTTAAAGATCAGCTGAATATATTCATATATGTTCTTTATATTTCCCAAAAGTTTTAACTTAATATCAATAAGAAAAGCTTTGCTTCTTTGATTTTCTTCCATCTTCAAACCAAAATGTGATAAGTTGTTCAAAAATTCAAATTATTACATATGTCATCATATTAAGATTTATATATCAAGAGAGAAATAATATATCAGTGTAACTGTAGAATGATCCTTCCATATGTTCATATATTTTCCAATCTCCCACATTCTTGCTTAAACCAGCTTTTGACAAAAAGTTTGCTTCTCCATTTCTTTGTCTGTATATGTGCCTAAATGAAATTGATTCCAACTTTCCTTGCATTATTTTAATCTCATCTAATAAAGGACACAGAACTATTTTATGACAAAGCTTTGATCCTTCATCCATTCAATGACTAACATTGAATCTCCAAAAATTTGAAGCCTCTTGATATTCTTATCCAACGCTAAAGAGAGTAACAGTTTTAGAGCATATAATTCTACAATTGTTTGATCATTTCCCTAGACTAGCACTGAACTGCACTATGTCTATTTTAGAAAAATATAATACTCCTCCTACTCCACTTACACATTGGTCTGTCTTAGCCACTCCGTCAAAGAATGCATACAGTTCATTATATTTTATGAGAAATTCGTTCACCTGTCAGATTGCCTTTTCTTTGATAGTTTCAGGAAAGCAGTGATTTATAGCTAAACAACGTCTTGCACAGGTTTGGGGATTAGTATATAAGTCTGCAAATATACATTTGTTCCATGCAATCCGCACCTACCAGGCAATGATAAGAGGCGGGCTTTGATACTCTCGTAACTCTACTTGATGAAACCAATTCCATAGACAAACACTTGCTGAAGAGCTTATCTAGGAAATTTTGATGCACAATAACATTTCTATTTCCTTTAAAATTGTAATTAAGTATCTACAATCCACAAATAGATGGGTATTTGTTTCTTCAACATTTTTGCATGGATAACAACAACTAAGACCTACCGATTTCATATTTTGCATTTGATCCCATGCCAATGCTTTGATCCCTAAGAACTTCAATAGAGACGATGGTTTGATTCTGAGCACATCATGGAAACCGATTATACACAACTTAAGAAAAAAAGGACATCCATAAATAACCAGAACTGCAATACCCCCATTTTGACCCCTAGGTTATATTATCTTTTAATGTAAACATTGTATATATGGATGTATGATTCCTAGAGTGGAGCTCAAGGCCAAGGCCCTGCTATTGAATGCTTAGCTTAAGAGGAAAGTATTTTTGGTATTGTGTTATCCCTGTGCTAGTAAGCCATGGAAATGGTAAAAACATGTAAATGATATCATGCAAAAAAAATACCAAGGGTTGGCTATGGATGCAACTAAAATGAGGGGGTTATGTGTATCCATTACGGAGAGGTGAGGGGGTTGTGGGATTGAACCCTAGGATGCCATATGTCACCTTGAGAACCCCTTTGACTGTCCTAGTTGTCATTGATTGCCACTGTAAGTAAGTATTGCACAAAACTATTCATGAGGTCGATGGAGTATGGGGAAACCTTGATTTTTGGATGGCAGGGTATGGGCATTGGTTGCTTCCCCATAAGCCACTCCACCTCATGGGGGTATGTTTTCCTCCATCCCGAGACCGTTACGGACCACCCAAGCAAGAGTGGGAAAGGGAAGAGATGCGGACATCAGTTGGACCCTTACGCGAACCCAGAACGGCAGCAAGAACTGAAGAATCGGGATCCGGGGGAGGAAGGTCGCGATTTGCAAAGCCAAGACGCCCAAAAATTGGCATGGGAAGTAAGATCGATGAGAAATTCATAGACCCAGACCCTTGGGTGGATGTAAGTGGATGAGACGCCTAGAAAACCAATGGAAAGAGACCACGAGGGTTTAGTTCTGCATGCTAGAGCTAGTGAGGGCTCACTTACCTTGATTTAGCAATTAGGACCATCCACACTTTCCCAGGTCTGTCCTAAGGGAAGGGGCACCCTAGGGACTGTGCATCAGTGAAGGGGACCTTACTTAGAATAAGAGTGGAGGTGATGGGGGTTCCTGAACTATATGAGATCATTGGGATATGCCCCTAGCTCTGTGGATGAGCTTATTGACCTAGAAAACCCTCACCTGCCTCCCCACTTGCTTGACAAATCAGCTGTGTGCTAGATGCCCTGATTGACTATGGACCAAGGCTACGAGTGAACCTATTAGTTCCTCCTTAGTGGATACATAGCCCCAGCTCGGGGGTGGTCTCTAAGTGCTGAAATAATACAGGCTAGGAAGAGACCTATGGTTGGGTTGGAACATTGTAGTCCATAGCCAGTTTGCTTGGAGATTCCAATGAAAAAGATAAGTGTTCCCTGTGTTGTGAAATGCTACTTTAAATCTATGCATGTGTGTTTGTTTATGTTAGAATGCATAGATCAATCCAACTGAGTAATAGGACTTAATTCCTATGCATTGTGTTTAATTATGTTGTGTATGTTTTTTATCTTACTTCTGCACTGACTTAACTAATTAATGACTATTATGGATATGCTAGATACATGTTAGATGTGTGTACGGATAATGTTTCAGTCCCCCTGTGTTTATTGATGTAAAATATCCCTTCATGAGTTGTTTATCAAGCTCCTACACATTTGCATATTTGTATTTTTCCTTGTACTTATATGACTTTATTCCTTGATGAATCGGGCTAAGTCTGGTAAATGCACAGAATGATTCAGTCAAGGCTCTTATAGTGGGGTAAAGAGGCCTTGATTGAGGTTTGAAGGCAGCCTTTTGATGTGAATAAGGACAATATCAAAATGCTCAATTGTATTAGAGGATCATGCAGCTGCATAGATCTCACCGAGAGCTTTCCAACGGTACCGATTTTTTCCAAATTGGACTTAGGATGAAGAATTTATGGGCCAAAGAAGTTGTGTAGTGGGACTTCCGACTTTCTGAACCCATAATGCAGATTGCGGAAGTCGGAAGGGTGTTTTTCCAGAGTTGTGGGATTATAGTTTTGATTTCCGACTTCTGCAAGGCGGATTGCGTATTGCGGAAGTCAGAGCTGAGAATTTGGGCTTCCGCAATTCTGAGTTCCGCAAGGCGGATTGCGGATTGCGGAATTCGGGAGTGAAGTTTTATGGAGTGGAGGAAATTGGTGTTCCAACTTCCGAGTCTAGCATTACGGAATGCGGATTGCGGAAGTCGGAGTTGTATTTCTTCGACGTGGTGTATTTGGCATTCCAACTTTCCGAGTCCTGCAAGGCAGATTACGAATTGCGGACGTCGGAGGGATGTTTTGGCGAAATGGTGAATTTGTGGTTCTGCCTTTCAAAATTCCACATTGCGGATTGCGGATTGCGGACTGAATATCAATGCGGGTGTAGAGTTACGGAAACATTTGGATTGCCTGGAAAAGAAGAAAACAATTAGTAGGTAGATCCAAGGGTTGTCTCCCATTGCCTCTAAAGGGAACCGAGGTGACCAGGGATGAGACAGAATGGTATTAGAGCCCAAGGTTGCAACACTAGGGATGCTTGGTCCAAAGTATGAGTTTCCAGATAGGTAACCAAAATTTGAATGAGGTGCAAGGGCACTCAATGTGCCTTGAAGGACTCCATAGGGAGTTGGAATTGAATAGATAGCAGTGCTCATAAAGGCCATGAAATGGGATCAGCCACGATGTGGAAGAGAAATTCCATGCTATGATGAGGGATTGGAAAGGGATAAATCCTTAACCCCTGTATTGTTCTTGTATTTATGTTTTATGAGCTTTATATATACAGAAAATTTTGGCATAGGAATGATGGAAATGCAAAGTGATTAGATAATTGAAATAGATATGCACCAGTGGGCATATTGCTAGATATTGCATTGTTCATGTATAGGATGTTGCATATTGGTAAAAGTAGTAAGGTTTTACATATGCAATGAGCCACTAATGACAATTGTTGTGGTTGATGATGGTTGTCTAACTAGAGATGGTTGAAGCATGGTTGAAGATGTTGGTGATGTTGTTGCATGTGGCGAGCAACCCTATGAGAAAGATGGGCACAACAAATCTATGATCAAGATATTGGTGGAAGGATGGTGTAATCCTTGGTAGGAGGCCAAACTGATCAGGTAACATCAAAGATACTAATGGGAGCCATGCAAGTAATGTTTTACTTCTGCTAATTGTACAAGTGTTGAAAGGGGATTGGGTAAGAATCCCTTGAAGCATGTTTAATAATTGTAAAATGGTATGCATGTAAGGTTGAATGCATTTTATGTGAATGCCATACCACCATGGTATGGTGGGGTATGGGGTAGTAAGGGAAAGGAACCTTCTACCATGTGCTTGTTTAAATGTTAGAATGCATTCATATGAACTTGTATCATGTCATGTGTGTATGTGGTTATGAGTTTAATAACCAAAGCAAGTGAGGAATTAGGGTCATGTTGTGGTATGCCATATGAGATAGTCATGGTTAAGGCCATAATGTGGTTGGGTATGGTGTTGAAGCATTGGCTAGGATGTCCAACTGACCATGGTAAGAAACCTGTGTAGGCACAAAAATGTTTTTGCAAGGAGGCATTGAGTGGTTATGCATTAAAAGTGTTTGTAAATCTTGTGGTTGCATTGAATGAATGCACATTAAAATTTTATGTAAACTTTGTGATTGTTTGTGCGTAAGTGTGGGTGCACATGTTGAGAGGCATTGTGTGAATGCATGGTTGTGAAATCTGATTTTTGTATGAAACAGACCTGTAAAATTTCTGATTTAAGTTATGAGAAGGGTGTCATGGTTGTGAATTTTAATTTATGTACAAAGCAAATGGTAAATTTTCAGATTTGAAATTGTGATAATGATTGTTGATGACTATTTGGTGTGTATGGAATTGTGTCAAGAGGACATGGGGTAGGTGGAAGTTCATGTATGGTAGCAAGCCTAAAACCATAACGGACAGAGTTCTACCACTTACAAGAGCCAAACCATATGAAGAGGGCCTCATGGTTAAGCAATTCTAATTTCTGTAGAAGACAGAATGGCAAATTATGATGACCTCTCATGTGAACTGCATGTTGGTAACAATGCGGGTGAGATGGTCAATTCATGCCAATAGGGAATATGTTGTTTATGGAATGTTACACCAAAATGTCATCACCCTTGTGCAAGTGTCGCAAGTGTCGCAAGTGTTGCAAGTGTCGTCATCATGATCGTTTTGATAGTGTCGTCATCTTGACCATTGTGTAAACTCTTTGCTCTGACCCCTAAACTCATACTGGGCTAAAACACGTCCAACTGAGAGATTTCCCTACCTAGTTGACCTCTTTGAGTAGGTTGTCGCACTTCTCCTTCATCTAGGGTGCAACATCGTAGTTTCTGGTCAGCTAGGGTGAGACGCTGTCGCACTTTGGCCTTCTACAGGGTGCGACATCCCCCTTTGTTGCTCTGTGTCCTCTACTAGGGTGCGACGAGGTTGGTTAAAGGCTATTTTGGGGAGTCTCAAGGTCTTTCTAGATGTTTGTTGAGGTGGAGACCTATCCCTAAACTCTAGGTGAGGTGGCATTTCGATTCCTAACCTAATGAGAAGATCCCTTAACCATCTCCCCCTAATCCTCAACCTACCCTATCTCTTTAGCCCTATATAAACATCCACTCTCTCCATGGAAGGGGGAAAAGGTCTATGGTATCCTTATACTGATAGAATCCATATTGGTGATTGGGAAGCTTGTACCATCTTGGAGGTTTGGCTTGCACATGTCTGATGGAGGATGCGACATTGAGGCTTTGGTTGTAGCTTCATCCTTTCTATGTATTCCCACCTTTTAATACAATTAATATAATATCTTTCCATGAATGTTGTCTCATTGATGATGTTTAGAACTTTCTTCATCAACTGTTAGTTTAGATCAATTATTGTTTAGATATATTGTACTGCGTGTATTGTTTCCATATTGTCTTGGTAGGTCTTGCAGCTGGAGATCTGACGACCGTGGGACTTGGAGAAAAAACAAGGAGAGGGATCCACGATCTGAAAGGTACGATATCTAAGTAATTGATCTAGGAAAGTATATTCATATTCTGTACTATTTGTTCTAGACTCGCTTTGAGCTAGGGAGATCTGGCTCGCGTCCGCTCAAGTGGATTGTCCGTCAAACATGGAATGAAAAAGGGATTGGGGTAACAATTCTAAGGGACTGTTAACTCAGATAAGGGAGCCCCATTCCTCGCAAAAAGAAGAGGAAATACATATGAAAAAAGGATAAGTATTATGTAACCCTTGTTAAAATATGCATGTCTAATTCCTAGAACTAATATGCAGAATATGTCTTTTACTTCAGACTGCTTGAGTATGGTTAGGGCCTACATGGCTCATATCGGGAAGGGGTGCACACCTTTCGGATGTTGGGTTGTGCTATGGTTGTCAACATTGACTACAGCCTAAGGGAATGGGCGCATTCCTAGTGTTTCAATATTAGAGAGTGAATCTGTATGAAATATGTTTACAATTTTATATCAACAATACTGATGAGCTTGCCTACCCATCTTGTTTTTTCCAGTATGACAGATGCAATTCGGTGTTGCATACTAAGGAAGCAAAATGAAGAAGGGGTACCATCCTATGTGAGGGAATGGTTGTTCATGGCCTAATAAATCCAGTCAGTATGCTGGTTGGGCCTTGTAATTTGGAATGTGGTGATATTGGGAAAGGCATAAAATCTCTATTAGTTCAGCAATGAGGTGGGTGCCGAGAATGACTGGAACCCCTTGAGATTCCTATGGCTCTGTAGTAGAGCCCTTGACCTAGAAATGGTCATGGTGCAGTTTCCTTCCATTGGCTTGTTGACCCAAATGGAAGTGCTGGCTTGGAAATGGAGAGGGAAAACCAAGTATGGGACTGGTTTGGCACCATCAATGCCTGACAAACCCAGTCGGTGTACTGGCTTGGCATTGACTATTTGGATGTTGTGGAGTAGCTTGTGTGTTGGCCAAACATTCATTTCATAGGTGATCCAAGGCTTGTAAAGCAAAGAAGGAACCTGTGGAATAGCGTGAATATTTCCAATACAGATAAGTATTTAATTATCATCTATATCTTATTCTGAATAACGAAAAATTTAATGCACAAGTCTTATAACAATAAAGCTAATACACTGTTATTTCTTTGTTGAGACCTAGGTATTGTTGCATGCAAAGAACCTTGCATACATCCTAAGGATGCATGTGGGCATAAGACTATCCTAGAAATCTCAGTATGAGCAACAATGAAAAGTGGTGCTAGTGGACTTGGGTGGGTCCTAGCAGCCAAAGGTCCTGTAGGAACCCATGGGGAGGGGTTCCCTGGTTGAGTGTCATGTCCCAAAATTTTGCATTGGGTCACAATGGCCTAAGCCCCTGGCCATACTCATGATAGTTTGTCAAATGGATGCTAAGGGTCAAATAAATTGTAGCTAGGGTTTTCACCCTAGCTTGTGCAAATGAGTACCTACTAAGGAGAAGGGACTCCTTAGTAGCAGTTCAGAAAAACAGTAAATGAAAGACAGTACAGTAAAATAGTAACTACTCTAAACATGTGCATAAAACAGAAAAGACAAGATAATAAAAATGGTTTTTGTATTGATTATACCTCCAATGTGAAGGTTGGTGAATCCTTTGCAGCAGTCCAAGAGGGTTGCTTCCAAGCTCCAGTTTTGTTCCTTTCTCTTTCTCCAAAGGGTTTTGGAAATGGGCCAAAGGGGAACTCAAATGTGAAAGTAGCTCAAGGGTGAGCTAGGGTTTCAGGAGTGATTTTGGTAGAGTAAGGGTGTGGTTGACTGTGGATATGAAATGAGGGGCCTCCATCACCTATTTATAGGTTTTTAGTGGTGGAGTGTTGGCCCATGGTTTTGGGCACCATATGGTTTAGGTCAGCTGTATAGGGTTTTTGCTTCCTTTTTTCCTCTTTTTCCTCTTTTTTGTATTTTTTATTCCCTTTTTAGAGGGTTTTTGCTATTTTGGAGGAATTTTGGATTATTTTGGGGGGGAAGGGGGTTTTTTTGGCCTTTTGGAGGCTTTTTTAATGGTTTTTTGGCCTTTTGGAGGCTTTTTAATGGGTTTTTTAAGGTTTTGGAGGCAAATATTGTAGGAAATATGGACAAATGAGTCATGCAATGGGGTAGATGAGGTAGTGAGCACTTTTTGGGTGTTAACAGATTGCCCCTTGATGTGTGAGGGCAGGAGCTCATCGTATGGCCGATAGACATCATAAGTCTTTTATGGTTTTCCTGGGGTGTGGAGAGGAGAAGAAATGAACTAGAGCTCGGAACAATGGTCCGGAACAAACTGCAAAAACTGAAAGTACATGACCTCAATAATGAATGAGGAAGAATCTGAACATATGGATGAGGCGGGCATTTCCATGCTCGTATCAAGATATAGAACAATAACAAGAGGGTCCAAAAAATGGGGACCTTAAATATACATGGCCTCAAATAATGAATGAGGAAGAATCTCAATATATGGACGAGGCAGGCATACCCATGCTTGTCGTATCAAGATACATAAAAAATAACTGTGAGGCCTGAAAAAGGGGGAACCTGGAAGATACATAGAGAACCACTGTGTACATCATAAGGGTCCAGAGGGGACACAAAGCTGGGACATACTGCTGGGATGACCATGTCTGGGCTGAAGAACTGATACACTTGAATAACTACAGTGCTGCTGAGTGTGGTACCAGAGGAACTGATGAGTTGCTGGATCATAGTGACGGGGAGTCATACCCTCAATGGTACACTGAACTGGAACTGAACTAGGTACTCAAGGATGCATATAACTGGATGGCTTCCAAATACAATCGCCAACACAACCCAGACATCCACGGGAACATATAACTGGGTGTTCCGAAGTGACTCACCAATGTGCTAGAGTCAGGGGAAATCCGGGGTCTTCGACCAATAACTGAAGGGATATATACCCTGCGCGATTCTCAACGATGCGATCATGGTGTTGAAGTTGAGCATGTGAGAAACAACCACTCGGAGAGGCAATGATGACTCCTCTCAAAATGGTCCGTAGGCACGCACCAAAGATGGTGATGGGTCCAAGGCGTAGGGACCTCTGGGTCTATCCTCTGGAATAGAGGGGCTGTCGTCGACAGAGGGAGACCTGCAACTAGTAATGCAATGATGTTTCCTTGATAGGAGCACGAGGTGAAGAACCGAAGTGTGAGAGTACTGATGGTAGGACTGTCAGACTGTGGGGGATAATTGGGCAAGTAGAGTGGGTGGACTCAAACTTCCTTTGTTCAGAGTATGATGACGGGGAATGATCGGGCAGCATATGAAACTGACTGGTGGGAAATGGATCATATCTGTAATGGATCAAGGATAGTGACTGGTATGAGTGATACTCGAGTTGGTGTAAAATGGCAGGAAACTGCAGAATACTCTGAACAAAGGCGACCTGATTAGGGGTGTTGTCGAGATGATCGATCATAGTGCCGAGAGTCACAGGGGGACTTCATGGGTTAAGGAACTAGAAGAAGTGTGTTTAAAATGGTACTGTCGTGTGGATTTATACGAGCCCAGGACAGTTCATGCTCGTGATTGCTTTCAATTTTAAGGAGTCTGAAAGCTATAAGAAGACTCTGAAATAATGGAATGGTACCATCGTGTGGATTTGTATGAGCCCAGGATAGTGCATGCTCGTGGTTGCTTTCAATTTTAGAGAGTCTGAAAGCGATAAGAAGACTCCAGGGGGTTGCTTTTTCATGTGTTAGTCTCCAAGGCCCAAAGAAGCATAAAAGGATGCAATGAAGAACTCTTCTAACCGGTGTGACTAGAGTATTCATTTTTCGTAATTAGTCTACCAGGTCCAGAAAAGGGTTAAACTTATACCAGATAGATGCCCTTTCAGGTACTTTAACGAGCATGAAAGGAAGCAAGATTGCTCAACGATCTTTTCATTGTTTTAGGAGTCAGAAAAGAGCTTAACAGAAACTCCCTAAGTGCCTTTTTCGTAAAGGACTTGTCCGGCCCGAAAAAGGGATAAAATTATACCGAACAAAAGGAATGGCCAGGCAAGGTGGAAGTGCTCAATCAAGAAACATTGATGATGACCAAGAATGAGGGAGGGGGGGAACACTGGTAGGCCTCCTTGCGGGATAATGAATGGTGGAAAAATAATGAAATAATTGCAGTATGAAAGGAGTGAATGGCTCATGTAAAAAGGTGGAACAATTCGATGGCAGTCGATGTGGTGCGTAAATCGAGGCAGCAAGGTGTCGGGACACAATGTTGAAATTGTACCTAGTGAGAGTGAGAAATGACCTCACGCATCATCACGAGCTCGAAAAAAGGAATCCGGCGATATAAAAAGTGTCAAAAATGGAGAACGGTCGAAGTGGCACGCAAATCGAGGCGACGGGGGGCATTTTGGAAAAAATACCCAAAAAATATGGGGGTGAGAGTGAGAAATGATCTCAAGCATAATCACGGGCTCAGAAAAATGAATCCGCTGATATAAAATATATAAAAAACGGAGAGTATCCAAAGTGGCACGCAAATCGAGGCAACTAGTGGTGTCTAAAAAATGCTCAAAAAATGATGTGGAAAGAATAAGAAAACAAATTGACCATCATGACGGTCTCATCGTGCTAATTCCAGTGGTGGAAACGGTTTGAAAAATGGACTCCGTATGGGTTCAGAATGGTCAAAACAAGAAAAAGTCAACGGACTATAAATAGTAAGTGGGTCCAACATGACAAGTGTCATTTGGACTTGTTGACTTTGACTAGTGATCAGAGTGGACCAGAGCTGAGGTGGTGTTTCTGGACGATCCGACCGACCGTTTTCAGATCTGGGAGTTATAGGTATTCCGATAAACTCATACCTACATTTTCATTGGGTTCGGGGGGGGTAGCGGTGGGTCCCGGGGGAGTTTTTGTACAGCCCACGTGGGGTGGATCGCGGGTTTGTGGGGTGGAACCGCGGTCGGGGACCACGGGTTCTAGGGTGGATCACGCGTACGAGGACCACGATTTTTGGGTCAGAATACGCGATCTTGTACCGCGAGTTCCGAGGCTGGACTCGCGGTTCAGGACCGCGAGTTCAACTCCTACAGGCGCGGCCCCATACCGCGACTATATCCCTGACAGTCGCGGTCGAAAACCGCGGCAACGGACCCTAAAGCCACAATTAGGACCGAGCTGTTAGGGTTTCCCCAAGGGGTGGGGGAGGGTTACTTCTTTGACATGAGTCTGATGAGTTTGCCTTGTGTGATTGACAGGATGTCGTTGGTGCTTTGGCGAGAGCGGGATGTCCCGGATGACATAGTGGATGTCATCCGGAGGGATCGGCATGTGCAGTCTACGTTGGGGTTGTGCGGGCTGCTGAAGTTCGCACAAGTGCCTATGATGCGTTCAGCAGCACTGCTGCTAAATCGATTAGTGAGCTTTTGGGATCCGAACATTCATGCATTCAGGGTGCAGGGAGAGAGGGTCGATCTCACCCTCGCAGATGTATACTTCTTGACGGGGTTGCCCTGTTTGGCTAGGGTGGCTGATACGCAGCCATGAGTATCCGCAGATGTGGATATGGAGGATATGTTGGAGCGGTACTACGTTCCGGAGGCTAGGGTGCAGAGGAATGCACTCCGGGTGGTGGACCTGCAGGAGCCAGCAATACAGGCGATCGCGGCCTACGTGGTTCGAGTTTTGGGGTCCCAATCACCTGAGAAGGTGTCCGGGAGCTAGATGCAGCTGGTGGAGCGGGTGCTGGATGGTGTATATTATGCCTGGGGCCAGATGTTCCTCACTTGTGTTCAGCAGCAACTGACATCGGTGAAGGAATCTGGCAAGGGATTCTGTTATGGATCCTTTCTTTGTGCCTTCTTCATGGAGCGGGTACCTACACCGCGACTACGGGTGCCGGTCAGGGTGGGAGGACTAAGGGAGCTACGCATGGTGCGATGGGGAGAGATGATGCACCGACGGGGTGGCGGTGAGGTTGGGAGATACTTCACCCAGAACTACATCAGGGATCCGGAGGCACCACGGCCTCCAGGGCAGGCGTGGGGACCAGATGGTACATGTTGCTTTGCTTGATTGCTGTTGATGTCAAGTTTTGTGTATGATAGGTTTAAGATGTTGATATGTTGTTACTGACTGATGTATGATCTACAGATGTTGTCCCGAGACCACCACCAGGACATGTAGCTCGCAGGGGGCATGTGGCGGTACCATCCCTGCCAGGCCGAGGGGAGGTGCATCAACGGGACACTGAGGGGACTCTGGAGTCCATACGGATTCTTCTGGATCGGTTGCTGGTTGGAGTGACTGATGATGGGTGGTGGGACGTGGATCCGGAGGTGATTCAGGACTGTCTGAGGGAGCCACGAGAGTTCTGATCGATCGCGATCCGGGTGGCTATTTTGGCGGATAGGGGTCGGGCACAGGAGCCGGCAGGGGAGGAGGAGCTGCCGGAGGAGGAGTGGGGTGAGGACTCGGAGGCAGCTGATGCAGGCAGTGATGGAGGGTATGACTCTCAGTAGGGAGTGCAGGGGACTCCCCCCCGATTTTGTAGCTACGGCATGTATTCTATGAGGCGTATTGATGTATTGATATTTTTTGTATAGCTGAGTACGGGGGTACTCAGGACATGTGTATCATATTGACATTTATTTTTTGATATATATATATGCACATGGATGCACCTTTTTGCGATGATGTTTTAGTGTACGCACATGGATGCACTTATGGTTTGTTATATGTTTGTACTGCACGTGGATGCAAGTAGTGTAGGATGATGGGCACATGGATGCCCTTTGTGTATTTTATGTTATGCAACATGATGTATGTAGGATTAGGCACGTGGATGCCCCTATATAGTAATGTGTTTTTATGTTATTGCACATGGATGCAAATGTTTATGTGATGAGAGGTACGTGGATGCCCCTAGCAATCTTTTTGGATTTTTTATATATTTTTGATGAGATGTTATGGGATGATGATGCATGATGGAGGTTTTACATGGTGTGATTGATGTGCCAATCTAGGATGTTGTTAGCCATTTGATCTGCGACACTATTCTGAGCTCTTGGTACATGGGTGAATGTGATGGATTCAAATTGTCGGCTGAGTTGTTTTGTGCGCAGGAATTTTCTAAAGAGGCAGGGATCACGCACCTAGTAGCAGTTGTTGCGCTGGGAGACAAGTAGTTGGGAGTCAAGGAACACATGAAGGTGACATATGCCCATCTAGAGGGCAGTAAAAAGGAGGCCATTCACAGCATCATACTCCGCCTGGTTATTGGTAGCAGCACCTATACATATTCCGTCAAGGTGAATCAAATCATGTGAAGGGGAATATAAGACCCATGCTGCAGAAGCCAGGTTTGGAGACCAACGGCTTGCTCCATCAGCGAAGCCAATGTAATGAGGTGGAAGATGGTCCATCTGTGATCATGTAAAAATGATGAATGTAAGATTGCGGTAAAAAAGGTAAAAAACAAAAAGAGAGCAAATTGTACAATACGGACCAATGGGGCCGCGGGTTTATTTAGGGATAAAAGTACTTAAGATACAACCCATTACGGGGGTTGCGCAAAGGGTGACCTTTTGAGTCAGTTAAAATGTATGCCCCATTGCCAAGGCAGGTTTGCACGATGTAAGGGCCTTGCCACATGGATTCAAACTTTCCTTTACCAATCTTGTCGTGGGCTTGGTCATAGGCGAGGATGAGGTCCCCTTCACGGAAAGTTTGAGGGTGGACATGTTTGTCGTAACCAGCTTTGGAATGGTTCTTGGCAGCTTCAACGGGTCTGGAGAGTGGCACGACGGTCTTCATCAGCTTGTTCTAGTGATAGCAGACGTTGCTCGAGTGGGGAGGTGTTTGGGAGAAGCTCGACGGCAATGTGCAAGGTAGGTATCTGACACTCGATGGGGAGGACAGACTCTACACCATGAACTAAATGAAACAGGGTAAAACCGGTGGCGATTTTGGTGGATGTACGGTAAGCCCATAATGTAGGGAACAGCATGTGGTGCCAATTGGACTCATGCCAGTCAACAGTGCGTTGGAGGATGGTTTTTAAAATTTTGTTAATGGCCTCTCCTTGGCCGTTCCCTTGGGGGTAGTAAGCAGAGGAATACTGATGTTCGAACTTCAGTAGGGTGGATAACTCGCGCCAAAGGGAATCTTCGAAGTGTGAACCATGGTTTGAGACCAACTGTTTGGGGACCCCGAATCGAGTGATAACATGGTTCAAAAATAAACAGGCAGCGGTGTTAGCTTTACAATTGAAGGTGGGCATGGCTTCATCCCATTTGGTGAAGTAGTCAACGGTGACAATGATGTACTTATGGCCATTGGTGGATGAGGGTTTACATTCCTTGAAGTCGATGGCCCACTTACAAAAGGGGCCAACGGTGATGACTGGGTGTAACGGAGCAGGTGGTGTCTGGGCCTTGGGGGAAAAAAGTTGGCAATTATGGCAATGTTTGACCATTGTGATGCAGTTGGTAAAGAGTGTGGGCCAGAAGTATTCGGTGCGGATGACCTTTTGGGCGGTGGCCATTCCAGAGAAATGTCTACCGCAGGCACCGCTATGACAGTCATTGAGGACGTGTTCGGCTTCCTCGTGTGTAAGACAACGATGGAGAATCGTGTCAACCCCTCGCCGGTAAAGGACATCGCCTAAGAGGAGATATCGAGAGGCCTGGTGACGGATACAACGGCGTCCATCATGACTAATGTTGGGTTGGAACTTCTACGTGTGAAGGTATAACAACATATCACCGTACCATGGGTCATCAGACGAGATGATGAACAAGTGATTGTCGGGTAACTCATCGGAGATTTGTGGGGACGACAGAAGGGAGGGGAGATCGGTGATGAGCTGGGCAAGTGCGAGGGCTTTAGTGCTCTTAGGGGTTCTAAAAGTGAGGTCATATTCTTGGAGGATAGTTACCCATTTAGCAATGCGGCCTTGCAGGAGGCGTCGGATTAAGAGATAGACCATGGGGTTGGAGTCGGCGACAATTGTGGTATGACTGAGTAAAATGTAGTGTCGCAATTCTTGGACGGAAAAGACCACAGCAAGGGCTAGTCTTTCCTCATATGGGTAACGTAGGGGTGGTCCAGACAAGGTATGGCTGACGTAATAAATGACATGCCCCTAGCGAGCGGCGTCTTCTTGAACAAGGACTCAGGACACGGCATAATCGGATGCCGAGACGTAAAGGATGAAGTCCTGAGAGAAATCCGGGGGGGAGATCAAAGGGGCTTGTGTGAGAGATTTCTTAAGGGCTTCAAATGCAGCTTTTACTTACTCATCCCAAACAAAGAGTATGTGGGTACAAAGCAAGCGTAAGAAACCGTGAACGGTGGTGGCATAATCAAGAACGAAGCGATGGAGGAAATTGGATCGCCCCTGCAGACTCTGGAGCTGCCGGAGCGTGCAAGGAGAGGGAAGGTCTGTGATGGCTTGGACTTTCAGGGGATCCACAGCAATTCCTTTCTGGGAAACAATGAAACCCAACAACCGGCCTGCCGGAACGCAAAAGACACACTTGTGTGGGTTCAAGCATATTTGATATTTGCGACAATGCAGAAAGACTTATCAGAGGTCGTTAAGGTGGTCTGATCGTTTTCGGGAACGAGCTATAAGGTCGTCAAGATAGACTAGTAGGATATGGACCAAGTCGTGAAAACAATAGGTCATGGCTCGCTGGAAGGTGGCACCAGCATTTTTGAGGCCGAAAGGCATGACGCAATAGGAAAAGGTGCCCCATGGGGTGGTAAAGGCAGTCTTGTATTGATCCTCCTTACGGATCTGAATATGGTTGTATCCAGAAAAACTGTCCATGAAAGATAGGACTTCATGCCTCGCACACGCATCTATGAGTTGATCAATAAATGGTGTGGGGAAGTTGTCTTTGGGACAGGCTCGGTTTAAATCACGGAAGTCAGTACATACTCTGATGGTGCCTTGTTTCTTGTTAACAGGGACGACGTTCGAAACCCAAGTGGTATATGCAATAGGATAAATGAATCCTGCTTTGCAAAGTTTTTCAATCTCTGCTTTAACAGGGGGAGCTTTGAGGAATGAATGGGGCGTTGTTTCTGGCGAACGGGGGGTACATTTGGCCATGTGTCAATGTGGTGTTCTATAATAGTGGGGTCAAGACTAGGCATTTCGGTATAGGACCAGGCAAAGACATCACGAAACTCTTGGAAAAGTTTTTTGTACTCTCCAATCTCGTACTCACTACAGGAGGCTCCTAATGTAATGATTTCAAGAGCACCAGGTGGGTCAGAGATATCGATGTGGATGACAGGTGAGATGTTGGCCATGTTACCCTCCTCAAAGGCATCAGGAGTAGGAATGGGATCCTTAAATCAATTGACTTTGGTGGGAAGGAAATATTTGGACTCAACCACAAATTGGGTGGTTGTGGCGGAGGAGGACTCTTCTGGGAGGAAATAGGAACGATGGTGCATGTCTTCCTAGGGATAATCCGGGGCAGTGAGAGCCTCTAGAATCTCCTCATCATTGCGAAAACTTTGAGTTGTCAAATCGGTTGACAAGGGAGTGGTAGTCGAAGAATTCATATAAATGGTGTTAATCTCTCCGGATGAGGGTGATACTGGGGGGTGGATCTCCTCATTTGTGGGGGGTGCCGTCTCAAGGCCCAAATTATTCATCTCGTAGAGAGCTGCTCTGTCATCTGGGAGATCAAGACAGTGATGTGAGTAATGGCTGTAAATACCGCATATTGCACAAGGGTGGTTGGTACGCAGTGATTTATCACGAGGCTTAGGGGTTGGATCGAGTTTGACAACCAGGATGTTGGCGTCATCGTCAAGCATTTGCATGTGTTCCTGTAATGCAGGTAATTATGGACATTGATGATTCAGATGGCCTCACTCATCACACAACGAGCATTTGGGAGGAGCACGAGACACGGGGGGGTTTTTAACTATTTTGGGCAGGGGTACAGCAGTGTATGGTTGTGGGCCTCTGCCCCCAGTGTGCTTGATAAGAGGGGGGGATTCGTAGATGACGAAGGGGTAGTGACACCGGGAGGTGGTTGACTAGTAGTGGCAATGGGTTGCACCGGTTGTAGGATGACATTTGGTGTCGACGGGGGAACGGGAGGCGAAATATACCACACAGGTAATCCTAAGGTTAACCCGGGGAGGCTGAGAGTAGCCACAGCCGGGGCGCTTACTACTCTCGAGGGAGGGAATAGGAAGGGGATTGTGTGGATGGGTGTAACACCAATGTGACTAGGTACCAATGGTGGTTTGGGTAGCAAGGGCGGTTGATTGTTGGGTGTTTGTGTATTGTGGGAAAGGGTACATAGGTCAGATACTTCGGTCGCGGGTGACGGGGGTGGAATGGATTGGAATGTTGAGGTCATCGACGTGTCTGAGTAAACTTCGGGTCCCACGGAGGAAACAAACGAGGTAGTTGCACCACAAACAGGTTGTTCAACCATGGGGAGGACATTTTCAGGTGCAGCGGGGGCATTGGGATCATAATAGGTGAGTTGATTGACCTTGACCACGCGTCCATCATGGGGGAACATCATGGTACGAAAAACAGATGAGGCAACCGCCCGCATGGCATACATGTAGCTACGGCCAAGTAAGAGGTTATAATCAAGTTGGGCATTGATGACCTCTATGTCAATGAGCACGGTTTTTCCAGCCAACTGGATGGGGACATTAGCTAAGAGACCTTGGGGTTGAGCCGAACGGCCGTCGTAGGCTCACAACGCAGTGATGGACTGTTGGAGAGTAGGGGATCCCAACTTCTGCAAAACGAATGTGGACATAATGCATGTAGAGGCACCTTCATCGATAATGCACCGATGGATGACAAGATTCCGAAAGAAAATAGAAACTTGGAATGCTAAAGTGGAAGGCAGGCGTGGTTCGGACTGGTCCAAATCGAAGGCCATTAGTTGTGAATCATTTGGGTTAATAGAACCAATGGCGGAGAGCAAATTCTTGCACTGTGATGGACAGTTTTTTAAGACTTCTAACGCAAACATGGTTGCGGGAGACTGGGCTAAGTCATCTACAATGTTGTAATTTGACGCAACGCGAGCATTGGGATTATTGCTGATGTGACGAAGTGGGAAGCGAGGTGCTTTAGAGGCACCATCTAGTGGAGCCGGAGGTATACGTAACGTCTGATCAATGGGATGAGCGTTAGTGTTTTTTTCGGCGGGAGGGGCTTCAGGGGTGGAGCCATATTGGTTCCGACGGGTTTGGAGGTTGACATCGGCAGATGACATCATTAACAAGTGGTGGTTACCTGAGTCTAACATGGGTTGATCAGGAGCGGCATAAGTGATCTGTTGTTGTGGTGGCACGTTTCCTTGAGGGGGAGCCAACGGTTGAATGTTCACTACGCCTTGGGTTGGTAAGGGGTTTTACAGCACCAAAGGTTGATGTTGAAGTGGTGGGAGGTTGGGTGGCGCCTGAGGAGCCGCGTGCCCTTAGCGATGGGCATCATCAGTCCAGAGTTGCCGAGCTCGCTCCAAATGTGGGCAAGCATGTGTGTAGTGGCCATAGACCCCGCAAATAGAATAAGGATGGTTTGTTCACAAATTAAGATTTTTGGCCTGCTTGGGCGGCCGATCAGGGTTCTGGTTGGCAGGTGCCGCGTTATTGTTGTTTGGGGGATTGGGAGGTTGACCGCCTTGGTCTGGAGGGGGTTTATTCCCACGGTTATGGCCTTTGCCATGGTTTTGCTGGTCCTATTGGCGCTGGTTATTTTGGTTCTACTGTGGATTCTATTGGGCATACACTTGCCCTTGGGCAGCAGGTGGGTTCTGGGGTTGTGCAGGTGCGAGAATAGGCTGCGATGGATAATAAGTAGGTGGAGGCTGTGCAGGTGCTGAACCTTGTGGGGGTTGCTGATACGTCTTCGGAATGGGTTGTGGGTTTGTCGCAGGGGCTGCCTGTGGCAAGTAATAAGCAGGTTGGGCTTGAGAGGACACAGGAGCTGGTGCAGCCTGTGGGTGGTAATATGGTTGAGGTGTGACCAGGGAGGCATAAGCGGGGGATGCATGACCAAAGCACTAAGGTGGACATGAGGGTCCATGGGAATGGTGGTGATGTGCCATGGGAGCATACGAATTGGTTGCTCTGGATTGAGATGTAGCCCGCGAAAGGTCAGGGCCATGTCTAGGACGTGCTATGGAAAAGGGTTGAGGGTGTGAGGAAATATGGCCAATGATGCCATCTGCGGCATGGGATGCCCCTGGTGCATCGTGTCAGGAGGAATCGTCGCGAGGGGCATCAGGTATGATGGAATACAGATAACCCGACTGGGTGTAAATAAGCTCAAATTGTTGGGCTTTGAGGATGGCCTCTTCTTCGGACTGGGGTCGTTTGGATGCCACATCCTTGGCAATGACAGGAAGGAGGGATTTTAGAAACCAATCTAAGAAGATACGGTCGTCTAACTTGATTTTGCAGAGGCTGCAGCGTTGACGCCACTCATGAATGTGGTCAGTGATGTGGGTAGCCGTTTTCTGTCTGCAAGACAATAGGATCTCAACTCCCGCGTCATAGCGAACAAGTAACTGAAAGAACTGCAGGAAAGTCAAGGAAAGGGAAGTAAAGGTGGCATGGGTCCCATGGGGCTGCTCGATGTACCACTTAGCTGCAGAGCCAGTGAGGGTGCGCTGTAACAGACAGAGGCGGACAAATTCGTCCACTATGGAGTTGGAGGAACACCATAGATGGAAGAACATAATATGGTTCTGGGGGTCTTCACCTGCCTTGCCCTCAAACTTAGGGATGTCAGAGGGGAGCTTGGTGTGCATGTGAGGCCACGCAGGGTCGTGTCTGATGGGATCGTTAGTCAGTCTAGCTAGGTCAGGAAGGTTGAGACTAGCCATGAATGGAAAACTAGTAGAAGGATGTGACATACTAGCGGTTGTGAACATGTTGGGGCCAATGCCCCCAAGTGGAGGGGTTGGGTTTGGGATGTTTCCCCCAAGTGGAGGAACGAAAGTGGTATGGGACGGTCCTGCACCACCAAGGGTAGTGTGAGTCACTGATGGAGTGGGGATAGGTATTCCAGCTACTGGAAAGGGTACAGTGATCGGAATGGTAGATGTGGGCCCTATCGAGGGCATACCCAAAGCAGGTGTGGTAGCTGGTGTGGTGATGGATGCTCCACCAATGGTCCCTACAAAGAAAGGGGTGGAAGTCACGCTAGCCATGGGGCTGGTTGGTGCAGTGTAAGTGGGGTTCTCGGATTCTGCCTCAGAATCAGAGGTAAAATAAGGGGTGTCTAGATTGGGTGACCGAGTTCTATGCCGTTGACGAGTGGAGTCAAGTGACAAAGCTCGAGATCTATGATGAGTGGTATCAAGTGATGAAGATCTATGTCTATGATGGGGGCTCACCCCAGAGGCACCGAGAATGTCTCAGGGACTCAATGGTGACAGATGGTGTCAAGTATCTCGAGGTTGTGTTGAGTGAAAAACAGCTCAAAAACCCTAATGCAACTGAGTGTGTAGAAGGAGAGCGCAAAAAATATGGCACTCAAGCCAACAACCAACTCAAAACACTTACTGTAACAGTTGTGCTACAATAAGTGGAGTATCAACAGAAATGGTCAGAATACCAACAAGCAGCAGGTTTCCTAAAAAATAAAAATAGTGGACTCGCTAGACCAAAAGGAGGTAAGGGAGCATGCAAACACCCAGCTAAATAGTATTCTGACTCAACTAGACATATCCTATGCAAGGTGATGAAATCCAAGTCAGACAATATGGATAGTAGAGCCAAGTGGCTAAAGATATCCCCCTACTGGGAGGGACATCAGGTAGTCAATCCTAGAAGAAAAGCAACTAAGATACCCCGTTCATGACACATTCGATTGGGTGAATTTGTCGTTTGGTTCTATCGTCGATGTATCCCCATACGAGTGATACACCGAGAACTACGAAAGGTATCCTTCGGTTACTGAATGGAATGCGGTATTCCACTTAAGCTTCCAGAACCAGTCTGGCGACTTCAACCCTCCTAAGGGAGAGGCCTTCCCGATAAATTGGTTTTAAACCATGTCAAAAAATACTAGGGGATTTTGGTTCCCTAATGGACAACAGCTATGTCTCAAGTGTAAGCAACCAAGGCGTGTTATTTGGATGCCTATCCCCCCGATCCTACCTAACTACAAAAATTATTATGTGTTCCCCAAGTGGGGTTAGAATGTTGGTTGTGTTAAGTAGTATTTTATGGCTCACTTGAATTAGGTGACAAAGTGTGTGCGTGTGAGATGATGAACCCAAGTAAAAGTGCCACGGGGTGGGTAACTTTCTAGCTAAAAATAACAATACAGAATTTAAACTTTGAAATGCAAAATTTTCTCTTTTCAATTAAAATGCTGAATTTTTTTTAAAAAAATATGCTATAAATGGAACAGAAATAATACTGCAGAAAAAAAGGGTTGTAGGGAAGTATGGTTGCAGACAGGACAGATGGTTGTACAGGTGTAGAAAATATTGCAGCAAAGTACTGGGTTCAAAACAATGAAAAAAGTGCAGAAAACAGACCGCGGGTCTGTGGCAAATCTGAGCGGTCGGACCGTGGGAAATAGTGCAACAGTCGCGGACGGGTTGCGGGATTTTGGCCGAAAGACGCAGGCGGACCGCGGGAAAAAGGTTGAAAGTCGCAGGCAGGTTGCAGGAAAACGGCTGAAAGTCGCAAGCGGGACGTGGGAATAAGGCCGAAAGATGCGAGCGGGTTGCAGGAAAATGGCTGAAAGCCGCAGACGGCCTGCAGAAAAATGGGATAACATACGCGATCAGACCGCATGAAACAAGCTGATAGCCGCGGTTAGATCGCAAGTAACAGACTGGATACCGTCGATAGATCGCCAGAAACAGTCTAAGAGCCGTGGTCGGATCGCAAGTAAATGCCTGAAAGACGCGGTTGGAACGCAACTACGGGGGGCAAAAAATGCAGTTTACGGCAGCCGAAAGGGACAGCCGAAAGGAAAAAACAGAAAAATATTGCAGAAAATTAAAAACGTTTAAAACTTTAAAATTATAACCAGAAATTCAAAGGAACACAAGGAGAGTCACCAAAACTGTAGCTAGGGTTTTCACCCTAGCTTGTGCAAATGAGCACCTACTAAGGAGAAGGGACTCCTTAGTAGCAGTTCAGAAAAACAGTAAATGAAAGACAGTATAGTAAAATAGTAACTACTCTAAACATGTGCATAAAACAGAAAAGAGAAGATAATAAAAAGGGTTTTTGTATTGATTATACCTCCAATGTGAAGGTTGGTGAAGCCTTTGCAGCAGTCCAAGAGGGTTGCTTCCAAGCTCCAGTTTTGTTCCTTTCTCTCTCTCCAAGGGTTTTGGAAATGGGCCAAAGGGGCACTCAAATGTGAAAGTAGCTCAAGGGTGAGCTAGGGTTTCAGGAGTGATTTTGGCAAAGGGTGTGGTTGACTGTGGATATGAAATGAGGGGCCTCCATCACCTATTTATAGGTTTTTAGTTGTGGAGTGTTGGCCCATGGTTTTGAGCACCATATGGTTTAGGTCAGATGTATAGGGTTTTTTGCTTCATTTTTCCCTCTTTTTCCTCTTTTTTGTATTTTTTATTCCCTTTTTAGAGGGTTTTTGCTATTTTGGAGGAATTTTGGATTATTTGGGGGGGAAAGGGGGTTTTTTGGCTTTTTGGAGGCTTTTTAATGGGTTTTTAAGGTTTTGGAGGCAAATATTGTAGGAAATATGGACAAATAAGTCATGTAATGGGGTAGATGAGGTAGTGAGCACTTTTTGGGTGTTAACATAAATGCCAAGAATGAAGTCCAAGTTAGTAATAATGTGAAAATAGATCCAAATGGACAAGGTGGGTCACATTAAGAGAAATTCCCAATTCAAAGTTGTAATACACCCATCCAAATGAACTGCCATGGAGGAAAATTACTAGTTCCCTAAGTTGGGGGGTGGAAGCTTTGGGATTTGAAATAAGGGGGATAATAAATGATGTTTGAACATTATAACGGAATAGATATTTAATAAAGGATATAAATAAATAAATCCAAGTGAAAATCAAAGTGGCAATTGATCATGAAGAAACATGGAGGATGTGGGACCCACACAAGCTAGATTTTCTATGCCACATGGAATCCTCCTCTTGTCATTTCAAATCCATAAGAAGCCCAACGTTCTTGGGATGAGTTGGAAGGTAAATATACTTTGCATGACTCAAAAAAGGTCGAATTGGAGTGGAAGAGTAACTCCCGTGGAAGAGGAAGAGGCATTTTGAAGCGAGTGAGACACTTGGACTAGATTCCCTAGCTCTATGACAGCAATGATGAAGATGCTATGACACCTATGACACAAATCATACCTGAAGGCTGACATCTGACATATATGACATTTCAAGGATAAAAATAGCCTCCAAGAGGGCGCTGAAATGAGTTCGGGAAGCCAAAGAGACACCAATTCAAATTTAGAGAAGGAGAGGACTCGAATTAGAAGGACAAGTGGCATACTTGGGAATCTCTTCCCAACTTGAGTTGCAATGAATCTCTTGGGAGGAATTTGACCCACGGAGGACCTTAGAAGTTTATAAAAGACATTAACAAAGAATTATGGTAGCTTTTGATCATTTTAGAATTTGCATTTTGCATTTGGAGAGGAGAGCTAGTTTAGTGCTACTCTACTTGCCTTAGCACCAATTTTGAGGGTGAAAGATTCCCATCCTAGTTGGTAATTGAAAAGGCCATTCAGAACTTTCATTTGGAGCTTTTATGGAGTCTTTTGTTACAAGTTTAAGCTACATGGCAGCTCATGGTCACATCTCTTCCATCTTGCTTCTACAACCATTCTTCTATTTCTTGGCATATTCTTGCTCCTTTAGGAGAGGCGCACTTGTTGAGGTGATGAACTCTTTGGGATAGTTCTTGAGGCCCCATATATTTGTAATATGATATATATACTATTTTTTTACTACTTAGAATACTTTCAGGTCGAACTCAAAGAGATTTAATGTAAAAATGCTAAGATATGAACAAATGGTGTCATTTCCCCAATACCTTGTTATTTGCACTTGAAGTGGTATCAAATTCGAATGGTTAAGTAAAATTCTAATATATTAATGTGGAATGGAGTCCCATTAATTTTTTGAATAAGTTTCATATTCATTATACAATCATTTGGAGCAATATCCTTAATTTTCATGACCATTTGTGAAGATTACTATCATTTCCCCCTAGGTCGAAACTAGTCTTTTTGTATCTGATTTAAGAGGGTTGTATCAGACTTAATAAACTGAATGGTGATGCATATGAGACTATATTGATGTCCCCTAGATATCCCCATCCTATTTTCAGAAATTCGAGAGGGTCCAATAGCATTTGGAGAGCCATTTCCAGCATCTACCCCATGGGGATTTGAACCCCAAATTGCTAGTCAAACTCGCTACTTTGGCCAGAATTCAAAGGAGGGTTTCAGAGTCCTTTTGAAGACTCTAAAGCATCCATGGACCTCATAATGATGTGCTAATATCATCCATACACCTTCTGTAACAATTTGGGAGCATTTGGAGTCATTTGGAGACCAAGAGACCAATACTAGTCAAAGGTTGAACTAGTGGAAAAAGTTGAAAATTACACCATTTTAATAAATTTCAAAAAAGGGACATTACAGTGGTATCAGAGCATTATCTTGGCACCTGATGTGGTCTGATATTCATGAGGAAAATAAGTCAGAGACCACCATTAGATATTGAAATCAAAAGTTCTTTTGTGGAAGAGGAAAAAGTAGGAAAAGAAGAGCAATTTTTTTAGGAAACTATGACTAGGGATGAAAAGGGAACCTCAGATGATGGTGAGAAGCTTAGGAAAATCATGAAACCAATATTTGAAGACATGACCAAGCAGATGATGAAAGAATTCGAATTGTTGGCTAGCCAACTTGGGAGCAAAGGAGTGATATGAGGCAGCAGCAGTTCTCATTATGAGGAAAAGAAGCCAATGGGTGAGCATATTTTCTCAAGCACAGGACCCCATAATAGAGTAAATGAATTTCAGAGAACACCAAGGCCTAATACACCTAAATTTATTGATTCCAAAGCAAATATTAACACTCCAAAGAATGTAGATTTAGTGAAGAAAGGTTTATGCCATTCTTGTAAAAGACCTTGGAGAGAAAATCGTATATGTGTGAGTGAAAAGATCAATGAAATATATGAAGCTTCAGCGAAGGCATGTATGTCCTACTTGAGGAGAGTTTTTGGGATTTCTTCAAAAAGAGATTCCAAATATATTGATCTTAAGGAAACCAAAGGAAAAAATGCATCAGCTTGCTAGAAGGAGCAAAAGGAGGAGACCCATCAACCACCTAGTTCTGAAATAGATGAAGTAGAAGAAGCAGTACATGAAGAGGATCGAAAGTCACTCCCAAGTGACTCTGAAAAAGATGAAGGGACATCACATGAGCATGAAGAAGGTTCTATTGAAAGTATTGAAGATCATTTCGAGACACATTCTACCTTGGAAATGAAACAAAGAGCATCTACTGATGGATGCTTGAACTATAAAGGAGTAGCTACTGATGGGTGCTCACACCTCTTTGTTGGTGACATGGAGATCACTTTTGAAAGTGTTGCTACAATCCAAAGTTCCATTAAGCATGAGAATGAAGACCTTGTAGCAGTTGAAGAAGAACCAAGATCAACTTCCCCATCACCACTTGAGCTTCATGAAGTTGGTCCAAGCAAGAAGAAAGAAGATGAGGAGGTTCATTTGCAAGAGGCTCATTTTCTTGAAGGGTCCTTGAATATGAATGAAAAGGAGATCCAAAGAGCAATGTGCAAAATCAAAGGTAATTTCATGTCTTTTCCTTTTTATAGAAACAATTTGGTTGATTTTAATGAATTATTACATGATGCATACTTCAAGAATAATGAGGATATTCATAAACTCAAAATTCAAAATGAGCAACTTCTTGAAAGGTTGCAATATACTTGTTCTTCCTCCTATGTTTCAAATTGTCATATGGTATATTGCATGGAGGATTCTCATGACATGGTAGATCATGAGAAACATGGAAATTTTCATGTGCTTGATGCGTTTGAAGATGAGCTTGATGAGATCCAAGCACATGATGTGGTGGAAGAGGAACTTGAGTTTCCTCTTGGAAATCTTGACACGATTTTTGAATAAGTGTATGATTCCACTACCTTGGAACCAACCTATGAGGAAATTTTTGCATTTTTGAGGGAGGTTCATGATCTTACCATTATGGAGCATTCACATGAGGACACTTCTGCACTTTCTGATCATTTGGGTGAGTTGGTTCATTCTCCTACATCCTACACTTCCATATTGTGTAGCATTCATCCTAATGAACTATGGGTGAAAGGTTTATTTTTTATGGTGCCACATGAGGAATATGAAACTCCTATCTCTCCTTTATATGATGACATTATTAGAACCATTTCTTATTTACATTTGCAGCAGCATTCCTTGTTACCTTATGATGAAACACATCTACATGGATGTACTTATGATGTTCACTTGAAGACTCGTGATTTTCTTTGCTCCTTGCTTAGTTCAATTGATATTGGAGGAACTTCATCCACTACTTGGGTGAAGAGATATATGAATGGAGAAAATTATTATTGGCAACAACATCCTTTTTTTATTTCTTGATGATACACATGTTCATGGATGCACAAATGGTACTTCTGTGAGCCCCTTGAAGGCTTATTGTTTTCTTTGCTCCCTACTTGGTTCAGATTTTAGTGGAGGTTCTTCATTCACTTCTTGGATGAAATAACACATGGCTGATTATTTTGATGCATCTTACATCCTTTTGGAGCAGAATTATAGGGCATGGGATCCTCACCTATGTCATTGGATCAGATTTGATTGGTCACTTGCAGATTGTATGCACTTGGAAAATGGTGGTCTACTTACTTGGAGGTATAAGCACTTTCATGATTCTTTGATGAGGCACCTCCTTGATGTACATTTTTATTATGCCGTTATGTACTTTGATGATGTATCTTTTGTACTCATGATGTTTGGAAGAATGCATACAAGAAAATGTGATCCAGGAATTCACTTTCCTGGTGGTATGGGTTTGAGAGCACTCTTAATTGTTGGAGTGCAATACAAGCAATGGAACCCTGGGATAACTTTTAGTCCCATTGATTTCAAATTTTTTGGGAAAAAAACAGTATGAGAGATGGATTCCCCACTTAATAAAGTGATTTTGATCAGAGTAATGCAATAGCAAGCATGGTGGTTCCTCTCTAAAATATTCATGGGATCTCGAAGATTGAAAGTTGGGAAACTCAGTGGCAACATCAAGAATTGCAATGGAATCATAAGGGGTTTCCAAAATATGAAAGAGGTAAAGAGTAATTGTGCAAACATGGTTTTGATGGATTTAATTAACATTTTGGTGTTTAGTGGTGATGTTACAGGGGATATCAAAATGAAAAGGAAAATCCACATCTCCTTGCTTTTGAAAACACACAATTGTAGTGCATGGGTGGATCTACTCAAGGTTTCGAAAGAGAAGTTTTGGGAAGAAAATTTTTGGAAAGAAAGCAGGTTATTCCACATACATGTGGTTAAATTGCTTGAGGACAAGCAATATTGGGGAGGGAGGATTTGTCATGTCCCAAAACTTTGCATTGGGTCACAATGGCCTAAGCCCCTTGGCCATACTCATGATAGTTTTTCAAATGGATGCTAAGGGTCAAATAAATGCCAAGAATGAATTCCAAGTTAGTAATAATGTGAAATTAGATCCAAATGGACAAGGTGGGTCACATTAAGAGAAATCCCAATTCAAAGTTGTAATATACCCATCCAAATGAACTGCCATGGAGGAAAATTACTAGTTCCCTGGGTTGGGGGGTGGAAGCTTTGGGATTTGAAATAAGGGGGATAATAAATGATGTTTGAACATTATAATGGAATAAATATTTAATAAAGGAGATAAATAAATAAATACAAGGGAAAATAAAAGTGGAAATTGATCAATAAGACACATGGAGGATGTGGGACCCACACAAGCTAGATTTTCTATGCCACATGGCATCCTCCTCTTGTCATTTCGAATCCATAAGAAGCCCAACGTTATTGGGATGAGTTGGAAGGTTAATATACTTGGAATGACTCAATTAAGGTTGAATTGGATTGGAAGAGTAACTCCCATGGAAGAGGAAGAGGCATTTTGGAGCTAGTGAGACACTTGGACTAGATTCCCTAGCTCTATGACAGCAATGATGAAGATGCTATGACACCTATGACACAAATCAGACTTGAAGGTTGACATCTAACATATATGACATGTCAGGGATAAAAATAGCCTCCAAGAGGGCGCTCAAGTGAGTTAGGGCAGCCAAAGAGACACCAATTCGAATTTGGAGAAGGAGAGGGCTAGAATTGGAAGGACAAGTGGCATACTTGGGAATCTCTTCCCAACTTGAGTTGGCATGAAGTTCTTGGTAGGAATTCGACCCATGGAGGACCTTAGAAGTTTATAAAATACATTAACAAAGAAGGATGGTAGCTTTTGATCATTTTAGAATTTTCATTTTGCATTTGGAGAGGAGAGCTAGTGGAGTGCTACTCTACTCGCCTTAGCACCAATTTCGAGGGTGAAAGATTCCCATCCTAGTTGGTAATTGGAAAGGCCATTCAGACCTTTCATTTGGAGCTTTCATGGAGTCTTTTGTTACAGGTTTAAGCTACATGGCAGCTCATGGTCACATCTCTTCCAGCTTGCTTCTACAACCATTCTTCTATTTCTTGGCATATTCTTGCTCCTTGAGGAGAGGCACACTTGTTGAGGTGATGAACTCTTTGGGATAACTCTTGAGGCCCCATATCTTTGTAATATGATATATATACTCTTTTTTTACTGCTTAGAAGACTTTCAGGACGAAACTCAAAGAGATTTGATGTAAAAATGTTAAGATATGAACAATGGTGTCATTTCCCCAATACCTTGTTATTTTCACTTGAAGTGGTATCAAATTCGAATGGTTCAGTCAATTTCTGATGTACTAATATCCATGGACCTCATAATGATGTACTAATATCATCCATACACCTTCTGTAACAATTTGGGAGCATTTGGAGACCAAGAGACCAATACTAGTCAAAGGTCGAACTAGTGGAAAAAGTTGAAAATTTCACCATTTTAATAAATTAAAAAAAAGGGACATTACATTGAGAATGCCATGGACATACCTTAGACACTAAGTGTCATCGCCAAAACAAGAAAGGGCAAGTCAAGCATTCACGTTTGAAGTAAAAGACGCTAAGGAGCATGGAACCACAGTGGTGGTTTGGCTCTGGATTGGATCCAGACTAAGAGGGGAAAACTCTTACTCTTCTCTTTCCTTTTTGACTGATGCATTTTAGAAACAAAAAATTGTTGAATGCATGATAGGGATGAAAGTTGGTTGTGTTTATTTGCTTGAAATAAATTGTGAATGCTGAAATAGTAAATTCCTTGTGAAAGGATGAACATGAATGAGTTCATGTGTATGTTGGGAAGGCATGAAAAGTGTGGAAGTCTCATCAATAAATCATGGACTCTCCATGTCAATTGGGAAAATAATTGACTGATTGCAATGTTTATGTTATGCTTGGCCTAACAAGATTTGCAATGATGAATTTCACAGGTGAGAAATTGAAGTCAATTGGTTGCAGTTGTTACAAGACAAGTGGTGCTATCAAGCAAAGTGTGGGTAGTTGAGCACATTGACCATGTCAGTAGACCAAAAGCTATTGGATTTGGCTGAAAATATTCTTCAAACAATTTCCAAGACACAATAAAATATTGGAGAGATGCTCAAAAGCTACAAAAACAACAGAATGAGGTGAACCACATGGTTTTGCAAGACCCTATTTGTCTGCAAAAGGAGGTAAAACACATTCTGGAAACTATCAGCAGTGGAAAGGAAAGTGGGTCCATGAAGAGGCATTCATCCAGTCAGTCCATTAAGAAACGCTCAAGGCTGGAAGACACAAAGGATAATGAGCAGGTAAAGAAAAAGCAACCACTTAAATGTTATGAATGTGGAGGAAACTATTGCCTCCGTAACTGCCCAACAAAGGACAACAAGAAAGCTAGCAGCCATAAAGATTCCAGGCTTGTGGATCAACTGGAAGGTAATGAAAAGGAAGGGATTGTTGTAGAATAATGCCCACAGGTGGAGCTGGAAGGTCAAAGCCATCAAAAGAAGCTTGTATAAGCCAAGGGACTTGGTCTTGAAAGCTCAAAGTAAGGGATGAAATGCAGGACATACCTGCAACAATTTGTGAATTTTGGACAGGTGTATGTATTCCTAAGTATTGGAACACCAAGGACGGTGTTATTCTAAGGGGGAGGGAATGTAATACCCCCATTTTGACCCCTAGGCTATATTAGCTTTTAATGTAAATATTGTATATCTGGATGTATGATTCCTAGCGTAGAGCTCAAGGCCAAGGCCCCGCTAGTGAATGCTTAGCTTAAGAGGCAAGTATTTGGTATTGTGCTATCCATGTTCTAGTAAGCCATGGAAATGGTAAAAACATGTAAATGATATCATGCAAATAAAAATACCAAGGGCTGGCTATGGATGCAACTAAATGAGGGGGTTATGTGTATCCACTAGGGAGAGGTTAGGGGGTTATGTGTATCCATTAGGGAGAGGTTAGGGGGTTGTGGGATTGAACCCTAGGATGCCATATGTCACCTTGAGAACCCCTTTGACTGTCCTAGCTGTCATTTATTGCCACTCAAAGAAAGTACTGCAAGAAACTATTCATGAAGTCGATGGAGTATGGGGAAACCTTGATTTTTGGATGGCAGGGTATGGGCCCTGGTTGCTTTCCCATAAGCCACTCCACCTCATGGGGGTACGTGTTCCTCCATCCCGATGTCGTTACGGACCACTCGAGCAAGAGTGGGAAAGGGAAGAAATGCAGACATCAGTTGGACCCTTATGCATACCTAGAAGGGCAGCAAGAACTAAAGAATCGGGATCCAGGGGGAGAAAGGTTATGATTTGCAGAGCCAAGACGCCCAAAAATTGGCGTGGGAAGCAATATCGATGAGAAATCAATAGAAAAGAACCCTTGGGTGGATGTAAGTGGGTAATACGCCTAGAAAAATAGTGGAAAGAGAACATTAGGGTTTAGTTCTTCATGCTAGAGCCAGTGAGGGCTCACTTACCTTGATTTAGCAGTCAGGACCAACCACACTTGCCCAGGTCATTACTAAGGGAAGGGGCTCCCTAAGGATTTTTCATCAGTGAAGGGGACCTTACTTAGGCTAAGAGTGGAGGTGATGGGGGTTCCTGAACTGTCTGAGATCATTGGGATATGCCCCTAGCTCTGTGGATGAGCTTATTGACCTAGAAAACCCTCACCCGCCTCCCCACTTGCTTGACAGATCAATTGTGTCCTAGATGCCCTAATTGACTATGGACCAAGGTTGTGAATGAACCTATTAGTTACTCCTTAGTGGATACATAGCCCCAGCTTGGGGGTGGTATCTGAGTGCTGAAATAATACAGGTTGGGCAGAGACCTATGGTTGGGTTGGAACGTTGCAGTCCATAGCCAGTTTGCTTGGAGATTCCAATGAAAAAGATAAGTGTTCCTGTGCTGTGAATTATGCTACTTTACATCTATGCATGTGTGTTTGTTTATGTTATAATGCATAGATCAATCCAACTGAGTAATGGGACTGAATGCATATGCATTGTGTTTAATTATGATGTTGTGTATGTTTTTTATCTTACTTATGCACTGACTTAACTAATTAATGACTGTTATGGATATTTTGGATGCATGTTAGATGTGTGTGTGGATAATGTTTCATTCCCCCTGTGTTTATGATGTATAAATCTGCCTTTCTAAGTTGTTTATCATGCTCCTACACATCTACATCTTTGTATTTTTCCTTGTACTTATATGACTTTATGCCTTGATGAATAGGGCTAAGTCTGGTAAATGTACAGAATGATTCAGTCAGGGCTCTTATAGTGGGGCAAAGAGGCCTTGATTGAGTTTTGAAGGCAGCCTTTTTATGTGAAGAAGGACAAGATCAAAATGCTCAAGTGTAGTAGAGGATCATGCAACTGCATAGAGCTCGCCAAGAGATTTCCAACGGTACCGAGTTTTCCCAAATTGGAATTAGGATGAAGAAGTTATGGGCCAGCGAAGTTGTGCAGTGGGACTTCCGACTTTCCGAACCGCAATGTGGATTGCGGATTGCAGAAGTCGAAAGGGTGTTTTTCCAGAGTTGTGGGATTGTAGTTCCGATTTCTGACTTCCGCAAGGCGGATTGCAGAAGTCGAAAAGTAGATTTCTTCGGAGCCTAGAATTTGGGCTTCCACATTTCCGAGTTTCGCAAGGCGGATTGCGGATTGCGGAAGTCGGGAGTGAAGTTTTCCGGAGTGGAGGAAATTGGTGTTCCGGATTCCGAGTCCCGCATTGCATAATGCGTATTGTGGAAGTTGGAGTCGTATTTCTTCAGTGTGGTGTATTTGGCGTTCCGAATTTTCAAGTCCCGCAAGGCAGATTGCGGATTGCAGAATTCAGAGGGATGTTTTGGCAAAGCGGTGAATTTGTGGTTCTGCTTTTCTGAATTCCGCATTGCGAATTGCAGATTGAATATCAATGCGGGTGCAAAGTTGCGGAAACCTTTGGATTTCCTGGAAAAGAAGAAAAAAATTAGCAAGTAGATCCAAGGGTTGTCTCCCATCGCCTCTGAAGGGCACCAAGGTGACCGGGGATGTGACAAGAACTAATGGAAATTCTTGGTCGATGTTGTTTTGGTTAAAGCTACAAGAATTAAGTTTTGATTGTTTATAGGAAGTATTAAACCTCTTACTCCATTGAGACACTTTCACTCCCGAAGACTAAGCTCTGAAGTCTGAAACATATGTAGAGTACAAATTACCACTCACAGGTTCTCCATGCATGTCTCCAACGTCTTCCACCTCTGAAAACATGAATTCAAATACTTTGTTTCTTAAGATAAACCACATAAGAATCTTTGATTTGGGAGGACATTTGAATTTCCATATAATTTGCCACCACCAATCTGGTTTAGAATTCTTGATGTCCATTATGGATTCATAACCCTATTTAGGATTATATGAGTCATGAGGAGCTTTCACCCAAACTAATTTGTCTCTTTAAAGATTCAGTCAAACCTGTGATTTCCTTAGCTAATTGAGTATATACCTATCAATGTTTTTATTTATTAGTAATTGCCAAAGCAGAGAGTGTACTTTTCAACTGCAAGTCAAAGTGCTTTGATTTCACATGAACTCATTTTTATGCTTTACAATTTTTATTAAATTGAATTCTTTGAAAACTAAAAATAAATTTCAGTTTGTTTAAATTTCACTCATTCCATTTTCTTATTGGTCAAAGAGGTCATTGATGGTACATAAATGTTGTTGTCACTTCTCATGTGATGTTTTGATTTTGATGTGACCAATTTTATATTTTATATTTTAATGTTTTTAAAAAGATAATTACTTAGAGTGTAAGATAAAGTCTAGACGGTTTGCACGCTTTATCCAGTAATTTTTATGGTCAAAATCCGGTGAAAACTATTGAAATAACAGTTTTCAGTTGTTGGAATTGCATAATTGAGGTACCCCATGGGTAATCGAGGACGTTGAATCCATTTTTGCAATCAAAATTGCAATTTCAACAACGTAAATCACAATTTTGACAGCAAATTGTGTTGCCGTATTTTGGTTAAAATCATCGGAAAAGGTGCAAATCGTCTAGACTTTAGCTCACTCCATTACTTAGTGTGACAAATTCTCTATTTTTTTATATTCTTATATTTTCTCCTTTACTTTCTCAATTTCTATATTCAACATCAAACTTATTTTTTGTATTTGGCATTGACTAGCCACTTTGTGACATATTCACTTGTTTATTATTTGTCCACGTAGAGACATACTAATCACGGGGTAACAATAACCTATTCGTACAATTATAGTTTTGGTTTACCTACAGTTTAATTTTAGGCCTACAAAATTTATATTTAATTTTTCTACATTAGAATTTAATAGTGTGATCATTTGTTAGATATGCTAAGGAACTCAATTTGGAAGTTGTCTAAGTTGTTTTCTTCTTCTTACTGTGGAATATATTTTAGTGAAGGAAGAATAACAAAAAACCTTAACGTGCTCCATAACCACTTCGACAAATAAACCCCATTTCTAATCAACATTTTTCAGTTTTATACTTTCAATACACAGTTTTCCTTTCAATCTTATTATAATATCTTAGTGTCACATTTAACATAATGTTTTTTTATAACAAAAACGGTTATGGTTCAAATTATAAAACAACGATAAATTCACTGGCACATATACATCAGAATTTTTTTCCTTTCTAATTGAGACAAGTTCAGATTGGCCCAAGCATTCTTCTATCCCCAAGCTTTGATCGGCTCCTTACCGAAATTTGAATGAAAGGATTTCCAACTACCATAAACAAATACATGTTGATTTGAAATTACAACAAAATCCAGTTCGATCTCTGTCAGATCTTTACATAGATGCCAATGCCCTCGCCCATCGCATCTCCTTCCTTCATTTTAATTCGTTCTTGCCTCCTCGAGTTGTCCTAGAGGACCGACCACATTAGCTGATAAAATTCGAAGTTCATCTTTTCGCCTGCCTATTGACTATGAAGAGCATCCTAGTTGCATCTTATGTCCAGGTTGGCCACGATCTTGAGATTTCACAGAGGTTACCTTCCTATCATGCCTTGTTGAATAGAAGAATGTCGCGTATTTCCCATCCATTGCAGGTTTAAGCCCCCTCCCAAGGGGATAAGGTAAGTTAAAATGATGAGCATTTCCATTTAATAACAGAGTCCCTTTGCTCAAAGGAACAACAGCATTAGCTGCTTTGTCCGCTTCACCATTTAGGTCCCGTAGGATATGATAAAACTAGATGTTATGGAAAGAAGGCAAGATATTCATAATTTTCTTAAGAATATGGCGAAGCCTCATATTATTAGGTAGATTTTTTGTGACTAAGATTTGATTGATTACTCGGGAGTCACCAAAGACAATTATCTCGTTTATGTTCATAGCCATTCCTTGATAGACCCCTTGCCATAGAGCTAGAGCTTCAACGATATTGGTGTCATCTCCAATTCCCCATGAGTATTTAAGATCAGTTATTTCCTCGGGATCTAGAAGAACCCCTCCTCCTCCAGTGGCCCCTGGATTCCCTTTAGAAGCACCATCGAAGAAAAGAGTCTGCTTATGAAGTGACTTCCTCCAATTTATGAATTTTGTAGACTCCATCCAAATTTCCCAGTGTTCTAAATGAGTTGAGCATGGGGATAAAGAGCTCTGAGACTTTGGGTATAGGCTCTGCATCCAATTTTCTTCAATAGGAGTGAGCAGGGATTTATTCTCATGAGGTTGGAGGCTTAGGAGGCAGTCTCCCATAAGCACTTTAGCCTTGACTACGATTTGAGCAGTAGTGGAAGTTATGCCTCTAAAGATGTGATCATTTCGTTCCATCCAAATTTTCCAAAGAATGAATTTAGAGAGAATCAACTAGCAACTTTTAAGTCTGTCTTTTTTACGGAGAGGAAAAGGAGACAGGTTAATTCAGTTACTGAAGAGGATAGGAATTTCAGCTGGTAGATTAATTTGATTTGACCAAGGGGAAAGGGAAAGATTCCAGACTTCCATTGAAAAGGGACAATTCAACAGAATATGGTTTGCAGATTCCTCCTGAGAAGAGAAAAGAGGGCATCTTGTAGGTCCTTCCCAACCCTTTTTTTTAGATTGTCTCCCATGAGGATATTGTTATGAGCCAGATTCCATATAAAAATATCTACTTTTGGTAGACTTTTAATTTTCCAAATTCCTTTCCAAAGTGTCGGATTGGAAGGAACATGAGGAGTAGCTTTTAAGTGCTTATAGCCCTGTAGTATCCATTGTGAGAGCCCCATCCATGTGAGTCCTTCAAGTGACTTGAAATGGGATACTTTCCTTGGATCATGGAGAGCAGAAGATGTTCTTCATTGTGCAAATGGGTTGGGCAGTTCAGAATTTTCTATTCTTTCCAGGCGTTGGATCCATCATTGTTCCAAATAGAAATATCCCACAGAGAGATAAGGTTTTGAGAGTAGAGCCAATGTTTAAGGTTGGAGGTGCCCGACAACGATTCTAAAGGCGGCCATTATAGTCATCCCAAATGAGAATATTTTTCCCATTTACAGGTATCCAATTGAGAAGAGGCTTGAAAAATTCAAGAGCTTTTTGGCATATTGTGAAAATTGGAGATCCTTTTGATACTTTTGGAGCTATGTCAAGACATTTTTTCCTAGTCCCTAAGAAATATTTTTTCCAAATAGCTTGCTTACTCCAAGTTAATTTCCATGTTACCGAATTCTAGAGAATTTTAGAGCCGAGAGCCATATTTTGAGTCCTAAGATATCTAATCTCCAGACCGCCTTCTAATATTGGCTTGGTGATTTTCCCCCAGCTGACCAGTGGTAGCTTATTTTTACTGTTTTTACCACCTTTCCACAGAAATCATCTGAGAAGGGACTCGACCTTGGTTATGAAGCCACTCGGGGCAAGTAAAATGGAGCATTGGTAGATCGGTATGGTGATGAGAACCGATTTTATAATGACCAATTTTTTGGCCAAATTTAGCCAGGAGGCACCCCAAGAATTAATTCTAGCCTTTAATTTATCAATCAGAGGAAGCCAGTGTGCAAATTTTCGAGTGGATTTGAAGATGGGGACTCCTAAGTATTTAGTATAGTCCCACTGTGTTTTCCCTTCCATTTCCAGAATTCTTGAGATTGCCATCATTTCCCTTGGGGAGAAATTCCATCCAAATATCTGACTTTTTATGTAATTGATTTTACTCCCTGAAGCTTCCTTGTAGAGGTCCAACTCATGTTTGAAATTTTTGGCTATGATGGTTCTAGCTCCTCCCAAGAGAAGCGTGTTGTCGACCAAATGAGTATGGTTTAGATCTTTAACTCCCCTTGCAATTCTGATACCCATTAAATCTTGATGGAGGCGGCTATGCTCCAGTTGGAAGCTGAGCACCAAGGATTGGATAGCATACAAAAGAGGCGAGAGTGGTCATCCCTGTCTAAGCCCCCTAGAAGCTTGAAAGAAATCTGCAGCACATCCATCAATCAACGGGGCTATCCAGGGGGATCCAATGCATGCTTTCACCCAATTAATGAATTCAGGGGCAAAACCAAATCTGAGCATTACCTGAAAGAGAAAATCATGTCGAACTAAATCAAAAGCGTTGGCTAGATCTAATTTAAACAACCATACCGTTTGCACGTCGACGTTGAATACTTGAGTGGATAGCTTCCTAGACCAAGATAATATTATCTGTGATCTTCCTCCCTTTGATGAAGCCTCCTTGATTTTTAGGAATGATTGTTGGAAGAATTCCTTTGATACAATTGGCTATAACTTTCATGATAATTTTGTAGCCAGTATTGCAAAGTGATATTGGTCTAAATCGATCGAAGGAGGTGGCACCTTTCTCTTTTGGAATTAGAGCTAAGAATGCAGAATTGGTGTTCCCTCCTATCTTGTTTCACTTCTTTGATTTCAAAACCATTTTATGAAGATCTTTTTTAACAATTTGCCAGCAAACTTTGAGGAACCTAGTTGTGAATCCGTCAGGGCCAGGGGCTTTATCAAGTTCCATATCATCCAAATCGTTTTTAATTTCTGGCATGGTGAGTGGAGCAGTTAGAGCCTGATTAGAATTCAGTTTAACTTTAGAAGGAACCATATTTAAGATATGGTGGCAGTTTTCTTCCTGAAGATGGAAATCCTCAGTATAAATTTCTTTAAAGTGGTTGTGAGCCGCATGTTTGATTCCTTCAAATTCCGTGATTATCTAGTCTTGTTGGTGGCCTTCCTTTATTGAGTCAAATTGTTTTCGAGCTTCTGCCTATTTATGGAAATAACTGGTGTTTTTGTCATTGACTTGAAGCCAAAGGCTTCTGGACTTTTGTCTCCAATAATCTTCTTCCAATCTACATGTAGTGTGAAGATTGCACTGGAAGGTCACTTCCTGCTCCATAGTGTTCGAAGTGATAAAGCCTTCTTCCATATTAAGTTGGTGCCTTTCTAAACATTGTTGCACTTCCAATCTTTGATTTAAGGGGGATTTCATGGTTTTAGCCCACTTTTTGAGAGCTCTTTTGAGTCTTCGAAGCTTTTCTTCCCAAATGAAGGTAGTTGAGCCAAATACCAAGACATTCCACACTTTGAGGACCAAGTCTTGAAAGTCTTCACGTTGAATCCAAGAGGGGCTAAATCGAAAGGGGATAGGGCCCAGATAGGTCTTTAGAAAACTCAAGGAGTATAGGTTAATGGTCAGAGGCATTAAAGGGAAGGATCTTAGAATCAGGACTTAGTCCTAAAATAAGGAAAGATTTTTGGACCAGAAATCTGTCAAGATGGGCTGCTATATGACCCGGTCCAATTCGCTTGTTGTACCAAGTGTACTTGCCCCGAGGGGGTTTTATATCTTCTAGGTCCCAATCCGGGATGATATCTTCTACCCATTCTCGAGATGGATCTCTGACTATAGAGCCACCTTTTTTTTCCCCAAGGGAGAGAGTAATATTTAGGTCCCTTGCTAATACAATAATTTCCAGCTGATGACTGTTGAGATAATCCTTGATAAGATTCCAATAGTTTTTTTTTCCAGAGGAATAACAGGGACATAAATGTTAAATAAACAGATCTGATATCTTGACGTCTTATGAAGAAGTTGGGTAAGGATCCAGTGAGTGCAAGATTCAGATAGAACTAGATCAAATTTGGAGGTGTCCCACAGGGTGCCTATACCGCTGGATGCTCCTCTGGCGCTGACAGTGATACCTATTCCCTTTTTTCAAAAAAATTAACTAGCTAGGAGGAAATCCAGATCCTCCAATTCGGTCTCTTGGATTAGTAGGATATCTGGATTTGATATGCGAAGTAAATCTTTCATAACTTCCTCTTTAGTTCTGCTTCCTAATCCCCTACAGTTCTAGGAGGTTACCTTCACTACTTACCTTTAGGATTAGAAGAGGCTCCCTTATATGTCTGCCCTGATGTCTGGTTCTTCGATTATTTTTTAGCATTTTTTCCAATGTTGGTTAGGATCCTTGTACCTTATCCTTGTAGGTATCTGTTTCTCTTCTTTCTTTGTATGTTTCCCTTCCTCTGGTAACATGCTTTGGGGAAGAGGGTTTATGGATGGGTGATGGCGGCAGGTAAATTTTAGGGTTTCTGCGGTTGGCAGGTTGGTTGCAGGCCTGTCACCGTCAGGCCTGTGGCACGGTTATCGAGATGTATACTCAATGTGGACGTTTTCATCTTCTTCTTGGCAGGTAAGTTTTTGTAGGATTAACCCCGTTTTACCTTAACCTAATCTCCCCGCTTACTTTCGTTTTTTCCTACTTTCCACTGTTCTGGCGATGGAAGAGATTCTCGACTATGGATGTGAGTATTTGACGCCGTCTAATATTTGGGTCTCGCCACCTAGTGGTCCTCGGGACGGGGTCGGTGCTGGCTTTGGCTGTGGTCCTGGGAACGAACGATTGTTTGATATTCATCAACCTGTTTACTCGGTGGGGGAAGGCTCTGTCACACCTCTTATGCTGAATGATAGAACTGATGGCGCTTTTTCCTCTGTTCTTGATGGGATCTTGAAGGAAAATGGTAAATATCCTAACATCTGGGATTTTCCAGGTACACATGCTCCTTTATTTTCACCGGTTGGGTCACCGTCAGGTCTCAGCAGTATTCCCGACTTTTTGAACTCTTCTGGTGTTGGATCGAGTCTGCCTGAGGTGGGTACTATTTTTGGTGGGAACCCTCTTGTTCTGGAGGTAAATTCAGCAATTGAACCATCTTCTCCCATGGCCGGGTTTCTTGTTGGTTACCTCAGTACTGCTGAACTGCGCAGATTTCCTAGTCCTCCCGAGGGGAAGGGTAAGTATATTGCTACTGGGTGGGGCAGCGGAGGTTCTGATGGCAAGGTATCTTCTTAGGTTAAAGTTTGGCGCAAGTGGCTTAAGAATATAGGCAAGGCACCTAACTATTCTCTGGGTGAGGATATAGGGTTTCAACAGATTTTACTGATGACCAAGACAGTGCTGGTTGGGAAGGTATATGGGCGTTCAGTGGCTCTCAAAACTGTTATAAACTGGGCATCGCTGGTATGGTTTTGGCAACTTGGTTATATACCACATGTGGTGGCGCTTTCCAATGGGTTGTTTGCATTTCATTTCAATGTTGAAGAACATGCGCTCTGGTCTTTAGGCAACGACTGGAACTTAGTGAATGTGCCATTACTTCTGAAACCGTGGAACCCTCTCTTTGACGCTAGCCGTGAACGGATGGACACCATTCCATTATGGGTACATTTACCTGGGCTTCCATTGCATTACTGGGCTGAGGAACATTTTCGGAACATAGGTAATCTCTTGGGCACATATTTGGATGTTGATTTCTCATTTAGGGATACTAAGATACAAAAAGTCGCAAGAATTCTGGTTAACATAAATGTGCGGGATGGATTAGCTGATGGAATGGATCTTCAGTGGGGACCCTATGTATACCCACAACTACTCGACTACGAAAATGTGCCATTCTATTGTCGTCGTTGTCATGCTTATGGTCACCCAACCACAGATTGTCATTTACCCCTTCGGACTTTGAATGGTTCTAATTTTCAGCGGTCTGGTGTGGTTGGGGTTGATGGGGAGTTTCAAGGGGTTGAGGCTCGGGATTCAGTAGCCCATGTACCTGAGGTACCATTGTTTGTCTCTTCGAAAGATGAGATCCCTTCTTTTGAAGAAGCAGAAGTTCTTGTTTCGTCTTCTACTGCAGAGTTGGATATGAATATTCCCATGTCACACATTTCTGAGACAGGTGATGGGATGCAGAACTTTCTCTTACAAACAACGCCTTCTACTTCTGGTATTTTCTCTTCTACCTGTATATCTCCTTCTTTTAATTTCTTTTTTAAGAATTTAACCATACATGGTCTCGACTGGTTGGATGGTCTTAAAAAATTTCATATCACTCCACAACCCTTGCTTCCTGGTACCCTAGCCACTTTATCTTCTCCTTTGGTATCAGCACTTTCCGATGATGGGCCTATCTCCGATATCTCTCTAGTTCCCCTTGTGTCTGTGGATCTACCACATTCTCCCACTGGTTCGTTTGAGTTGGGGTATTTTCTCCGTTCCACTACCAAACCCTCGTCTGGTGGTCTTGGGAAAGATAGGGGTCGTGGACGCAAATATTTCATCTCCAAAGCAAAGTCCAGAGCATTCTCGGACATGCTGGAAGGTAAAAAACTCTCCATTGAAAGGGCACTTAGAGCTGTGCAGGCCCAGAAAAACGGCAGCTGATGAAGATCATGTCCTGCAATTGTCGAGGTCTTGCTGGTCCCTCAAAAAGATCAGCTTTGCGGTGGGTGTTGGATCTTGAGCATCCGGATTTACTTTTGTAACAAGAAACTATGGGGGAGGGAATTGAGGTGTCTACAAAATTGAATGGCTGGTTCTCGAGTTGGCATTTTGAAGCTTCGGATGCTCGTGGGCGTTCTAGGGGTTTGGCTGTGGGGTGGCGCGAGGCTCGCATCAAAGTTACCAATCTATGGGGGATGGACTCAGTATTAGGCCTATCCTTTCATGCCCTTGATTTTGATCAAGAGTTTACTGTTGTTAACATTTATGGCCCATACTGTAATAGGATTCCATTTTGGGAATCGTTGTTGAATAAAGGATTGATTAAGGGATAATCTGTTATTCTGGGGGGGGGCTAAATTTCTCTTTGGGGCAGGCAGAAATTTGGGGTCCTCATGCGCAGGTGGATCCTCTCACGGTTTTTTTATCAGAAAGCTGGTTGAAGGTGATATGATTGATGTTGAACCTGTTTGTCTAAAACCCTCATGGCGTAACAAACGGGTGGGGGAGGATCGGGTGTCTAAACGATTGGGTAGATTCTTATTAGCAGATCATCTGGTGGAGAGTTTTTTTCATATTCGTCAATGGGTTGGATCTGGTGGGTGTTCTGATCATGATCCAATTTTTCTCGAGATTAGGGATGGCCCGATGAAGCCGCCATCACCTCTGAAGTTCAATAAAACTTGACTAAAGGATCCATTTTTTTATGCTATTTCAGTCAATCTGGATTCCTTTTAGACCAGAAAGAAACATCACGGCTGCATTTCAGTTTGCTGAAAATATTAAGAAATTGAAGGGTCCAATTAAGCACTGGGTGGCTGATAAGAGAACTCAGGAGGGTCGTGAACTTAAACAAATTGAAGAAGATATTGCAAACATTGCTTTAGGTTCTAGAGGGTTTTTTCTAACCAATGAGTCTAAACTCTTGTTAGCTCATCTGGAAGGAAGGAGGAATCACATCCTTGCGGAGATGGAGGAGACCTGGCATCTGAAGAGCAGAGCTATTTGGCTAGAAAGTGGTGATGAGAATTCTAAATTTTTCCGTGCTTATGCTAAAGGTAGACGATCGGATAACACTATCTGGAGTCTTCGGGATCATTTGGGAAATGAACATCACTCATTTGATGGGATGGCTAATGTGGCTGTACAATATTTTCAGAATCTGTTCAAGGCTAGAGAGAGGGTAAATATTGAAGAAGTCATTCGGGTTGCTCAACTGTTTCCTCCGTTTGTGTAAGAGGAAGATAATAGGAAGTTGATGGACATTATAATAGCTGATGAACTAAAAGAAGTTCTTTCTAGCTTCCAGAAAGACAAAATTCCTGGGCCTAATGGGTGGACAATCGAATTCTTTTTGGGCTTATTCGACTATATTGGGGAGGATCTTCTTAGATTGGTCAAAGACACAAGGTTGGAAGGCAAGATCCCAGCTAGTTTCAACTCTACCTTCATTGCTTTAATTCCAAAGGTTGATACACCCTCTTCACTGAATGATTTTTGCCCTATTTCTCTTTGCTATTGTGTCTACAAATTAGTCACAAAAGTCATTGCTCAGTGCCTTAAGATCATTCTTTCTTCACACATTTCAGAGGAGCAATTTGGTTTTTTGGAAGGCCGACAGATTCATGAAGCTATTGGTATCGCTCAGGAAGGATTACACAATATTAAAACTGTGAAGTTGAAGGGAGTCATTCTTAAGATTGACCTATCCAAGGCTTATGATAAAGTCTGTTGGCTCTATTTGTGGTTACTTCTTACTCATATGGGCTTTGACATCAGTTTCATCAGGTGGGTTATGAGTTGCATAACAACTGTTTCCTTTGCGATTCTCATCAATGGGGCAGATACTCCTTTCTTCCATTTGGGGTGTGGGTTACGTCAGGGGTGCCCTTTATCACCTCTGCTCTTTTTGTTGGTGGCGGAAGGGTTGAGCAGGGCTATCCATGAGGCCAAGAGGGCGGGCCATTTTGTTGGAATTCATGTAGCTCCGGGTTTTTATAGTGCTATCTTGGATTTATTTTCTAGTGCTACTGGGATGGACATTAATGCCAAAAAGTCTACATTGTATACCAACCTTCTGAGTGAGGAGGAACTATAGATGTACACTCATATGTTTCCCTTCTCACATCTTACTTTTGAAATTGGGTTGAAGTACTTGGGCTTTAATTTAAAACCATGTAACTATTTGAAACAGGATTGGAAGTGGTTGATGGAAAAACTTGAAAAAAGATTGAAATGTTGGAGCTTCAAGTGGTTGTCTCGGGCCGATAGATTGATCCTGGTTAAGTCTGTTTTGGAGGCCATCCCGGTTTACTGGATGTCTCTTGCCTGGATTCCCGGGGTATTTTGGATCAAGCTAGGCGACTCTGTTTTCATTTTCTATGGAGTGGTAAGGGGGATTCATTTGTTGCTCCCTGGGTTAAGTGGGACCATATTGCTATGCCCAAGGCTCTAGGGGGGTGGGGATTAAAGAACATCTACTCCTTTTCACAGGCTTTGGCTGCTAAGTGTGGCTGGCGTATGATCAAATCCGGAGGGCTCTGGGATCAGGTAATGATACACAAATATATTGTTCCTGAGTCACTGGATTCCTGGATTTGAAAACCTGTAAAATCTCACACCGGGGGTTCGGTCATCTGGAAGGCCTTGGTTGCATCATTTAATATTATTGAACGAGATTTGGCCTAGGATGTTGGAAATGGACACTCGATTCGCATCAGACGAGATCCGTGGATGGGTTGTGAACTTTAGCATTTGATGCCAGAAGGGACTATTGCTGCTCTCGGTCGCAGGGGCATTTTTTTTCTCCATCAACTTGTTGATCCGAAGGAACTTATACTGGGGCGACATTTCTAGCTTCAGGCCAGCTCTTTCAGCCTGGGGAAAGAGGAGGAAGGAGAATTGGAAAGGTATATTAGGGCGCTATATTTGGATCACATTTTGTTGGGGGAACCAGAGGATGAACTATGCTGGGATGGGGACCCTTCAAGTTGTTACACTCCCAAATCAGGTTATATCAGGATTAGTGAGGAGAGGAATCAGAGGGAGCCACTGTGGTGGTGGTCGAAGGTTTGGAAACTTCCCTGTCCACATAAGACCAGGATTTTTATGTGGTATGCGCTTACAAACAGGGTACCTACATGGGATTTCTTACAGAAAAGAAACAAACATGGACCGGGGTGGTGCACTCTTTGTCGTCGTGAAGAGGAATCGGTTGGTCACCTATTTCTTCATTGCCATTACATCAATACTGTCTGGATTTTTGTTTCCAGGATTCTGCATGTTAATTTTCATTGGAACGGGGCTTCTGTGGAGGAGGCATGGTATCAATGGTATCTAAACCAATCCTATCGGGGGTATCGTGCACTCCCACTTCTTGTTATATGGGGTGTCTGGTTAGCTAGGAATAAGTGCATGTTCACTAACACTGTGTGTATCCCTGCACAAACGGCTGTGAACTGCTGTGGGCTCTTCTTATCCTGTAAACGGATCAATATTGTGGACAAAGTCCGTAATATTTTGCCTATGGATATTGACCGTACCCAACCATGGGTTTTTTTTACGGGGCTTGTCAAAATAATTACTGCGGGGGGGAGCACTACTCTATCTTACACTTGCACACTATTTTCATTTGTCACTGGGTTTGGGAGCTGGAAGTAACAACCTGGCGGAGATTTTAAGCCTAAAATATCTTGTCATATTTGTTGCCAAGAAGGGATGCCGGTCTATCAATGTTTTTGGAGATTCACTGAATGTTATCAAATGGATGGATGGAACTCAGCTATGTTGTAACCGTAGACTCACTAATATTTTGGCCTCTATTCGAGCTACCACTGCTTCTTTTGACAACTTTGCATGCACACATGTCTACAGGGAAAATAACGAGGAAGCGGACAGTGCATCGAAAGCGGGTTCGCTGTTGGGAATTGGACAATGGAAAATTAAGGAATTTGATGCAGGCTTGGTCAATGAATACTATCACAGGCCTTTCATAGAATGAAGACATTCTAGTATATCCTCATTGCACTGAAGGAATGGAACACTATATTTTTGTACAAGTCATATGGATTTTTGGTTATATGGTTATTCGATGGTATCAGAACAGCAAATGAACTTGGTTTCTCATACAGTCGACCCCTTTATTTTGATTTTCTATGCACTACCGCAAAAAATATGGATATGATGCTCACGGCTACAGGAAATAGTGTTTATATTTGGGTCATTTATGGACCATTCGGATGGATCCTTTTTGTTATTGTCGGAACTTGTTATAGTATGTAGTAATTGTCACAGTTTTTATCCTTGATCTGCAGATATCAATTGACACTCTTAAAGAGTGCATACATTATTGTAATTTTTCTCTCGAAAGATGAAACGAAATTATGCTTTTTTTCCAAGGAAAAAAAAAACATGCTTTGAAGAAGTTTGAGAAGTGTCGATCTCTCCCTCCTCTTCTTCCGAGCTTTCATCCTATGTCCCTGATTCTTGGGTTTCTTGTAATCATCCTGGATCTTGTAGTGGGGAAAGTTCCTTGTCTTCTAACTCTTTCCCATCCGAGTTAGTTTGCACCTCGAAGACTCCTTCATTAGTGCTTGTTTAAGTTTCCTGATTCCCAAGCACAGAGAAGCTATTTCCGGTTTCAATCTGGACTTTATGGGTCTCCTGGATGTTACCGGTTTTGTTTGGATTAGGATTTGGATTTTTTCCTTCCTTTCTAGGGGGTGGTTTAGGGTTTTCCTTTGGTCGTTTTGCTTGTTTCCACCCTTCGCCTTGTTCCTTCTCCTGTTGGGTAGATATATTTTTTGGGCAGTGCTTTCGGAAATGCCCATATTCATGGAAGCTTCTGCACTTAGATGGTAGCTTTTCGAAATCAAACTTTTGAAAGTGTCGCCAGACACCTACAGTTAGCTTGATGGCTTCAGGGAGGCCTGCTTCCAGATCTACTTCCATGCAGATTCGGGTGCAGGAGTATTGGTCCTTCGATCTGCCTTGTCGATGTATCATCCCAGCCTATTTCCAGTGGTTTACAGAGATTTTGAGTTCCAGCAGTGGATTGGCAGATTGGGTAGGCAAACCTAGACCGGGACTACTTTAGGGACATCTATTTCTGGGTCGAAATCAGCCATCCAGCGATTTAGATACAGACCTTGCGGTCCCATGAAGTAGGGCCTGTTCCTGAAAATCAGATCACTATCTTCTTTGGAGATAAACTCGAATAGGAAGAACCCCCTTCCGATTGCATAACAGGTGACGTTGTTTGAGATTAAGGGTCTCCAATTTTTTTGTATCCAGTTATCAGTTGATCTTGGAGAGGGCCAAAGTCCTGTGAACTGGCCAACCAATGCCCGATCTGCTAAGGATACTGCGATACGCATAGGTTGTTCCGGCGGTAGAGCGATCACCGGGACCTCGTCTAGCTTCTTGAAAAACTTAGGGAGAGATCCAATTAATGGTTCTTCCCTTGTGCATTGATGAGTTTCCTGAAGGATTTGGCATCGACAGAAGGCGGAGGGGGAGATGGCGGGTCTCTGCCTCCAGGAGAGCTCATGGAGGGCATGATAACTAGGACTCCTGAAGAGATGCGAGCCTGTGGTGCAGACAGCTTAAGTCTTGTCTGGTAGGGCCTGAGTGCATTGTCTTTCGAGAGTAGAGGGAGATTTAGTCGTCCAACGAATTCAACAGCTACCTATGTCACATTTAACATAATGTTAAGAAAACACTAATGTCACATTTAAACAAATAAATTATGTCTTCTAGTGTAGTGGGGTGGAAAGTGTTCCAAGTAGCATGGGAAAATAAAGGGACCAAGTGACTAATGTGTTACTCATATTTTGAATGGCTTCGGAAAATTATCTTCTATGTAATTCCAAAATAGTCATTAATCCAAAGAATATGGTTGCAAGTGGTAAGTAGTGTAATCCATAAGTTGTATATAAAACAATGGCTACCTCTTTTAATGAAGGTTTATTAGATATTGATGGCATTGAGCTAAGTTTAGTTTAAATTTCAAGTGCATTGATCATTATACCTAGACAATATCTACCTAGTAGCATCTTATTGGATCTAATGTTTTTATGTTTAAAATAGTGATCAAAAATCTAAAAGCTTTACCCTTAGAGTGATATGAAAATTAATTATCCACAAAGGAACAAAGTTCCTTGTGTTCAAATTAAACATATATTATATATCTCCTTTTTGTTTATGTGGTAATAGTTTTTCTTTATTATTATGTCCCCGAAGGGATCATGTATGTATCATGGAGTACCTATTAATTTGGATATAAAGACTAATTTTTTTCTCAAACTATAGTTTGACTATAGTGTTAAATATAATATATTAAAACTAATTATTAAAAATATATTTCTTTCAATTTTAATTGGTTGCAAAACATTGATGTCATCCTAGTTTTTCCCTTCCCACGAGGTGGCAGCAGGATGACATCATATTATGCAAACATACTAATTGCAAAGTAAATTACTATTTCTTGCTCTGCTAGGTTTTGTAGAGTATACCTAGCTTGTGGAACGCATAATCAGACTCTCAAGCACACTGCCTTCTTTTCACTTTTCAATCAAGTCATCTCAACATTTAATGTGATAAGCTCACCGTAATGAAAAACAGTTAGACTTGAAGGCCCACACGGCCTAGGCGCACTGTAATGGAAAACAGTCAAACTTGAAGGCGCAGGCGGCCATGATAAATGATAGTCTCGTACCAAAACAAACAAAACTAATTCTGGCTTACCGCTACTACTCGGAATCGATCTTCATTTTCTGAGGTCTTTGTATTAACATCAATTAGAAAATAAGTGCCATACAGCTCATGTGGTGCAGATTACAGTATCCACTGCCATATGCGTCTAACTCTTTATGTATAAAAAAAGGGGCCTCTACAATGACCAGTAAGGTTCGGCTATCTAGGCATTGAAGATCGAAGAGGAGGATCTATAGCTGAGAGACGTATTAACAATAGCAGTAGCCCAGAAAACATTTGCTTTGTTGGTTTTTTGTGTGATAGTTATGCAGGTAAGTTTGTTCCTTATAATGTTAAAAAATCAGCTTTGACTAAAAATGGTTATGTTTTACAGGTGCAACAGGGTTTTTGTTTGGAGATAATGCAAAGTCAATTGTTGCAAATAAGTATTCATTATTGGGATTATGATTATATGTGCAAGATTTAACACACATTGAATGGGAGTCATATTAATGGAGATGGTATTGGTTTTTAGTTTTCTTGATCAGTGATAAGTTTGAAAGCAAAAATTTCTGATTCTGAAAATGCGGAATAAAACTTTGATACAGAATCGAAATATGAATACCAAATAGATCATACCTCCAGCCATTGATGCTACTTGAGTTGCTGTAAAAGATTTCCCTGTTCCACAACGTTTAGCTTCTTGCACGGCACTTCCAAGCTCTGCTTACTCTTTCTTGATGGTGTAAAACTGAAGGGGATTGAGTTAGCGAGATTGGGGACCAAACAGGGGTTTAATAGCCAAGCTTCCATCAAGCTTCTGATGGCTATGTGTCAATTGTTCCACAGATCAAGATAGAGAACCGTTGAGGGAGTTATGGACCATTCCCGAAGCTCTCAACGAGAAATCAGTTATTTACTTAATTAGTTTAATATTAATTAAGAGAGCTTACATTCTCCCACTTGGTCCATACTTCCAAACTTAATGTCTCATCTTAAAACCTATTGACAATCTGTATCAAGTAATAGATACAAGAATCATGGCGATAAGTCCTCTTATGACAAGTATTACCTTCCATGTATTACTATGTATTTATTGCTATTTTAATTTATGTGGCAACAATTTCTTAATGAATAAACCTTATGTTTGTTCTTGGTCCTCATAGATGAATTTTCTCAAATTAAATTAAGGTGCACATATGTATGAGAAAAAATAGCACAGTAATTAAGAATTTCATTAAAAATAACATTGTCCATAATGAGAAACTACATAATGGAACCAAGTCCCATATTCATTACATGATCCTTGAATTTAAACGGTGGCATGCCCTTAGTCAAAGGATCAGCGATCATAAACTCAGTGTTGACGTGCTCAATGACCACTTTCTTTTCTTTAACACGTTCCCTTATGGCTAAATACTTAATGTCGATGTGTTTATTTCGACTCCCACTTTTGTTGTTTTTAGCCATAAAAACAGCAGCTGAATTGTCGCAATACATTCTCAATGGCTTAGAGATAGAATCCATAATTCTAAGCCCAGAAATGAAACTCTTAAGCCATACACCATGTAAAGTAGCCTCAAAACAAGAGACGAACTCGGCTTCCATAGTGGAAGTGGCAATCAAGGTCTGCTTGGCACTCCTCCATGATACAGCTCCACCGGCCATCATAAAAATGTATCCTGATGTTGATTTGCGTGAATCAACACATCCAGCAAAGCCAGAATCTGAGTAGCCAATTACTTCCAAATTGTCCGTCCGTCTATACATAAGCATGTAGTCTTTAGTTCCTTGAAGATACCTCAGTACTTTCTTTGCAGCTCTCCAGTGGTCTATACCTGGATTACTCTGATATCGTCCCAACATTCCCACAACAAATGCAATGTCAGGTCTTGTGCAGACCTGAGCATACATTAGGCTTTCGATAGCAGAAGCATATGGAATGTTCTTCATTTGTTCCCTTTCAAGGTCGTTCTTCAGGCATTGATTCAAATTGAACCTATCACCCTTCACAATGGGAGCTATACATGGTGAACAATCCTTCATCCGAAATCTCTCTAAAATTTTATTAATATAGGTTTCCTGAGATAGACCCAAGATGCCTCGAAATCTGTCTCTATGGATCTTAATGCCAATGACATAAGATGCCTCACCCATGTCCTTCATATCGAAATTTTTAGAGAGAAATTGTTTCACCTCATGCAGCAAACCCTTATCATTGGTTGCCAGTAAAATGTCATCCACATATAAAACAAGAAAACAAATTTTACTCCCACTAAATATCAGATATATACATTGATCCATAATGTTTTCTACAAAACCGAAAGAAGAAATTACATTATGGAATTTCAAATACCATTGGCGGGATGCTTGTTTTAAACCGTATAAGGATTTCTTGAGCTTGCAAACCAGATGCTCACCATCACTAGAGGGGAATCCTTCAGGTTGTTTCATGTAAACCTCCTCCTCTAGATCTCCATTTAGAAAAGCCGTTTTCACATCCATTTGATGCAACTCCAAATCGAAATGGGCTACTAATGCCATAATAACGCGCAAGGAATCTTTCTTAGATACAGGAGAGAAAGTCTCCGTGTAGTCGATTCCTTCTTTCTGAGTGAATCCTTTAGCAACAAGTCTAGCCTTGTATCTCTCAATGTTGCCCAATGAGTCTTTCTTTGTCTTAAAGACCCATTTACATCCAATGGCTTTTGCACCATTAGGCAACTCAACAAGATCCCAGACTTCGTTACTCTTCATAGAATTCATCTCTTCCTTCATGGCATCGTACCATAATTATGATTCTTTGCAATTCATGGCTTGTGAAAAGGACTCGGGATCATTTTCGGCTCCAACGTTATAGTCAAATTCTTGCAGATACACAACATAATCATCAGGAATTGCTGATCTCCTTGGTCTAGTAGATCTTCTTAATGTTGTATCACTATCTTCTTGAGAAGTATGTGGTTCAACTCGTTGTTCAAAAGTTCTTGGAAACTCTTGGACTACCTGATCTACTAGAATGTCGTCAGCAGCTTGTGGAACTTCAACAATTGGTTGTTCAACACCAACTTGTACTTGAGGGGTGATGTGAACAATAACCAATCTATCACTTGAAGTGGAAGGTTGAGATTCTGAATGATCCTTCTCGGAAACTATGTTCCTGGTTAGATCGCTCCCACTAATCAAGTCATTTTCAAGAAATTTTGCATTTCTTGATTCCACAATCCTAGTGCCGTGAGATGGACAGTAAAATCTGTAACCTTTAGACCTTTCAGCATATCCAATGAAATACCGACTAATGGTCCTTGGGTCCAGCTTCTTTTCTTGTGGATTATATATTCTCACTTCAGACGGGCATCCCCAAACGCGCATATGTCGCAAACTCGGTTTCCAACCTTTCAATAATTCAAATGGCGTTTTAGGAACGGCCTTGGTTGGAAATCGGTTTAATATATACACTGTCGTCTTAAGTGCTTCAGTCCACAAGGATTTAGGAAGATTGGAGTTGCTAAGCATACTCCGCACCATGTCCAATAAAGTTCGGTTTCTTCTTTCTGCTACACCATTCTGGTCGGGTGAATAAGGCATGGTGTATTGGGCAACAATCCCATGCTCTTGAAGAAATTTTGCGAATGGCCCAGGTGCTTGTCCATCTTCTGTGTATCTACCATAATATTCTCCACCTCTATCTGATCTCACGATCTTAATTTGCTTGCCGCATTGTTTCTCTACTTTAGCCTTAAAGATCTTAAAGGCATCTAATGCTTCATTCTTATTATGAAGCATGTAGAGATACATATATCGTGAGTAATCATCTATAAAAGAAATGAAGTATTTCTGACCATGTGAGTCCATATCTGGACTACATATATCAGTATGTATGATCTCTAATATGTCTGAACTCCTATTGGCACCTTTCTTCGACTTGTTGGTCTGCTTTCCTTTAATGCAATCCACACAAGTCTCAAAATCAGTAAAATCCAGAGTATTAAGTATCCCTTCATTTACTAATCTTTTAATTCTTTCTATGGAGATATGACCTAGTCTCCGATGCCATAATTTAGAGGAATCATCATTAATAACACATCTTTTAGTGCCAGTGTTAACATGCATTGAATCATAAGTGACATTGTTTTGTAAATTAATGCAGTAAAGACCATCAGACAAAATACCATTCCCAACACAATCAGATTTATAAAATAAACTGAAAGATATTTCTGAAAAGTTGAAGGAATATCCAAAAGGTACAAGCCTTGAAACTGAAATCAAGTTTCTAGAAAAACTTGGAACATAAAATGTCTTTTCTAATTCTAAAACAAAACCACTACTTAATGTTAAATAGCATGTTCCTATAGCTTCCACATGCGAGCCCATCTTGTTTCCTGATAAGATGCTTTGCTCACTTCCTACTGGATTCCTTAGGCTTTGCAAACCCTGTAAGGAATTCGAAATGTGAATTGTTGATCCAGAATCAATCCACCAAGTGTTAATATTGACATTGGCCATATTAGATTCATAACAAACAAACGAGATTTCTTTAAGTTCAGGGATATCACAACGAATTTCAGAGAAATTTGCAGGTTGTACAACTGCATAAACATAAAGATCACATGCTTATGTTAAAATTTGAGACCAAATAAAATTTTCATGTTTTACCAATGTAAATTCATGCTTTAAGATTGAATCTAAAGACATAAAAATTGCCTGTGGGCTAAATTTTTAATTCAATCAGATTCAAAAATATTCTTTATGATAAAACTATTAATTCATAATTCCTGTGGGTAAGTTATGAATGTTTTACCAATGTAAATTCATGCTTTAAGATTGAATCTAAAGACATAAAAATTGCCTGTGGGCTAAATTTTTAATTCAATCAGATTCAAAAATATTCTTTATGATAAAACTATTAATTCATAATTCCTGTGGGTAAGTTATGAATAATTCAATATTTTATCCTAATTAATTACATAAATATAATAAAAATTCCTGTGGGATAAAATTTATTATATTCAGTATAATTAATTACAATTAATGTCTAATTATTCTTTACGTGATCTTAATCAAACATAATATATAATATTATTTAATTAGAGATGCTGTGGCTATTCTCTAATCAATTAAAATTATATAGATCACTGACATTATTATTTTTATGCATAATATTAACTTGATACTAATCATGCAAATGAAATATCTATATATATAAAACTTATATATATGTATAAAACATCACCATTATGATATAAAAGCATAGGCATCTATCCATTATTTCACAGAAAAGTATGTGAAGCAGAGCCACTCTCTTTATGCATTATATATCTATTCATATAGCCCAACATATTTGACCATGTATAAATATAAATAAAGTTACCATGGTCTAATATATATATATATTATCCATTAAAATATACATATATATATTTTTACTATTTGTACAACTATATCCAAGGAGATCTTTTATCAATAACTTTCCACAATATATAGATATGCATTGACAAACAGCTATTAACATCTTTAAGGTTTTGGGAGTGAATTTATGTGACAAAATATAGGCATACAGAGCTTCCAGAGCTCGGGTTCCAGCCAGCATTCACACTAAATGTCTCTATTCTTAAATGTGCACACACAAAGCCTTAAAAAAAAAAAATGCTTCTAGTCAGCAAAACGAAAATACTGAACAAGTTTCTATCCTTCAAAAGGATAACACAGAACATGAAACCTTTCTTTCATTCAAAACGAATGCCTTCAGAAAATAAAACCTTTCTTTCATAATCTACTTTTACCGACTGGAACTATTCACTTCAAAAGGTAATTTTATAGAGATCATTTTACTAGCCAGATCAAGCCTCTGTGAGAAATCAGGGTCAATTGTCGTGCTGTTCTCAGTTGATCAGTTGAATTTAATCAATTTCAGTCTTTTCCATTGCATTGTGTCACATGCCCGGCTCTCTAGCTGCCATCAAAACGGATTAGTAGATAATCCTCCTTGACTCTCTAGCGTCGACCATACCCGAAGGTCCCTCCTGACATAACTCAACACGCTCTGCTCAACCTTCTCAGAGAATGGTTGCATGCGTTTTGGCGCATCTACATGTATGAGATAGGGATCTAGATATGCACAAGGATGGCCATAAAATCGGGTGGATTGTAAATAACAGCAATAGACCCATACTCACAACCATTGAGTTTATGGTCGTTGTCATGTAAGGATTCCACCTTATAAGTTTTCCACGGATAAGCATAAGCAAGCTATTAAGGCTTATGGCTGCCACAAAAAAGACATTTACCAGCAGGCTGCGGCCAGCTCTCAAGACCATTGATCAGATCTTATACCCACAAAATAGGTCACGACATGCTCTCAATAAGTCATAGCAGGCTCAATAAAACCCAACAAGGTTACAGCCTCCTCTAATAGGCTCACGACAAGCAAGATAAATCAGACCCATAAATATGCACTCAGCAGGGTAGATCAGACCAATGGGACGCAGCTTTAAAACATGGATTTTTATGATTGAATATATAAAATAACAATCTGCAGTAAATAACTATTAACGCAGGTTCATGAAGGAGCATGCAATCTCTATCGGATAACCAGAAGCTGCAGAATAAGTTCAACAAAGGCAGCGAAACACTCTAAAAAAAAGTAGCAGCACCTCCAGGCAGGTCACGGTACCCTCACACAAGAGGACGACAGCCTCAAAGCCCTCTCAACAGATCACGATATCCTCAAAAAGAGGCTTAACCAGGTAGCTGCGGCCTCAAGGTGAGCAGCAGCCCAAATTGAGGTTTACATATGTTTTCTCAAAGATATGCACATTATCTAAGAAGAAAATATTGCCAGTTCAATTGAGAAACACTCCAGAAAAACAAAGAAAAAAAAACGTATGAGCAATATCCCAATGGACGCACAGCACTCCAAACATCAAGGCAGAGATAAAATTATGCTCTGATACCAACTGAAAGCAAAAATTTCTGATTCTGAAAATGCGGAATAAAACTTTGATACAGAATCGAAATATGAATACCAAATAGATCATACCTCCAGCCATTGATGCTACTTGAGTTGCTGTAAAAGATTTCCCTGTTCCACAACGTTTAGCTTCTTGTACGGCACTTCCAAGCTCTACTTACTCTTTCTTGATGGTGTAAAACTGAAGGGGATTGAGTTAGCGAGATTGGGGACCAAACAGGGGTTTAATAGCCAAGCTTCCATCAAGCTTCTGATGGCTATGTGTCAATTGTTCCACAGATCAAGATAGAGAACCGTTGAGGGAGTTATGGACCATTCCCGAAGCTCTCAACGAGAAATCAGTTATTTCCTTAATTAGTTTAATATTAATTAAGAGAGCTTACAAAGTTTTGATACCTGGATCGATTAAATACAGTTGATGCCACTAATAGCACAGACTGCCCAACGATATGTGATGGGCTTGGCTGGACGGGTGAATAGATGCCTTCATCTCTGCCTTATATGATGCGGTAAATGTAATTGTGTTCCCTCTGGAACATATAATTACCCTCTCGACGACTGCGATTGCTGTGCTAACTTGAAGAACTCCAAAAGCGGGCACAAATGTCCTTGAACTACTTTGCAATCTTAAAATGTATTCATGCACTAAACTTCATTATTCATTAAGATGGTGTTGCAAATCGAGTGTTTTTATGTTGTGAAAATATGGTTATGTTCACACCTTTGTGAAGGAGTCTCTTGTCTCTGGATTATTTAATTTGTTGTATTTCTCAACCACACAATTTCACATTTCTGGTGAATGTGGTAGGAAAACTAACTTAAAACTTCAAATGGTTTTGTTCCAGAACAAACAATTCAAGTAATTACAGTGATAACATCCTGATAGAAGGTTATGCTCAAAAGTGTAATTGTGATTACTTACTGAATGGATTTGTGGAATTACTGGCAGTTTTGAACTGAGATTGAGAGTGACCTTGGAAGGTGGAAGGCTTCAACTGACACCAAGAGTGAGAAATACTGACAGCAAGCCTTTTACCTTCACACTGGTAGTACATACTTATTTGGTAGTACATACTTATTTGTCTATATCTGACATCAGGTATTATTGTCATTTCACTTATCTCATTTTACTCACTTTATTAAGTTTGCATTAAAAGACGGTCTCAATAATGCCCTTTGTATTTCCAACTTAATACAACCTGGCTTGTATATTGATATCAACTTAATTATGAGTTGATATCAAATTTCAATTGAATTACGAGGGGTGGACTCTGTCATGCGTTGACATATATCATATATGTTTTGTTACTGTTTGTTGGTTAAATTCCACCAAATGTTCTACATTTACTTACACAAATATTTTGTATCAAGTTTTCTAGTGATGTACGTGTGGAAGGGCTGGAAACATTGGACTATTTTGATAATATTCTTGATCAAAAGCATTTTACAGAACACACGGGGATTCCCTTACTTTTGGTTCTAAGGTAGTTGTCATCATCATGGTAATAATATAATGTACCTCCACTCCAATTACTTACTGGAAAACACTAACTGTGAATAAATGTTATGCTGAAAGGTGGATCGAGTTCTTATGAGCACACCAGCATCGCTTGCATTGATTGATCACGAGAAAAAGAGAACATTTGTCATTCGTAAAACTGGATTTCCTAATGCAGGTAGTAAGCTAATCACATTAAAGTAGATTGAACTTATCATTAGTATTGATCAGTATTCCATGAGAGTTGTTCTTAAAAACACGGGTTATCATGTTATGTTTTCATTGGTTTATGCAAGAATAATATAGAAAGCATGGCAGTGCTATTAACATTCAATTGGTGTATTTTAAAGGGATAGTTTATATGGCCAGTTATAATATCTGAAACCAGCATGGCTATCGGTGTGTATGATTTTGTTTGATAAAATTTGTCATAAGACTCAATGATATTGCTTCTGTTGGATAAAACCTTGTTACAAGACTCAATGATTACTTTGTGAGTATACTTGGCTCAACCCTGAAATGAGTCAACTCTGCTTGAAATTGTAATACTTGGTCAAGGTAGATTAAACTCACCTAGTCTCACAGAAATTGACCAGATTGGCCGAGTATTCTCCAAGTTTGAATGGATTGATGAAAAATGCCTTCTTTAAAGAAATATGTAAAAAGATTTTGAGTTTTTATCTGCATACAAAGCTATCGTACGTATTTCTTGAGTCCGAGTCTTACCCTTGGTTTTGGGCCTTGCTGAATTATTCCTTGGTCTGTTTGACTTTGACCGACAGTCCACAGGAAAATCCCCTGTGTTGGGTTGAATCCAAATACATAATACCATTGGTGTCCATTTTCTGAAAAGTTAAGACACAATTCTTTCAGAATATTTAATTCATTAGAAATAGAATATAAATAATTGTAAGAATTTGATTGGATGCCATCATAGTCTAAAATATATAGAGAAAAATGGTTTCATATTTTCCATAGTTGTTTTCTTGGAGTGTGGAATTATTTTAACGATACAGGGAGTTTTCAATTGAAGAAATTTCTTACCGAGGAGCTTGATGATGGTTGTGCAGTTGTTTGGAATCTTTGGGATAAAAAATTGAAAGTGGTGGCAACTCCCCTGTTGGTTTTCACTACAGATCGCGCAATACATGAATATAGTCGAAGGGATTCTTTTGCTCCCTCCCCTCTAAATAGTCTCAAAGGATGACCCAAAAGGATATGCAATTATTAGTCCATGTCCCTCTAGGACATTAACATTCTTAACTATACTAATTGTTATTGCATGACCATTGTAATGAAGAAAGCATATGTAAAGGAAAAAAACAAATGAGTACTGTAACTAATTGCTAGTTGTAGATACGAATACAGGTGTTGTAACCTCTTACCGAGGAGCTTGATGATGGTTGTGCAGTTGTTTGGAATCCTTGGGATAAAAAATCGAAAGCGATGGCAACTCCCATGTTGGTTTTCACTACAGATCGCGCAATACATGAATATAGTCGAAGGGATTCTTTTGCTCCCTCCCCTCTAAATAGTCTCAAAGGATGACCCAAAAGGATATGCAATTATTAGTCCATGTACCTCTAGGTTTGGGTAGTACATTAACGTTCTTAACTATACTAATTGTTATTACGTGACCATTGTAATGAAGAAAGCATATGGAAAGGAAAAAAACAAATAAGTACTGTAACTAATTGCTAGTTGTAGATACGAATACAGGTGTTGTAACCAATTGTAAGGGATAATATCTAGGACTATTCTATGTTAAGAGATTGTTGAAAAGCTTTAGCAGCCTCTGCCCATGCACTAGCATTGGGGTTTGTAAGAGCATTATCTCTGTCTATAATGTTTGGTTTCACTTCAACCTTCACTTCATTCCCCTTATCTGTTGGACAAGTAGGCTTCCCATTATGTATTCCCGAATACCAATGTTGACGCCCACTCATTGGATTCATTCCCCTAAAAGAAACTAAATAGTTCGAAATTGCTAAAGTTGAAACTGCAAATTGAGAAATACGAATCGAAATGGAAGATGAATAAATTGATGACAATACTAAAATGGTTTTCACGTTCTTCGCTATTCAAAAGCTTTAATAAAAACCACATTGTGTGTTGCACATATCAATGATGCTAATTAGATTTCAAGGAAATAAGCATTATGCAGACATTACCTTTATGCTTACATTATAACCTAAAAGAAGAAAGATAGAAGAAATATGACTCCCCACGCCCCCCACCCAAAAATAAGAGAGAAAGTAGAAAGGATTCCTAATCGCTCCAAGGAAGGGTGCACTACACTGAATGAAATAACTTGTTCATGGTTTTTGGATTCGGGCACCTTATAAATTCTCATGGGTTATTTCAGGAAATTTCCTATTATTATAAATTAATAAATTCGTTTTTGTTTATTCTTAATTTGGCCCTTATTATTAAGGGTAGGCACACCCAAAATAGACTGTGCCTTTCACTTTATATCCTAACTAGCCAGGGAATGTGCAATTCCATAAATTTAAACTAATTATATTTAGAAACAACCAACTTATAGATCTAACGTGTGGGGAAGCATATATATATATATATATATATATATATATATGTAAGAGTAAGTAATCAAGTCGTTGTAAGAGTAATCAAGTTCTCCATGTAGTGAGTGTTCCCCATAGAAATCGTAGAAAGTGAACGGTTATATATATATATATATATATATTCAAATCAAATCCTGATCTCCTTGTCAAGAGGTTCTATTTGATATATGAAAAATGGTATGGTCCTCGTAAAGCTGGTGAAACATGGTATGGTCCTCATAAAGATGGTGGCAATGTAATATTCAATTTATCTAAGCATCAAGGTTTTGGTAAACTCAACAATGGCTATTGCTCATTCACATTCAAAATAGTTGTGGAGGCAGTGTCAAGGACATTGCCACCACGTGGCTCTTGTTAAAATTATGTCAATTTTATTTTATGATGAATAAATTTATAAATTATATATTATGAATAATATCATTACAATTTTATAGAAATAAATATTAAAAATAATAATAATAATAATAAAATTCATATATTTCAATTTAATTAATTTTAAATACAATGTTTTATTATTATTTATATATTTTTAATCATTATTAATTATTTTCCTTTAATTAAATATACTTTAAAGTGGCTCTTGTTAAAATTATGTCAATTTTATTTTATGATGAATAAATTTATAAATTATATATTATGAATAATATCATTACAATTTTATAGAAATAAATATTAAAAATAATAATAATAATAATAAAATTCATATATTTCAATTTAATTAATTTTAAATACAATGTTTTATTATTATTTATATATTTTTAATCATTATTAATTATTTTCCTTTAATTAAATATACTTTAAATTTAATTTTTTAATTAAAAACATCCAACTTATTAAGAAAAATATTGACATTGTTCTATAGTAATTCTTAATTAAATATTAAATTTAATAATACATTTTACACAACCTTCATAAAACATTGAAAAACCTTTTTTTACTTACACCAACTAAGCTAAAAGTATACTCTCCTCGGAGGGAATAGAAAAAACTTCAACTATATTATGTATTGACGTGGAAGTACAAATCAAGTTGGCTGGGAACATTTAGTTATGGGTAGGTAAACCATAATATGAATGCGTTGGCGTGAAAAGACAAGTCAAGTTGAGAGGAAATATTTAATTATTGGTAGATAAACCACATTAATGACACCATCTTTCATTCTATGGGCTTTTATTAATAGAAATATAGTTTTTTCATTGTTGAAAAAAAAAACACCTATTTTGTATTTTGAAGGTAAGGGTCTTGTTTCTTTGATTCACTATATGAGTAGTAAAAAAAAAATTCTTGTTACGGACCAAAGAAGTAAGTGGAAGGTAAACTTTTTGTTGTATGGGTAAGAGAATTTTGAAAGTACAAATTATTTGTGTAGTTTAAAAGTTTTATGATTTCAAATGAAAAATTTTGATTTTTTTCGTATGATTTAGAAAAAAATCCTATATAAATTTTTTAAAAATTTGGTTACAACTCTCAAACTTTGAAACTTTAGGTGTTCTAGGGGTTTTTGTTGGCGTTAATCTTTTTCTACTATCAAAATCACCATTAAAGCACACTTAAATTCAGATTTTGCAAAATAAAAAATACCGGATTCGCTGAAAACTCCCCCTCATATTAATTAATTTTTTAAAGATAGGAAATGAAAATTTTCAATTAATATGGATTTTTTATATTCACAAAAATTAAGGAAATTTTGGTTATATAACATGTCACATAGTATTTGAAACTGGGTGGAAAGTAAGCAACACTCTTCCCAACCACGTAATCTACCTTCAATTGATAAAGATATGAAATGAGATATGTGATAAAGATAATGAATTTAGGGATTAGAGAATTCAAATAAAATTTAAAATATAACCCTTTGAACTAATTTATATGGTTTTTTTCTTTATATTTTATAGAAAAGATGTGTTTTTTACAAAATGGTATAAGATATCTATTATAAAAAAAAATCCAAAATTTTAATGGTAAAATCATACATATTTGCAAAGCTCCGAACTAAATAATGGTACAAAGCTTATAATTTAAGTATTAAAATTAATTATTGCGTCGAGAAGGTGCATTTCTGCAGCCCATGCGGAGGGGAAGTGTCCGTCTGTCCCATTAAAATAATAATAATAATAAAAAATAAAAATTAAATATTAAAAAAAAAGAATAAAGAGGGATGTGTGTCGTAGTTTAGTGGTGAAAGGTTTGGAGATTTGATCACTCTCGGTGCTTTGTAGAACCGGAGTTAAATGGGTCTATACTGGTTTAACTTTAATTTCAATAATTAAATCTTATTGTTGTCTTTTATCTCTAAACCATAACTCTTTTTATTTTTTGTAATCTTGGCACACATTGTATTACTTACATATGAAAAAATATATGCTCTCGTGTGGTTAGCCTACCATTAGGGAAACCAGATCAACTACAAAACTAGAGTTTTTTTATTATCACTAAACCATAACTCTTTTTATTTTTTGTAAGCTCGACACACATTGTATTACTTAAATATCAAAAAATATATGCTCTGGTGTGGTTCGTCTACCAATAGGGAAACCAGACCAACCACAAAACCAGAGTTTTACTACTATTTTCCATATGGAGGCATTATCAGAAGTAGTATAGTAATACCCTTAGAAGGGACAGCAAAATCTAGAGAGTTTGAGATTAACAATCCTAATAGGTAGGAGCCTATAATAACTATCATACTTATGAACAAAACATACATGATTAACAATCCTGGAAGAGAACCCTACAAGAAACAAAGAGTTCATTCTTATAATCATTAGAAATTATCACAAGGGGCAACTTAGATTTTTCCTGCATTGCGTTGATTTACCCAGGAGGGACTCATTCTTTAAACATTATACACGTAGAAGCCCTTGCAAGCACGTTCATTTCCCCCCATATCGACTTAAGCTTTGGCTACTAGTCTAAGGGTGGCTTTAATGCCCTTGAGCCTTGCTTGAGTGTCTTGGCCCTAAAGATGAACAACCTTCTACTCTTTAGCCTGATCCATCAGAGCTTTAACCAAAAGGATTTTGACTTGCTTGTAAAGGGTAAGAATCTCCATTAGCTTCATTTCACAGGTTCTAGAAGACCCAACATCCTCAACCATCTACCCAAAGCTTGCTTAAATGTCATCCGAGTCTGTTTCTTCATGCTTCTATGAGACCCAATTCTCCAAGTCATTGATTTTATGTTGAGCAGGTACTAACACCATGTTGCTATAGGTTGCTTTGGCAGCATGATTTTCCCCTATTACCCTCGGCATGTGCATGCAGTGGTCTTTGTTGGCCTACCTGCACTCAATATGCTTACTTCTCACCATCTTGTTTTAGCCAAACCACTGAGCTAGGTGTCCCTTAAGAGTCCCTTGTCCAAGTTCAAACACCAGGAGCCCAAAGCAGCAGAGGCAACCTTGCTCGATTGCCACATCAAAACACTTTCCTCACCCCAACCCCATAAAAGCAAGTGGTCTAAACACAATCAAATTATAATTTAACCTTGTTACATGCATTGAAGTCAAGCTTTCTCGATTGTCTATCAGGAGGGTTTGAGCATTTAATGCAGCATCCTCCATAATCATAACCCACGAACTAGAATGAAACCAAGCCATGATGCTCATGACTAGAGGAGTGATCAACCGCATGTTGTTATCACCAAGAAGGTCGAACAGAGTATTCCCACATGCGCTTCCACACTTTGCCATCATCTTGTTCTATACATCTACGAACCTAGGAATGAAGGTTGTCCCTTTCCCCTGCCACCTATACATTGTTCACTGCCACTTATCCCACACACTGTGCCATTTGTCCATGTTGCAAGTGCAATGTGACTGGGCGACAGAGGAGCCCTCGAGCTGGCTTCTGGCACCAGTCGTGGGGTAAATCACAACTCTATTTACAAAGGCTCACAAAGATTTATAATTTAACTATCAAAATTTATGATTTATCTTTAATCTCAACCTTATATTTATGCTTTTGGAATAATTTAATTTGACTAGTGTCTTTACTACTAAACCACACCTATATTAATTAAAGCTATGTTTTGCTATAACTTTAAGATTAAGTGTCATATTTAAAATAGGAGTTTGGGCTTGTATCTTATAGTTAACATGCATACTTTCTTGATGGGGTGCTAGGAGGGTAGATAGGATCGAACATCGGTTGATGCACACCACGGGAGATACACGAAGATGTCAAGTCAAGACATGCATGAACCTAGGTGGTGATAAAGGGTGAGATGTCTCACATGCACCCATTCATGGCAATAATTATGGGATCAAAAGGCATTAATGACTTTGGGGGAAGACGAACTACACTATCTTTTTGTAAAATCATGATTCTGGGGACATATCAGTAGATGGTGGTCGAGAGAATGATGGCACAAGATAGAGGTATGATAACATTGCAATCCTTCATTTTTAGTTAGTCGGAGTGGAAATTCAAGGCAAGGAAGGAGTTTGTCTCCTCGTTTTAGTTATATATTGGCTCTGCTTACAACACTTGCTTTGAGTTTCAATCTCTCCATGACCATAGTTTGCCCCAGTTCCTTCCCTCCCTATTTGGTTGCTTCTCTGTAATGTTGCTCGGTTCAGCTTTTCCAGTTGCACCAATATACCTTATCTGGCTCAGTAAGGAATTGAATCTGAATCGGTTTGACCCCACCATTTTGACTCTTTGTGGGGATTTTACTGCCTACATCTAGAATCAACTTTTGGTCCCTCAAATTTACTGGACTTCTCATCCCTCTAGTGTTTTATTTTTCACCTGGCATTCACAATCATGGCTCGAGGAGGCAGAGGACTGAACTTTCAATCTCAAGTTAAGCAAGACGTAGAGAATTCAGCTACAACATATCAGAGATAGATCCCATAGCATATTCAACATGAGGTTTATCAGGATAAGGACGAGGTGAGAGCTTAACGAATGTTCCTCCTGAATGAAGAAGTTGAGCGTGATATGATCCTATATGTGGGCACCTCATGTGTTAGGGATACCAAATACTTCAAAACAATAGCTCTATATTGACAAATGAAATCTCTGATGAGAAAGGCTCTGCTAGAGTGAAATGAAGCTAACAATTAAATCTCGATTGTTATATAAAAAATATATATAATTATAAAATAACATTAAGAAAGCAATAAAATAGTCCAGGAAAAAAAAGAAAGCAATAAAATAAATTAATTAAAATAATAAAAGTGATCAAATAAATAAATTATCTAAATCCCAAAAGTCATGCCTTTCTCTAAAGTCGCCAAGGCAACCCAATGAAATATATATATATATATATATATATATATATATATATATATATATATACGAGCCCTTTTATAATCGTAAATCATCACTTATCAATTCAATTATTCATTATTCAATTTCTATTCTCCTTTATGGATTATGGTGGGTTATCATATTTAGATTGGAAGTTTCATATATGAACCATCTTGGTTCATACCGGTGGTATCAGAGCCTCTGACCTAGCCTTTGGCCATTATTTAGACTTTGTCTAGTTTGGATTTTGGCCATCAATTCGAAGTAATTAATTATTATGTGCTGTTAGAATCCCATGGGAGTTATTGTAAATAAATAATTATGCTTTCAATTTTAGTTAGGGAAGATAAATAGTCTTGGAGACTCTAACAGATCACTTGGAATCCGAATACCAAAAGTTACATAACCGATGTTTAAATCAAGTGTTTGGTGAATGAAATGAGATAATTCAAGAGTTATATCTACAGTGGTATCATAGTTTCCTTAACTAGTGTTATGCCATTGCTATGCTTGTCAGATTGCCTAATTTGGCCCTGCATTCTTCCTAAGGCTTTCAGGCCTGCCCTCTGAGACCTCTCAATCCTGCGTTCTGCCATATGCTTTATGCCCTCTGCGTCCTTTCATCATTGTTCTGAGAATTGTCTTGTTTGTAGACTAACATCTCTTTGTCTGAACCATAATCCTAATACTCATTGAGTGATATCGTAGATTCCAGTTGGTTTTGACATGACCCGTGGATGCATTTTTACCTAAGCGATTATATTTGAGCGCTCCAATTTCTGCGTGAAAAGATTTCTCTCTCCCATCGGTTTTTTTGTTGTATCACTCCTTTCTCCACATCTGCGTGGAAAGACCTGCGAGTGAAGGTGATTCAAGTCCTTGGCTTCATACCATGAGAGAGACAAGTGAACAGTGGTGTTTTGCATTCCTACGTGAAGCAATGAATGTGTTGGACCTTTCCTTGGAGATCACATTTTGAAGTGCTACTGTGCATTCCTCTTTGAAGTTGCGTGCTTGTGGAAACGAGTGTGCCGAGATCATAGAGTTGCAACCTGCGTTGAGTTTTGTGGAAGACTGCGTGGAGACTACCTCTACCACATCCTGGAGCTGCGTATTGCACCCTTGATTCATGCTCATTGTAGTTGCATATTGCCTTTCACAAAAGAAGAGTTGCACGTTTTTTGTTGTTGTGATGATGCGTAGATTCTGATACTATATGCAGCGTGGAGATTGTGGAGAATAGTTGCGAGCTGCAGACTACCTCTAGAGGAGATTGAGACTGCATTGTATTGTGGAGTTGTGCTAGACTACCCCCCTTTGGAGACTGCACCCACATTTTCTTGTGTATGCGTGGAGAATTAGTTTGCTAGAATCATGAAGTTGTTCATGGTAGAGAAGAACTGTGCTCTTGTAAAGCTGCAAGCTGTCCCTGCGTCTGCGTAGAGCTGAGTTGATCTGTGTGTGAAGAACCTGCAATAATTAATTCATGAAAACACACGAAATAGCATAAATAACAGAACTCAGAATCACTTTTATATTGATCACAAGCCACTTTGAGGGGGAAACCTCCTTTGAGCAAGCTCAATACAAATAACTTCGCGGTGCCTTCATTGGTCTCAACACAAACTTATATACTAAGTCTGGGCACCAATACCATGGGTCAATAACATGTGTCAATACAAACCATGGGCCAATACAGAATATGGATCAACAATTACTACGGGACGACTTACAAAGCATATGCGTCCAACAACAATAATACAAACTATGGATCAACAAATACTACGAGACGACTTACAAAACATATGCGTCCAACAACAATATACTAACAAAGTAGATAGAAGGGTTGACATGGGTTCCTAACATCCCCTCTCCCTTAGAAAAAGCTTTGCCCTCAAAGCTTTAGATGTGGAAATTGATGCAAAATCTAAAGGAGTGGTTCCCCTGTAGCATCCTTGGGTTGCATTCCGGCCCACTGACGCCTTTTGAGTTTCAGGGAGGATTGCTTGGAAGGCTGTAGACGAAGAAGGACCGACATATCAGCTGCATGAAAAGTGCGCTCAGAACGGTGTTGATCGGCTTGTTGTTTCAGTCAAATCATTTCCATGTGAAGATTGTCCTGCAGAATGAGAAGAATCTAATCGCGGTTTCGAAGAACCGAGTCAATTGCCTGAACTGGGGAGTTGCTGAGTGTGTATGGAAGAAGAATTGGCGGTGCCTGTCCATAAACTGCTTCATATGGTGTCCTTTTAGATGTGGTATTGTACCATTGGAGCACTTCTAGGAAATCCATAGAAATAGATGTCCACATTTGTGTAGGGATGGGAAAGGGTTCAAGTAGTCCCGAAAGGAGTGTCGTTTCACCCTTGTTGACCTGGAAAGTATCACACTCAACCACCATCTGGTGAATTTTCATTTTCAGTCCCTGCCAAAAGAAGTTACATTGTTCCCGGTCATAGGTTTTGAGGAACCCAGAGTGCCCTGCCGATGAAGAAGCATGGAGTTCATAGAAGAGATAGCCTTGTTGAACAGAGTGCAACCAATTTGGAACAAGTAGAGAAATAGCTGTAAGAGAAATTGGGTCATCAAATTGGCAAGAAGGAGCATCTGCCACCATATTATCCTTACCCTTCTTGTAAGTGATCGCACAGTCATAACCCATGAGTTGGATGACCCATTTCCGGTGTGCTGGTGAGGGGACCCGTTGTTCCAGAAAATGTTCCAAACTCTGGAGATCAGTCTTGATGCAGAAATAATTTCCTAATAGGGATGGCTGCCACTTCGGTACTGCATGCAAAATAGCCATCATTTCCTGCTGAGATGTAGATGCGGCTAAATTCTTACCGGAAAGGTCTGTTGAAGGCAACAATCCCACTGGTTCAGCAAGGAAACCTGCATATCTATCCAAGGAAGTAGGGGAGACCGTTGATGGGTGCATCTGAATCGAATGGAGTTGAGCGATGACACCATGTGAATTCTTCTTAAGGATATTTTCCAAACGATGTGAACTGATGATACGGAGAGACCCTTGTTGTAAGCCCTTAAATTTGTGTTGTTTCCCATTGATTGAAAACTGCATCCAAAGTTCAGCAAAATCCCATAAGATGGGGCCAAGTGTGCGTAACCATTGAACGCCCAAAACCACATCACATATGCCTAGGGACAAGGAAAACATGTCAGAGCGCAGGTTATAATCTTCTAGAGAGAGACGCACATTGTGGCACTTCCCCTTGCAAGGTAAGGTGCCCCCATTGGAAACCATGACTTTAAAGTTGGAGCAAGGATGGACACAACAATCAAGTTATGAGTGCTAATAGAATCAATGAGTATTGTAAGAGGAAGCTTCTTGAAGTAACCCCTAACCCGCATTGTTTGGGGGGTGGTGACGCCGGATAAAGCATGGAGAGATATCTCAGGTTGTTCATCTTGAGATGGGGGGTCAATAGGAGGCTTCCTGAATGTTTACCTGATCATCCATTATATCTGGAGCTTCTTCACCAATTTTAGAGGCAGGCGGAGAATCCATATCCAAGAGATAGAGCTTTTGTTGAACACATCTATGTCCCCGAGTGAATTTCTCATCACAATTATAACAAAGCCCTTTTTCCCTGCGTGCCTGCATCTCTATTTCAGACAAATGCTTGATAGGAGTTGGTTGAGGAGCCGGCAGGATGGGAGGTCGTTGAGAACCCATATTTCGGAAGGGAACAAAAGTGGGTTTGGAGCGTTGTTGGGCCGCAATCTTGTCTTCTTCCAACTTAGCCAACCCTAGGACTTCCATCATTGTGTTGGGACAGAACATTTTAACCTCTGACCAGATTTCATCCTTAAGACCACTGATAAAACAACTCCTGTAAAATTCATCAGACAATCCTTCTATGTGATTTGCTAGTTTCTCAAATTCTATCTGATACTCTCTCACAGTGCCACTTTGACGAAGTTTAGTGAGTGCTCCGGTGAAGTCATCAAAAGAACTAGGACCAAATCGTTGCAACAGGAGTTGGCAAAAATCTATCCATTTTGGCTCGTCATGCGCCTTGATGTACCAACGGTACCATTGAAGGGATTCCTGTTCCAAATGAAAGGATGCAAGTGGAACTTTTTGGACATCAAAAGTATTATGCAGACTGAAATACTGTTATGCATGATAGATCCATCCAGTCGGATCAGTACCATTGAAGCAAGGAAATTCAAGCTTCGAACCACAAAAATTGCTGGAAGAAGAGAACCCATTGGCTGTAGAAGATTCTTGCTATCGGTTATTGCTCATGGCTGAATGCTGAAGATGGAGGCAGAGAAATTTTTCATCCAGATCTTGGAGTTTGGTTTGGATGGCTGCAAGTGCTTCCTCCATGGTTTTTGCTCCTGGGCGGGTGACAACCATAACTAGGATTTTTTTTTTTGGGGGGGGGAATGGATAGAAAAACACAAACAAAGGCTTATTTAGTAAAGAGAAATTTGGATTTGGGAAAAACTCAGATGGGTAATTGGGGTTTGAATAGGTTTTGGACACTTTCTGATGGATAGGGAAGCAAAAAATGAGGATTTCAGAAGCGGGGTGAAAGAATGAGAAAATCTGGCAGAGAGGGACAAAGAAGCAGAATTAGGAAAGGAACTTTGTGGTAAAATTTGAAGGCGATTGGGTGAAATGTGAAGAAGTTATGGCAAACCCTAAAAATAGACAAATGTGGGATTTCAGGCTTTGAGGAGTGGAATTTGGGATAAAGTCCTTAGGAATGAAATATGCAGAATGGGATTACAGGGGTGTCAGGGAAGTTTCAAGGGAAACAGAGTGAAAACAAGGGGTTTCTGCTCTTTTTTTTTTTAGAATGGATCTGCTACGGCACAGAAGGGAGCAGAAACAGATGGATCTGCAATGACGCGGAAGTGATCGGAAATAAATAGATTTGAAATAATGTCGAATGGATCGAAAATAGCTGGATCTAAAATGACTTTCAGAATAGATCCGAAACGGCTAGATTTGGAATGGCTTTCAGAATGGATCTGAAACGGCTGGATCTGAAATGGCGCAGAAGTGATCGGCAACAGTTCAGCTGAAAATAGATATGGACCCCAGGTATGTGCGGCTTCCTAACAGTTCAGGGGTTTCACTCGACCACCAATGTTGTCTGACGGCTTGTGTATTGGGGTAGTACCCCTCACTCCACGGCTCAGGTAAAACTGATAACCGCTTTGCCACAAACGATAGCTCTTGGTTTACCTCACGAGTGGGAACTAGTCAATCAGGTAGGGGTCGTTGCCCTTTTAGCTGGCAGGTCCTCTCAATGGGCCATCTACTTCTAGGTTCCTGTGGTACTCCTCACAATGAGTTTTAGGACTTATGCCCAAGTACTTCCCACAATTAAGCGGATAGGGATTATTCCCAGATCCGAAGCTGCAATAGATGCGAAAAAAAAATTGGGCATAAATTTCACCCAACGAGCCCAAGAAAGTGCTCTGATACCAGATGTGAAGAACCTGCAATAATTAATTAATGAAAACACACGAAATGGCAAAAATAACAGAACTCAGAATCACTTTTATATTGATCACAGACCACTTCGAGGGGGCAACCTCCTTTGAGCAAGCTCAATACAAATAACTTCATGATGCCTTCATTGGTCTCAACACAAACTTATATACTAAGTCTGGGCACCAATACCATGGGTCAATACCATGTGTCAATACAAACCATGGTCCAATACAAAATATGGATCAACAATTACTACGGGACGACTTACAAAGCATATGCGTCCAACAACAATTATACAAACTACGGATCAACAAATACTACGGGACGACTTACAAAGCATATGCGTCCAACAACAATATACTAACAAAGTAGATAGAAGGGTTGACATGGGTTCCTAACACTGTGTGTCACCTCTCTTCTCTTGGATCTATTGCACATTTCTCATTGGAGTTGTGAACTAAGTAAAGATTGAGACCATTGCGTGGAGACTTCTCAAATTATGAGCGTGAAGAAAACTAGTGATGTGATCTCTACATCAACTGCGACCTCAAGTTGATATGTGTGTAGAAGAGAGTTGTGATCTGCCCATCGAGAACTGAATCTCACTATTCAAGCTACGTGGTTCCATGAGACAGAGAATATGAAAAACCCTAAATTTTGAGTGAAGGTATAAGTGTTAATATATTTTTTGCAATCCTGGTAACGAGGTCGAGACAATGACTAGTAGTTAATATTTTTGAAGATTGTTGGAATCATTCTTTTGTATTGTAAGTCAAAGATTCAAGTGTAAGGCGCCATTGTAATAAGACTGCATCATTGTAATTGCCTTGTGAGGGTGAGAATCAATTAGTTGAGAGTGAGGACTATTGTGTAAAGAGTTTTTGTATGTAATAGTGCTGCAGAATAGAGCTACAAAATTGAATAGAGAGCTGCTACAGAATTAAAAATTGTAATTTGTAAGCAAAGGAGCGGGAATTTAAACCTGCATCCCATATTTTCTTCAAGCATTCTATAAGTTGCAAGTTCCAGATTGAAGAAGATGCATTCTATATCATCCTTAGTTGGTGCTACTCTCACCGACAAAGACACATTTCCAGAATGGTGGAGGAATATCAAGGCTACATATGTCTACAACGACTTGTGGGACGACATTTGCGAAGGAAATACCATTCACATTGATGATGGCACTGACATCACTACAGCTCCAAAGCCTCCAACATTAGACAAAGAGCTTGCTATTTGGTAGTCCAAAGATAAGAAATCCTTAGCCATGATTTCTACCACTGTAAATGAAGAGGTGAGGCAACATATATTGCCTGCAAAGTCATGTTATGAAGCTTTAAAAACTCTAAAAGATTTGTATGACTCACACTCTGAAATGGAAGTGATCCAATTAATGTTAAATCTATTTAGTTTGGAAATAAAAGATAATGATCCCATGCTAGTTTCATATGAGATCAGAGCAATCATGCACAAGATTCAAGCCTCTAGTATGAAACCAGACCTTCCACTTGTAGCATTTGTAAAGTCTCTTTACCCTACTCAGTCAAACTATCTTGAATCCTTGAAAGCAAGCAACAAGTTCAAAGACCTCACCTTTGACATCCTAGTAGAGAAGATTGCAAATAGAGAGAAATATTTTGGAAAGAAGTCAAATGAGAGTACTGGAGAATCTCTTTGCTTTCCTCATAAAGCAAAGAAAAAGCCTAAAGATCCTTCCAAGGGAAATAGCAACAAAAGAGGCAGAGGAAGAAGAAATTTCAGAGGAAGAGGAGAAAGAAATAGTTCTAGTAGAAGATCAAATCTGAAGCGCACACATTGTGGAAAGACTGGACATGAAGCAGATCAATGTTGAGCATCTTGGGACTCCATCAAAGGAAAAGATAATCAGAATAAAGAAGATAAGAATAAAAACCAAGAGGCTAGTAAAGCCCTTGATTCTCTTCATTGTATTGTTGCACATTGTAATCTCAGAATTAATGAAATAACCTCTCTTTCATCTTACAAAGATTGTTGGTTTCCTGATACTGGTGCAACATCTCATATGACTTTTAGAAAATATTGCTTTGAAGAACTGAATGACATTGCAAATGGCTGAGTGTACTTTGCAGATAAATCTAGCCTCAAACCACAGGGAATTGGCTCAATCAAACTTAAGTTGCCTAGATTCTCTTATTTCATATTAAAGAATGTTCTCTATCTTCCAGAGTTCCAGAGAAGCTTGATGTCCTTAGTGCAGATTCGACAGCAAGGCCATTCCATCCACATGTTCGATGGGATTGTAGAGATAAGAAAATCCTCTGACAATAAGGTCATCATGATTGGTTATGAAGATGGACAGTTGTTGAAGTTGAGAGACTCTTCTATAAGAGTTCAAAACTTTGCCTATCTCTCTCAGTATGAAGAAAGTAATATGTCATCCAGTTTACTATGGCATGCTATATTTGGTCATCTAAATTATAACAGTTTTAGATTGTTAAGAAAGAATAGTGTATTTGGTTTGCCCACCATTCCTAAGCAAAAGAACAAATGTGATGCATGCATACTAGGCAAACATAGTAAGTGGCCATTTCAAGGGTCTAAATTCCGAGCATGTAGAAAGTTATTGCCGGTTCACTCTGACTTGTGGTCCAATGTCAATTCCTTTTGCAAATGGTAATAGGTACCTTATGACTTTTGTTGATGACTATAGTAGAATGTGTTGGGTATATTTGTTGAAGACAAAATCTGAAGCATTTCAAACTTTCAAGAAGTTTCATGCATTGATAGAAAATCAAGCACAAGAACATATTGGTACATTCATATTTGATAATGGTAAAGAATATACATCTAAGGCATTTGAATACTATCTTTGCAAACATGGAATTACACATCAGAATTCAGTTCCATACAATCCCCAACAAAACGGTGTACCATAAAGGATGAATAGAACATTAATGAATACAACACGCTCAATGTTGTTTTTCAAGAATGCGAAGCTAATGTTTTGGGGTGATGCAGTCATATGTGCAGCATATTTGAGAAATAGAAGTCCATCTCATGTTCTTGAAGATAAGAATCCACATGAAATGTGGTTTGGCCACCTTCCTTCGGTTAGGCATCTCAGGGTTTTTGGTTCCACTTGTTATGCTTTAATACCAAAGGAGCAAAGAAACAAGCTTGGTGCTAGAAGCAGAAGATGCATTTTCTTGGGGTACTCAGAAGCTTCCAAGGCATATCATATTTATGATGAGGTAAACAAGAAATTTTTTGTTTCCAGAGATGTCATTTTTCTTGAAACTAATAAAAATGACCAGTCTATTGAAAGACAGATTGATCATCTGGAGAGGTTTGTTCATCTAAAGACATATTATGAATTTGATAATGAAATTCCACATCTTGAAGGGCGGAACCCTATCTTGGATCAATCTATGGAATTTCCTTTTGAATTTGTACTAACACCCCTTCATGAAGAAAATGATGAAGAAGAAGTTCCTACCACTTCAACCGAACAAGAGACTCAACTAGATGATGTGATTGAGAGGATTGGAAGATTGAACCTTTAAGATAATGATGCACCGCCAGTTGATCAACCTAGACCATCAAGGAAGATTCCAAAATGGGCCACAGAGACACTTGAAATGCCCATGCAGATGAAGTAGGAAATACGGGAACAAGAAGATCAACCAGACAAGAAGATGGAGGAAATGCAGATAACTCAGGTGATGACATGGATGTCTCATTTGATTGTGAATTGAATTTTTATGCTAAATTTGAACCAACTTCCTTTGAAGAGGATGCTACTCGTGATGAGTGGAAACAAGCCATGCAGGATGAGTATGCTGCACTCATAAAGAATGGAACCTGGAAGCTGGTTGACCCTCCAGTCGGAACCAAACCGATTGGAAGCAAGTGGGTATACAAGAACAAATACAAATAGGATGGATCATTTGACAAACACAGAGCAAGGCTCATGGCGAAAGGCTATGCATAGAAAGAAGTAATTGACTAAGAAGAAACGTTCTCTCGCACAACAAAATGGGACACCATCCATACTATACTTTCCTTGGATGCACAAAATGGTTGGAAAGTTCATCAAATGGATGTAAAGACATCATTATTGAATGGAGACTTGAAATAAAATGTCTTCATGTCTCAACTAGAAGGTTTTGTTGTGAAGGGACAAGAACACAAGGTATGCAAACTTGTCAAGTCCTTGTATGGCCTAAAACAAGCACATAGAGCATGGTATGAAAAACTAACCGAGCATCTTCTAAATATGAATTTCAAACATTATAATCTTGATGACGCAACATTGTTTGTAAAGAAAGTTGGAATATCTATTGTGTTTCTTGTAGTATACGTGGATGATCTTTTGATGACAGGGAACAATGAAAGTTATATAGCACTCATAAAGAAAGACTTAAAGAAAATATTTGAAATGACTGATATGGGACATCTTCACTACTACTTAGGAATTGAAGTGACTCAACATCCTAAGTACATATTCATTTCTTAGAAAAATTATATTGGAGAACTATTGAACAAATTTGGCATGACAGACTGCAACCCACTCTCAACTCGAATGGAACAAAAGCTAAAGCTCACATCAAGTGAAGAAAAAGAATTTGAGGATGCAACCAAGTACCGATAGCTTGTAGGAAGCCTTATCTACCTTACCACCATCGGACCAGATATTTCTTATGTTGTTAGCATTCTTTCATGGTTCATGCAAAAACCTTGTGAAGGACATTGGTCTGCAGCAAAGAGAGTTCTAAGATACTTGAAAGGGACTCAAGACTTTGGACTCAAGTACTCTAAGATGGGTGGCCTCAAAATTATTGGGTACTCTGATTCAAACTTCGATGGTGACAAAGAAACAAGAATGTCCACTTATGGATACACAATGAGTCTTGGATCAACAACTATCTCCTGGAGAACACACAAACAATCAGTTCTAGCAGATTCGACAACAGAGGCAAAATATGTAGCTGCTGCAGAAGCAACCAAAGAGATTGTGTGGCTCAAGAAGATACTTGAAGTTTTGCAGGAGAAACAAGAGAATTCCACTCCACTTCTGATTGACAATAATTCTGCAATCAAGTTGGCCAAGAATCCTAGATTCCATGATCGAACCAAACACATCAACACAAAGTATCATCTGATTCGACACCATCTAGAGGCCAAGACAGTTCATTTACGTCATTGTTCCACAAATGAGCAAATTGCATATATCTTCACCAAAGCACTTGGACAAGAAAAGTTTGAAAGATTTAGAACCATGCTCGGACTTACTAACACCCCTTCGGATTAAGGGGGGGATGTTAGAATCCTATGGGAGTTATTGTAAATAAATAATTATGCTTTCAATTTTAGTTAGGGAAGATAAAGTGTCTTGGAGACTCTAATGGATCACTTGGAATCTAAATACCAAAACACACATAACCAATGTATAAATCAAGTGTTTGGTGAATGAAATGAGATAATTCGGGAGTTATACCTACACATGCAAATAAGAAGAAGTGGAGAAATAAAATAAAAAAAAGTTAAAAAGAAAAGAAGTTAAAAATAAAAAGAAGAAAGAAAATATTGAAAAGAAAAAGACAAAAAAAGCACATAGTCTAAAAGTCCTACGATTTCAAATGGAAAATTTTGATTTTTCCAGCACGATTTTGAAAAAATCAGACATAAATTTTTAAAAATTCTCATTACAACACTCAAACTTTGAAATTTTGGGTGCCCCAGGGGTTTTTGATGGTGTTGAATATGTTTCTACTATAAAAAAATGCCATTAAAACATAGTTAAATTCAAATTTTGCAAAATAAAAAACACTGGATTCCAGTGAAAAGCCCCCATTCGGGCCAAATCGTCGAATTTTTAGACAACTCCAAAAAAAAGTAAAACCAACACAAGGTTCTATAAAACCACACGTGGTTTTTCCAAAGTGTAACATATATATATATATATATATATATATATATATATATATATGTATATATATATATATATATATATATATGTATATATATATATAATCGTGAGCTAAAGGGGGGTATAAAGTAATATTTTAATAAAATAAAAAAATAGAAAGATTCAAAAGTATATATATATATATATATATTATTGGGTTTATTGGAATATATTCTTTATGAAATTTTATTATTATTTGGTTTACAAAGTTCGGTGTATTCCATATTGGTATAATATTATTATTACTTTTAATAATAGTAATAATAATATTTTGTTTCCACAATAACGGTTAAATTTTTTATTAGGAGGATACCAGGTTGGGCTTGCGCCTAAACAACCCATCAAACAAATCCAATATATTCAAATTTCAGAGGTGTCCAAATCCTACAATTTACAAAATACAAGAGGCTGCCATCTTACGGAATAGGAGACCTTATAGGATTACCATCATTCTGAATCAAATCTACAGGGGCTAATAGGCAGCCTACATTGGCCCTATAATCAGCTTCCTTGTTTAGATTTCGGAGAATGTGGTAGTAGGAGGCAGAGTTGAATTGTTGCAGCAATTGCCGGACTCGTTGCAAAGTCTTGTTTAACACCGCATTATTGAAATGTCCATCAGTGTTTAAGAGTTTAATAAGGATTTTTGAATCTCCATAAATTTGAATATCATGCTCTTTATTTCCATTTGCTATCTGACATGCTTTGAGAAGACCTAATAGTTCAGCTTGATTGTTAGTACCCTGTCCGATCCCCCAACTGAAACTGCCTTTTAAAAGACCATCGGCGGCATAGAATACCCCTCCTGCGCCAGCTCGCCCTGGATTTCCTTTAGCTGCTCCATCGAAAAAGATAGTGTCTTTCCTTTGATTCTTCCACCATTGGTAGAATTCGGAATCGTTGTACCGAAGCCGCCACTCAAGGTTTCTAAGAGGTCGAGCATAATCTTGTTCCTAGGACACTTCGTTGGGTCTCCAATCCAACTAATCTCTGCTTGGAGAAGCTTATGGTTTTGCTTAAAGGGGTAATTTTCCACCGTTTCTAATAACAATGCCTTAGCTTTTGCAACAACAATTGCTGGGGTACTCACTTTGTTTTGGAAGATGGCTTCATTTCTGGCTAACCACACTTCCCATTAGAGGTATTTTGGGACTTCCTGCCATATCTTGTGTCATGTACCCACCTACTGACCCAATGCAAGGCGGGAAACATGATACCAAACTCAGGGCTTTCACATGATCTCAGCCCATTGTTAGATTCATATAAATAATAGATGGGTGTGCAGATGTAAAACAATCAATTATGCACAGCGGAAACAACATCCACACAATCTTCATATGCATTCAACATATCAATTTCAGTCATTAATAAAACATTTCAGAAGTAAATACATAGACAGAAACACTTATCTTCATTTCAATTGTCCCAAGCAACTAGCTATGTTTCCGCAACGTTCCACCCAACCATAGGCTCTTCGACAGCTTATACTGAGTCCATCCGAAGGCCACCCCCGAGCTGGGCATGATTCTCACAAGGACAAAGGGGACATTCACGCTCACACACAATCCATTAACCATTTTATTTTAGCCAAGCCAGTCTAACTGGGTTTATCAGGCTACACTTGCACAATGGATGCTTATTCCCAAGCTCAAGCCAGAACAAGGGATTACCCATCATCCATACCCATCATACTCTTCTCTCACACAGCATGCACAAACAGGGGCAGGGATAAACAGTAGGATTTACAAATGTGATGGCCCTGGGTTTTCCCAAAAACGTTCCCAACCAAAAACGGATTATAGGATGGGGCAAACAACCACAGGGAGGAAAACGATTTCTTCCCCAATATCTTCGCCTTCAACAGCCCAAAACGGCCTCTATTGAACCCCCATTCGATTTCCCTCCTTCCCCCACTGGTATACAACACGAAAACGCCCTTCACTATAGGGAGCATGAAGAAAAACGCAACAGACCTGCCTGGAAAACGCCCAAGTGGCTCCAAACTCGTGAGGGAGAAAGAATGATGGATGCATAATGGCTTGGGGAAGAAATTCATGGCTCTTTCTTGCCCAAGGAGACAAAACACGTTTTTCCATGAAGGGTGGCTTGCCCATACCCGAATTTGGACAGCCATACCTCTCCATTCCTAGGGCATTAACTCCCTCAATCCACTCTTGGGAGAAATCAATGGTTGGGTACAAAAGTCAACATGGGTAGTTGAGGGTTTGATGGGTAATCTCATTGACACTTGGCTTGACTCTAGTGGCTCAAGGGTTTGAATGTTTTTCCCTCCCAATTCCTTGTGAAATCATGCCCCCATCTCTTTGTTGCATTGCATAGCTAGTTGTGGGTATTTTTATTAAAATGCATATTACATGCTATTTGAATTTCCACTGTGCATTGCTAGCACGCAAACCATATGCATCACGAAATCGATGGCGGGGCCTTGGCCTTGAGCTCCTCACCATGATTTCATAACAATATTACATCATTTATTATGTTAATGCCATGGGGCCAAACTGGGGACATTACATCTTGGACCATAAGGATTTACTTTTAATCGCCCAGGGATAACGTTCTGACCAAGTGGAAAATAAAAAGACAACAATGCAATGAGATGGAGTATGAACCGTGAGTCCTTGCAATGCAAGCTACCACACTTCCTGCATGAATGGACAGTTAATAAACACATGGTCGATTGTTTCCTCGACTGTATGGCAAAGTGAACATATGTGTGGCCCTAATATTCCTCGCTTTGCCAAGTTCTCACCTGTCAAAATTCTTTTGTGCAGGAGAACCCAGCTGAAGAAATTTATTTTTGGAATACCAAATGAATTCCATACTTGCTGCCAAATAGCGCTTGATGGTGTCTGAGGCTGCTGCGTCTAGAGAGCAATGAATCCAAGGGCAGCTGTGTATTCTCCTGTCATTCCCCAGCCCCATTTATCCCTGAAGCTAATATGAACTGGAGCTAAGCCATTGAGAGCTTTCAGGAGCGAATTCACTTGCTCTAGCATCCTATCCGACGGCCTGGGGATGTTCCATTCTTGCCAATTGCCAACTTGATCCCACCTTGAGATGTCTACGATCTTTATGAAACCACGCTGGGTGAGCCATATGCGAAGCTCGTGGAGATCCTCATTCTGCCTGAGGGGAGGTCGGCCCATAATTTTGTCATTCCATAATGAAATCCGATTCCCATTTCCTGGAAATCGATAGAGATACTTTTTAAAAAACTCCCATCTGTGGCTGCACAATTTCCACATCGTTGTGTCTTTAATGGCTACGGCTTTATCCATACTTGGTTCAGACACAATGTGCAGGTATTTTTTAATTAACACTTGGCTTACCGGGTGACTAGGATTGGAAAATATCTTCCACAATATCTTCCACCCAAGAGCCAGATTCGCAAGCCCTCGGTCTTTGACTTGCAGACCTCCTTCAGCAATTGGTTTTTTCACTACGTCCTAGCCCACTAAATGGAATTTTTTATCATTCCCATTACTGCCTTGCCACAAGAAGGTTCGTATGAGCTTTGCAACCTGCTCAGTAATCATTTTCGGAACCAATAGAAACGTTGATTGATAGAGTGGCAGAGAAGAGATAACTGATTTTATGAGGATTAATTTCCCAGGTATAGTAAGCCACTGTCCTCCCCAGGCTTTAATTTTGGATTTTATTTTGCTTATTACTTCAAGCCAATAGCTAGCCTTGGTAGTGCCCAGAGTTAATGGCAGGCCCAGGTATTTAAGAGAGTCCCAATCTGCATAGCCAGTAAATCCTAAGTAATGAGCAATACTCTGAATGGTAACATAATTCACATTCCATCCATACACTGCACATTTTCTCTTATTGATAAGAGCTCCAGAAACACTGCAGAAACTTTGAATTATTTCATTGAAGACCCTTGTGATTTTGACAGAAGCTCCTCCCAGAAGGAGGGAGTCATCTGCGAATAAGGAATGATTTATGGGGTCTAGATCTTGCGTAACTCTTATGCCTAGAATTGTTCCTACAATTTTTTCTGCATTCAACTTTCTACTGAGGGAATCTACCATCAGAATGTATAAGAAAGGGGACAGAGGGCAACCCTGCCTAATTCCTCGAGTACATTGGAAGTAATTTGCAGGTCTACCATTCACTAAAGGCGTTATCCAAGGCCTACCTATACAAGCTTTGATCAACTTTACAAAATCAGGACTAAAGCCAAAAGCTAGAAGAACTTGAAACAAGAAGGAATGCCTTACCCGGTCAAAGGCATTAGCCATGTCAAGCTTGATAATCATCCCTTGTTCTTTCTGTTGATTGCTGGAGTGTATGGTTTCCTGCACTATGGTCACATTATCCAAAATATTTCGACCTTTCACGAACCTACCCTGACTGGAGGAGATGAGGTTCCCCAGCAATGGATTAATTCTATTAGCAATGAGCTTGGAGAGAATTTTATAGGATGCATTGCACAGCGAGATAGGCCTAAACCTGTCGAAGGTTCCAAGATTTGATTCTTTAGGGATTAAAGCCAAAAATGTAGAATTGATGCTGCCTCCAACCTTGGCTTTTTGTTGGAAGCCCCTAATCATACGGAGTAAATCCACCTTGATTAAATCCCAGCAAATGCGATAAAAAATGCATGGAGAATCTGTTAGGTCCCGGGGCTTTGTCCAGCTCCATTGCCCAAATAACATTGCATATTTCAATTTCTGTGAAAGGCTTCAAGAGGCCTGCATTATCATTCTGTCCTACCAATCTCGGGATATTATTGAGGAATTCAGGAAAAACATCATTCGTGTCAATTCCTTTTTCAGTAAAGAGATCCTGAAAATGAGAAGTTGCTACCTCTTTTAAATGAGGTATTTCTTTATGTATTGTCCCGTCCGAGGCAGGTGATTTCATCCAACTGATTACGAGAAAGTCTTGCTTTGAATTGTTTATGAAAGAATGGTGTGTTTTTATCGCCCGAATTCAGCCAGAGGCTTCTTGATTTTAGTCTCCAATGTTCTTCCTCCTGCCTGAAAGATTGAAGAGTAAGACGCTGGGTAGCTTGTTCCTTTTGCATGGCAGAATGAGTTACTTGATTGGACTCCATTTCAAGTTGCAATTATAATAGTTGATTAGATGTCTGCTTTCTACTGCTCGTGGGTGATGTTGTGGGCTTTTTTATCCAAGATTTTAAAGCCATTTTGGTAGCTTTGATTTTCTACTCCCAAGCAAAACTGGGCGAACCTTTAACTGGAGCTTTCCAGGCATTGTGGACAGTTTCCTCAAACCCATCTCTTGCAACCCATGAGGGATTAAACCGGAAGGGGATAGATCCCAAGTTTTCTTCCTCCTCAAACTGCAGCAGGATAGGCTTATGATCCGAAGTCAAATTTGGTAAAATATTTGAGGAAATTATCCTTTTTTCCAGCAAAAAGGAGCTCTGTATTATGAATCTGTCTAGTCAGGTAGAAATATGATGATCCCCAACTCTATTGTTGGTCCAAGTATAAAGACCTTTTTTCGGTTTAATATCTAATAAATCCTAGTATTGAAGGAGATCTTCGACCAACGGAAGGATATGGTCTCGACTAGTGTTTCCACCACGTTTTTCCTTTGATTCAAAAACAAGATTGAGGTCACCAGCAAGGATTATATTCCTAGGGGATCTTGACTCAAGAAAGGCAGATAAAGAATGCCAACATTCTCTCTTTTCAGCATAATGAACAGGGACATATAAATTTACAAGAGCAAAGGACATTTTATTCACCTTGTGCTTGAGATCGGTATACATCCAATGCTGAGTCTCATAAGAACTTTCGAGGTGGAAATTATCCTCCGTCCACAAGGTAGCCAGCCCTCCGTAGGAACCCCTAGCACTGACTGCTCTTCCAACATTCTTTTTCCAATTCATTTTACTGAGAAGAAGGAGAGCTTCCCTTCAATTTTAGTCTCTTGGAGCATGAGGATTTCAGGAGACTCAGATTTCACCAAATTTTTTATTGCTTCAACTTTTAGAGGGTTCCCCAATCCTCGGCAATTCCAAGAGACTAAACGCATTACTTACTGGCTGAAGAGGGTGCAGCTCCTCCCTTGGGAGGTCTATTTCTAGTATTTCTGCCAATTGACATCTCGATTGTTGACTGGCTACCTTTCATTTTTTGCCTCTCTACTTCTTCTGCCCTTGTCTCCCAGTGAGATTTTCTCCCTACTCTTTTCAATGGTCTCTCAAAGGTCTCATCTTCTGAAGAGCCTGAGGTCTCCGGAGACTTCTTTCTTATCATTTCAGCATATGAGAGAGGGCTCGTAACTCCAATAGGGGATCCATCCTGTAGAGTTGTGGTTTCTTCATGGGATTTGTCTTCAGCAATGGAGGTGGGCTGTTCAACCTCTTCTGTTATTGAGACTAACGATTCCTCTGGAATTCTGAGGCTATCGAATCGATTTTTGGATGCCTCCATCCTTGATGGTCCTAAGTTCCCTGCACCTTGTGACTGTCCAGATGATTGGCCTTCATTTTCCATAGACTTTTCTTTTCCTTTTGGTCTGCTGGCTTGTTTTGATGTACTTGGTTTCTGAGCTGGGGTCCATTGATTGCCTTTTACAATCTCTATCTCCTCCTCTCCCTTCTTTTTGCAGTGCCTGGCAAAATGTCCGTACCCATGGCAAAATCGACATTTAAATGGAATTTGCTCGTAATCTAGCTCTTGTATATATGACCAATCTGTCACTGTTAGTTTAATTGCTTCGGGGAGCCCTATTTCCAAGTCCACCTCCACACAAATTCTGGCGCAGGTGTACTGATCCTTCCTCTCTGCCCGGTCAATTTATTTCCCCAGTATATTACCAATAGCTTCCAGCGATTTGGGGTTCCATCAGTGCAGAGGTAGATGAGGCAATCGAACCCAGACTGGAACAACCGAGGGCACGTCTTGCGTCGGATCAAAGTTCGAAGTCCATTTATTCAAGTATAGACCCTGGGGGCCCATAAAATAAGGTCCATTCCTAAAAATTAAGTTTATGTCCTCTACATTGGTGAAAACAAAAATGAAGAAGCCCTTACCCACCAGATGACTGTTGATGCCTTCTTGGGTCAAGGTTCGCCAGTTTTTTTGCACCCAGTTGTCCACTGCTTTGGGTGAAGGCCAGAGACTGGTGAACTGCCCTATGAGCCCTCTTTCTGCAAGATTCAGAGCTGATCTACACAGATCTTTAGATGGGAGGTCAACAGTGGGGATGTTGGCCATTCGTTTTACAAATTTTTGTTGATGCTCACTTGGAGGTCGCTTCCCACAAAAAGCCACCAACTTCTTGAATGTAGCAATTTCTGGCAGGGGAGGGAGGGCCTTGGAGCCCCCTCCAGTGGCCATTGCAGCGTGCATCCAATCGTTTCTCCTGTGCCCGGCCCTCAAGGTCGAATAGAACTTCCTGTCCTCTCTGCGTGTAGGATTTAACCATGTCTGCGTGATAATGAAGGTTCTTGGAATTCAAAACTTAGCTCGCGCCTTTCTTGGAGCTCACCGCAATCTTAATAGTAATAATAATTATTGGAACAAAAGAAAAGAGATATTGACCAAAATTTCAAAAAAAATAAGAATATGGATTTTAATGTTGAAAAAAAGGAAAAGTTTCCTAGCACCTCAAAAATGAATGTTTCAATTCTATTTAGAATTAAAGGGACACTAGTAGGGAAGGATATCACCATTTCTATTGCCCCTATTGAAAGTAATAATTATATTAGTGTTGAATTCGCCAACCATTTAGTGATTCCTGAGTCAAATATAGGTGAAGGGCTAGACTTTTGGGGCGGGAAACAATTTGAAATAAGTGGCTTACAATTGAATGTTGGAGATTATATGGTCATATCGCAATTCATTGTTAGTTCCTTATGGAGTTTTGACAGTGAGATAATTTTGAGGTTACCTTGGATAAAAACATTGGGGACTTTCATCTTAAATGTTGAAAAGAAGTTTATGACATTTTCATATAAGAAGAAAAAAATCACATTGCAGGACGATACAATGAAGTCATATTTTGAAGCTCCAACATCTGAAGACTTCAAGGATATAGGTGATTTCATAGGACAATCAAAAGTCAGAACAAAAGAAGCATAAAGAAGTTGAAAAGGTTGTCGCCAATAAGGATGAAGAAATTACACGTTTGGAGAATCATAGTCAAGGCTTGATCGCACATATTAAGAAATTATAAAAACAAAATCTCAAGAAGAAGTAAAAGAGAAATTTCACAAAAAGGAAGTACATCTCCAAAAAGAATTCAATAAGAATTTATCATAAAAAGATGAAGAAAATGCTCGCTTAAAAAATATAAATCAAGGGTTGATTGAACAAATAAAAAACTTAAAGGATGGCCAGCTAGAAAATTCCTCAGAGTTTTTATCAACCAGTAAATCAGATGGAGCACAAACAATTGAAGTTTCTACAAGGGTTCCACAAACAACTCGAATGCCTTATCGTCACCCAAATCACAAAAGTTGTTATGACCAACGTCAAAGTCAAGAGGAAAATAAACAGTGTTCTTCTTACAGACAAACCAACTACAACATTGAAAAAGAACGAAGATGATATCGACAACCTTTATGGAAGCGTAAAATGAGAAGTTCTATACAAGCAATCAATCATCAAATAGTTCCAATGAAGGTATATTTGGGGTGGATCACTTCTCAGAAAATGCAACACATTAGTTCAAGAATCCAAAGATTATAACGCTTGGTTTCATCAAGTATCGCAGTTCCAAGCTCACAACATCGTGAAAAGTCGTTACGAGCAAGAGGACAAAGTCTTACAATAAAGTATGCTTTGAGGATAAAGCATGTTTAAGGGGAAGACAATGTTATATAAATATATATATATATATAAATATAAAATAACATTAAGAAATCAATCAAATAAACAAATTAAAGTAATAAAAGTGATCAAATAAATAAATGATCTAAAACCGAAAAGTCATGCCTTTTGTAAAGGTGCTAAGACAACCCAATGGAATATATATATATATATATATATATATAATTTTAAATCATCACTTATCAATTCAATTATTCATTATTCAATTTCTATTATCCTTTATGGATTATGGTGGGCTGTCATATTTAGATTGGAAGTTTCGTATATGAACCATCTTGGTACATACCACTGATTCAGTTGGATGGCATTCATGTTCAAATTGGAAATTTGGATGACAATCTCAACATCATCAACAAAGCTACATGTGGAATCAAATTTGCAGAAAAGGCTCACAAGCCTACTTTTGGTCAAGAGGTTCCTATGAGTTCCACTTCTGATGATGATCAAGTTGTTTAGTTTAAACTCTGTTGACACTCCTTTTTTATTTTCAACTATAATAGCGTCTATTTGGTTATCTCTAGTTATAATTGGTTTACTCATAGACTTAGGAACACTACAGATATGTATAGATGGTCTATGTATATCAAGAATGATAATCTCATGTTTCGCAGTTGGTTTGGTTTCCCTAGTGGTAAACCGACAACTCAATACTCTATATATTTTCCCCTTAGATTAATACATATATTTATTAGATTAAAAAAATAGTTGACATGTAGATCAATGCACCTCACTTAAGGGGATTTGAACCATGGACTTGCTTGTTCAAAACTAACCAAATGCCCAACAACATTGGTGACAACAGATTGAGTGATGTGATAACATTCTCCCTCACTTTGATATTAACATCATCAATTATTTAAGCGGTAACTTAGAAAGTCATCTTTGAATTGTAGTTTCTATATATGTAATGTTGTGGTTATCTTTTTTTACCGAGGAAAATCTTGTGGGGAAACACAAGGGATGCTTCTCGACATTCAAGAATGACATCCCTAGTAAACTCGTTGGTGTAAACTAGTGTGTGTCGTCTAGGGGGATTCAAACCAGGTACTTGATGGCACAAAACAAGTAAATGCCCAACAACAGTGGTGACAATTGATTGAGTTGATATGATAATATCTCCTCACTTCAACAATATTAACATCTTCAATTATTTAAGCATTGATATAGAAAACCATCTTTAGCTTGTGGTTATTAGATATGTAATGTTATCTAAGACAACTATTGTTCCTGATATTGGTCTGGTCTTGGGGACGATGGCAATCCTACTTGAAGATAATCAAAGGTATGATGAAACCTCGGTTAGCTCTATTTTGAATAAGATTGATTCTCCTCCAGTTTCCTCGTCTAATACATTTTTGTTGAATGAATTGGCGATTATAAATAAGTGTTTGCTTCGTTGGAAAGAAGATTCGAGTCCTCAAGATCCTTTTGAAGGATCTGATATGTGTACGATTGGTCCCTCTGAGGGACATGGTGGTGTAAGCCCTGCCCCTGTTGCTATGGGGGATCTCATTGGGGAGGGCGTGAAAGTTATTTCAGGGTTTCTTCTAGGGGTCGCTTTATAGCATAAACCCAATTTCTCACCTCTTATACCATCTAGGTCACTTCTTGGTTCATCAATAGTGGACCTTTATGACTCAGCAGTTGAGGTTGAAGAGTCACTACAAACTCTACCTAGTGCTCTGGTAGCTTACTCAAATAAACAGATGGGAGGGGATCAGAGGTATCCTCTATTGAAGGATATTGACCCAAGCAATCTTTAGTCAACATCCTTTGATGACCATAGGGGGATTATGAAGCCTCTATCAGTCTTTTCCGATAAGCTTGGGAAGCAAGGAATAAACCATATTAACTCTATCATATTCCAAAATGTAACTATTAGGAAAAGGAAACCAAAGAAGAGCTCGTCCAATGATTAGGCAGTGGAAACTAGGGTTAATGGGAATCATGACTATCCCTACATTATGATTTCTAACAGATTGAAAGTTGTAGCAAGACAATCCTGAGGTTCTCCCATTTTTTGGCCTCTTAGAGCGGGGTAGGCCACTAACCTGGTGGATTAATGCTTGTGCTCTTCTACAATATTAAGGGATAAGTGGGATCCTCTAAGTTTAATGCCCTTAGAAATACTTTTGAGATCATTCATCGTGATCTGGTATTATTCCAAGAAACTATGTGTAAAGCTAATAAGGTGTGTGAGACCTTTTTGCGGCTACTCTCGGGTTGGGAAGCCTGTGCCACTGATGTTTCAGGACTTTCCGGGGGCCTGTTAGTGGCTTGGAACCTTGCCGAGGCAAATCTGAAACCTTTAGTTACTATAGCTAGTATTTTGGTGGAAGGAAATATCGGGGGTTTGGAGGAGCGTGTGAAAATCTTGAATTGCTATGGCCCTTATGCGAATATAGAGGTTTTCAGGGAATCGGTTGGTTTTAGTGGTATTCTTAAGGATCCCTTCCTGATCTTGAGAGGGGACCTAAATTTGACTGTGGATGCTGGTGAAATATGGGGTACTAAAGTTGATCCTCTCTTTGATTATTTATGTCATTTCTTCCAAGACCAGAATCTCATAGATGTGGTGCCAGATCCAATTACTTTTACTTGGTGGAATGGAAGGGTGGGAGAAGCTGCTATTTATAAGAGATCGGATCTCTTCCTTATTGCAGAGAACTTGGTGGATTTGATTCCCATGTTCAGATCTTGGACTTTTCACTCTGGCATGTCTGATCATTCCCCCATTGTCTTACAGTTGGACCTGAACAAAAATAATATGTTTTTCCCCTTCAAATTCAATCACGGGTGGCTTGAAGACAAAGAATTCATTTCTTTAGTAGAGAATTTTTGGAAATCTTACTCTTTGGATCCAAATGTCTTCACGATGTATGGGTTGGTGGGAAAACTAAATAAGCTTCATCAGGTGGTGGTAAAATGGGAGAGACATAAAAAGTGCAGGTTGGGACAAGCTCTTTTACAGATTGAAGAGAAGATAGTTGATTTATATAAGGCCCGTAGTGTTGGGACCTTCTCTCAAGATAATAAATCATCCCTACAAGATTTGGAGGACCAGAAAAACATGATTCTAAGGTTTGAAGCAGAAAGCTAGCGGTTAAAAAGTCGAGCAATATGAGTAAAACAAGGGGACTGCAACTCCAAGTTCTTCTAAACATATGCTAATCACCGCAGAATTATAAACTCCATTTGGGAATTACAAGATTCAAGCGACCCGATTATCAGTAAATAAGTAAACAAGATGAGTTGGAGAGAGAAACGGTCAGGCATTTTGAGCACTGATTTAAAATTCGTGGGATAAGCAACATTGATTCTCAGTTAAAGGTTCTCTTTAATTATCCCCTTTTCTTCTTGGAGGAGGATGGTATTCAAGTTGGAAAAGAAGTTACCTTGGCTGACATTGGAGTAGTTTTGAAAAAAAATGCAAAGGAGAAGAGTCTAGGTCCTAACGGTTGGATAGTGGAGTTTTTTATCAGGTTCTTCGATCTTGTCAGACAAGAGTTTCTTGCGGTGGTGGAGGAATCCAAAAGGAAAGGGGGTGTATCTAGTTCTTTAAATTCTACATATCTTTCTCTTATTCCAAAAAACTCCAAACCTGGAACTTTTCAAGAGTATTGCCCCATTTCTCTTTGTAACTTGATATATAAAATTATCTCAAAGATTAAATATGACAGAATAAAGCCCATCCTCTCCAAATGCATCTCTATGGAGCAGTTTGTTTTTTAATCTAATAGACAGATCACGGAGGCCATCGGAGTTGCTCAGGAGAGCTTCCATTCTATCAAAATTAAGAAGTCGAAGGCATGTATACTCAAAATGGACTTAATTAGAGCCCATGATCGTGTGGACTGGCTTTTTTTGAGATTAGTCCTTATTCAGGTGGGTCTGCCATTAGAGGTTACAGAGTGGATAATGGTGTGTGTTTTGTCAATGAGTTTTTCTATTTTGATTAATGGTTCCCTGTCCAAAGCTTTCAAAAGCTCTTGGGGACTTCGACAGGGGTGCCCCTTATCTCCTCTATTATTCCTCTTGATTATTGAAGGTCTCGGTTGTATGATTATGCAGGCAAATCAAAGCCAAAAGATAAAATGGGGCAAAGGTCACTAAGAACCATCGAACAACTCACCTTTTATTCGTTGGTGATGTCCTCATCTTTGGGGATGGCACCAGGGTCTAGTGGAAGGTGTATCAGGATATCCTCCAGGTTTTCTGTTCTGCTACAGGGATGGAGATGAGCCTCAAAAAGTCGTGTCTTTATCACAATGAGGTCGAGGCAAATGATCTTTGTCGGATTCAGGAGATTTTCCCATTGAAGGTGGCACCATTAAGCAAAGCTTTGAAGTATCTTGGCTACTTACTTAACCGAATGGCTATTTAACTAGGGATTGGTAGTGGCTGCTAGAAAGGTGGACAATATAATTAAATGTTGGTGTTTCAAATGGCTCTCTTTAGGGGGTTATACTTGTTTTAGTGAATTAGTCCTAGAGAGCATATCGATGTATTGGATGTCGATGTCTAAAATCCCGCTATCTATTATCGATAATATCAGAAAGAAGATTATGAATTTCACGTGGGCTCGTCAGTCAGATGGTGGAAAATATCATCTTGTTAACTGGAACATAATTTGCCTTCCGAAAGGTCTAGGAGGATGGAGCCTCAAGAACTTGAGATGGTTTTGCCAAGCATTAAGTTTCAAATCTCTGTGGAATGGTTTGTTTGATTCAGGCCTCTGGAGCCAGATTTTCCAGGCTAAATATATGAAGAACTCCTTTGTGGTTGATTGGGTGAGAAAGGGATGCAAACAGGTCACGTAGGGATCAAATAGCTGGTTGGGTTTATTGAAGGTTCTTACTTGGCTTGGGAAGTGGCTTTCTTCGCGCATCGACGATGGATCAAAGGTGGTCTTGGGCGTAGACCCCTTCGTAGGGGGGAGCATTTCTTCAAACTATCTCCAAAGCTAAATTTATTCCTGGTCGAAAGGGGAAAAGTCACACTTGTAGACATCATAAATATCAATTATCCTCAGACCGGTTCTTATTGGCTCTCTGTGTTAGATTTAGAGTTATTAGGTGAATTGGCAAAAGAATGGGACTCTTATGTCTCTGGGCATTACTTTGGGCTCCCAGGAGGATGTTTTGGTGCGAGAATGGAATAAGAAAACTAGAAAGGTGTCAGCTAAAGAAGCATATAATGCAATTGTTCATTCAAATTCTACTGGTGCACATCGTCGTTGGTACTACCATATTTGGAATTGGGGAAGCCCCTTTAAAAATCAAGTGTTTTGTGTGGTTAGTACTGAAAAAGTGTATTCTAACATGGGATAACCTATAAGAGGGTTCATAGGACCAAACAATTGCGTGATGTGCAATCATGCTGGCGTATGCATCAAGCATCTCTTTGTTTACCGTAACTTCTTTTAGATAGTTTGGAAAATATTATTTTTTGAACTGGGGATCTCTTTCGACTGGCAATCTCCTTGTTTAGCACAAAATGTCCGGGATTGGGCAGTCAGATATCCACATTGGAGATCTCTTCCTTTCTTTGTGATGTGGTGTATATGGAAGGCTTGAAACTCAATCATTTTTTAGAACTCCAACAGGACTCATTACTCGATGGTAGTAATGTTTGTCTTAAGGTGGAAAAAGGAATTATGTGGACCTTAGAAAGCTATCAATTTTGAAAATTAGAAATGGATGAACCTTGATGAAGAGCTGCCATGTGGTTATTTTGATGGTGCGGCCTCAGTTGAGGGTTGTGGAGCAGGGATGGTTCTTAAATGCACATCAGGTCACTACTTTTTGCTCAGTATGGGATGCGGAATTGGAACTAATACCAAAGTAGAAATGCTAGCTTTATGGGGCCTCTTATTTTTCGCTGATTGCAAGCAAATTCGAACTTTCCGAGTATATGGTGATTCTAAAATAATTGTAGACTGGATCAAGAATATTTTTTCTTTGCAGGTGTTATGTTTGGAACACCGGGGCTCTAGGATTCGACAAATGGTTAATGTATTTGACAACCTCTCCATTAAGCACATTTATCAAAGACATAACTCTTGGGCAAACCTCTTGTCTAAGCAGTTAGTGGGTAAATAAGAAGGAATGTTTTTTTTTGAAGAATACAAAGATAATAATGCTTATAACTCTAGATGCATCAAAGCATACTAGGCCAATCTGGTTAGAGATTGATATGGTTTTTGTTTAAGCTGGTTTTTTTTTTCATTACTATGATTTTTGTAATGCAGTTCATGCATTTTAGTTGTTTGTAAAGTTTTTTATCTTACATTAAGTTTTATGTATATGGGCTGAAATACTTCTTTGTCGAACCATCTTGAAGATGTTTTTGTACAATTTTGATTCACTCTTCGACTAACAAATTAATTTTTTCTGAGTTGAAAAACAATATGTAATATTGCAAACAGTCTTTTTGGCTCATGGTAATGTTGCAAACTATCTTTTCTTGAGATTTCACCTTTTTTTTCATATATAGTAGAAGCCCAAAGACAAAAGCACCTCAAAAACATGGAGCATGGGGTCAAACCCAAATGAAGACAACCACAACCGACCGCCCCAGCCACCCACATACAGCGGGGACCTATTATTAAGATTTCACCCTTACAATAACGCATTCTAGTATTGGGATTCCGTTCCACATTTTTACTTCCGAAGTGGCCCATCCTATTTCGCTCCCCTTTAATACCCTATACTTCCGACCACATTTTAAGAATCTACGCCCCTATTTAAAAGTTGAGCCCCCCTTGATGTGACCGTGTCGTAGATCTTTGACGAATCTAAGTACGCGTCAACGTTCAACCGAAGAAAATACTCCACCGATTCATCTCAGCCGTTCAAAACGAAATCGACAGCCTACACTGCGACGACCGGCTTGTTAAAACGTAGCGGTGCAGACTTTACGCGAGTCACCGGAAAACTGGTCGCTGCGCCTCTTCCCTATTGGTAAACCCCAGCGAAAACTAGACCGACGACCGGCAGTTGCTGAGCTACCTTGAGCAGGCTGTCCTGACACCTGCCCAGCCTGTAAAGGCCGGTGGAGCTCACAGCTCTCCCATCATATTATATACGTTTGCGCTGTTATTGTTTTATTTATTTATTTATTTGTGACTTTCTCACAATGGCCCTTTCTCGAGATTTCAGAGCAGAAATCCTCCGTGACTAGAAGTTCCGGGGACAGATCCGTTGTGGGTTTTTCGTTTCGGGAACGGGATATTTATTCTCAGGGTCTCTGCAATTCTAGACCCTGAGATTTTAGGGTCGTTTTCGGCCTTGAAATACTGAAATCCAGGTCTGGTATAACAGAAAGTTGATGTTTTCTCGATTTTTCTGAACTTGGGCTTATTCAACACGGTGACAGATCAAGTGGGTTATTTGCATATTATTGTTTTGGATCTGATTTCTCATTTGGGTATCCTTGCTTCTACGTTATCAGCCGCAGGTTCTGGGTACGAAACTCTCGGAAGGCTCGAAGATGTTTCTGTTCGATTGGTTTTACAGTGTTCTTGCCACTCTAGGGCTATGGCAGAAAGAGGCCAAGATTCTTTTTCTAGGACTAGATAATGCAGGCAAGACTACCTTGTTGCATATGTTGAAAGATGAGGTGAATCCCTTCAGCCCTTTTATCCCATGTTTAAGCAAATTTATAAACACAATATATTATTGTTGATCTTGGTGAAACCAACATGAATGCCATTACATTGACAGTACTGTTGCCATCTGGAGTAGATTAAGCAGATGCTATGAATCCACCTTGTGCTTCCCTTTAGTTCAAGCATAACCAGAAGCAGGATTGTGCTTTTGAACTACCCTAACCTAGATGTGATGCCTGACCTTTAATTGCTGTTTTTTTATTAGTAGCAATGTTAGATTTGAGAAATTCAATTGGGTATACCAGTAGGTCCATGTGTAACACTCACGACTGATTTTCACCTATGAGATGTCAATCTATAAGTTTATTAATGAGTTGTCAATCTATACATTTAGTAATTCCATTCCTGTAGTTCTTTTGCTTAATCTTTCTTCCCTCTAGATTGACATCGGTATAGTTCTTATCATTCGTCTCTCTAGATAGAAAGCCGGTAGTAAACCTTCATTCCCTATAAGGAGTCAGGTGATTTCGAGAGTGCACTGGAACCCCATGGTGACTGCTGAAGCAAAATCATGAGTGGGCAAACCACATCAATTGAAATTTGTAAGCCGCCGGCATGAAATGGTGAGAATGTGGTTCCTACAGAGTTAAGTTTGAACTCTGTATATACAATCCTTTTGATAGACTGTTGGATATATAAAAATACATCTGCACTGTTTCTTCTTGTTTGTTCATGTGGGAAACTAATTATGAGGCCTTAGCACCTTGATTTGGGTTATGATTTATTGTTTAAATTTTCAGGATCTGATCTTCAGATTTAATGAAATGAACTTGGAAATATTTTTAGGCACAGACTGCAATACAAGTGGGCTTAGTAAAATGGGTTTCTAATAGATTCAGATCTGTTAGGGATATCTGTAGCAGTAAGTATTGGAAGCCCACCAGGGAAAAGAACTAACCTGAGGTTAAACTTTGGAGTATTCGATACAGATTGGATTTACTAGATAGCATTCCTTGAATATGCAATCATTGTTAAGGTTTGAGAGAACATTGGGGAACAATTTGATAACCTCTAGCAGGGGTATAATTTCATTTAAATCAATCCTCAACTTTATCAATACCAAATAACTTTTTTCCTTTGAACGCTTCAATATGTTGCGCGCTTATCTTTCGAATAATAATGTGACTTGTAGTGAAGTGTTGGAATAGTTTATTGATGTCTCTCTCTTCTAATTTGTCTTATATCCTTTTGGTGGCAGAGGTTAGTCCAACATCAACCTACTCAGTACCCTACATCAGAGGAACTAAGTATTGGTAAGATCAAGTTTAAGGCGTTTGATCTTGGTGGTCATCAAATTGCCAGAAGAGTCTGGAAAGACTATTATGCCAAGGTATGGGTTATGTTTCTATTGTATTTAATATTTAGGATGAGCTTTTCTGTTCTTGAGCTCCATTTTTTCTCTGTTCTGTTCCATTTGTTTATATCTTTAACATGGATAGTGGTTTCTGATAAGATTACTATTTGATTTTTGTGTTGATGGGTTTGGATTAGACAGTAGTAATGCAATCATTGTGGAGTAGGGATTATAAATTTAGAAGCCACAAAATTGTTTCTGTTTTAAGCCAGAAACATTAAATAAAATTACAGGATGCTTACTCCATTTTGACTTAATAAAGATAATCCTGAAGCTAGAAACCTATAGTTCTTCATCTTTTAGTGCCAAAAGATATCTTTTCCTTTTGCTTTTACAAAAGAAATTGAAGTAATTATTTAATATCGAGTAAGATCACATTTGTCCAGCAGTCATGTGGAAATCAAGTAAGCCAATCAATGTTTCTCTGTACTCTGTTTCATTTGTTTATATCTTTTTTACATGGATAGTGGTTTCTGATAAGATTTGTATTTGATTTTTTTTAGTTTTACTTTGCAAATTTTGGGAGCTGGTGTCTTGATACTGGAGAGTTCTTCTTTCTCCTTCACCACTCCTTTCCAAACTGGACATTTTAACACTTAACAGATAGTTCCCAGATCTATTTCTAAACATTGGTTGATAAGCTAGTAGCCTATTATAGTGTGAGGCCTTTCAGTTCTATAAGTAACTGTTGTCTTAATTGTGAGACATCCTTTGTTTTTTGGATTACTAATTGCTTTCATTCATTTGTGTCATTCTTAGTGGCTTTCCTTTTTTGGTTGGTTTTCCTTGGTCGAGTATCCAAATACTGGTGGTTCATTTTTCATGTTTTTATTTTACCTGCAATGAATTAACTTAATGCTCACAAGAAGGATTAGAGCATCTGTTTTGGAAAAGTAATGTTTTGTTAATTTTTTTTCTCATGTTTTGAGAGAGACATTACAATCACGTGTTTTGCAGTGATAATTATATTACCAAATGTCAACCCTGTTTTCACACGCTACAGTCCCCTACTAAACTTAAAAACCAACTTTGGGCTGTTTATGGGTGATGTTTTTGTTGTGTCAAGTATGAAGTTTGGTTGATTAAACACTTAACAATTTATTTATAACTATAATTTTTAGTAAGTCATGGATTCTGATAGTTAAAACTGAGCTCTGCACTTTGATAAGCAGGGAAACTTGTGGAATTCTATTGGTTCTATTGGTTTTGCGCAAGTATGGCTTGTGAAGAATGGTTAAGTATGATATCAATAATTCTGTGGATAAAATATGCGCGAGGCTTAATGACTAATATGGTCGATGACGTAAAAATACTTTTAAGCTTTTGGTCATTATTTCTGTCATTAATTTCCAGCTTTGTTTTGTTACAAACGACTTTAATTGGTAAAAATAATTGTGGCTAGATTTTGATAGGAATAGCTCATTATCATTTTTGTTGTAATGATTTGGGGATCTAACTTGTTACTTTATTTTGACATGGAAAAAGGGAAAATATTGCAGCTTTTGAATCAACCTTCATATGATCAAGATTAATTGATGTTTGTGGCTCAGTATTGGAAAATTTTGAGCCGTTAGTTGAATATATAAAACCATTTTTAATCAAGAGGGAGTAAGAAAGTGATATAAAACATTATTTTTTCGCTCAAGTATGGCTTGTGAAGGATGGCTAAGTCTGATATCAAAAGTTGCATTGATAAAAATATGCACAAGGCTTGACCAATGTGGTCCATGAAGTAAAAATACTTCTAAGCATTTAATGATTATTTCTGTCATAATTTGCCAGCGTTGGTTTGTTAGCAACTACTTAATTGGTAAAAATAATTGTGGCTTGTGTCTTTGTTATTCTAGATTGATGCAACTGATGTGTTTTTTATTGTTAATTTTTTCCGAAGTTGCAACTTCCCAAATATATGTTAAATTTGTTGGTATAAATTTGATCAGAATTTAACTTCCTAGTATAACTTTCTTCATCTTTTTCGTAGTAGTTCTGTGTTTATCATATTTTGGAGGTCTCTGTAGGTGATTATATGAACCAAACTGTTTTTAAACTACTAGGAGTTAATGGTGAGTTGATCAATAGCTCTTATAAAAAAGAGAAATATCAAATAACCCTCTGATATTATTGCATGTCAGCCACAAGGGTTGTTATTTATGAAGGTATTGTCAAAGTCGAATGATTGTAAATGGTGCTAATGTAGAAGTTAGAACCTATCGATAGCTTACATTGCCAGAAAGCTTATTTGATTTTAATGTCTTAAGAGCCAGCTCTCTATTGACTATAGCTTACATGCATCATCACGGATACACATGTTAAAGAGTGTCCTAAAATCTTTATTCTTTGAGGTATTATCCAAACACATTAAATTTGTTTTTAACTCCATTCCATCTGGAATGTCCCCTAGGTGTATATGCTGCACTTACTGCAAACATCCCCAGAGTTTTATGGCAAAGTGTCCATTTCAGGTTCTAACCTTTGGATTAAAAAATTGGCGATAAGGTTCATGAAAAAATCAACCTACTTATAATTAGTGTTATGTTTGGCACCATATCTTGAATGAATACTATTACCCCTCCCCCACACACAAAATACAAAAAGTACTCTCAATATACATACATAGACCAACATTGGGTATTGAAGACAACCCTTCTCCTTTAAGGTGTCTTTAAAGGATTGAACATAAGACCCTAAAACTGATATTTCCAAAATTACACATAAATGACCTCAAAGGTTACATAGTAGCTTCCATATTACAAAATGAAAATTTGAAAATAAGACGCATATTATGTTTTAAATGATGTGTCACCATCTTGCAAGTTTTAAAGTCCTATGTTGCAATCAATCCTTTGATCTGAAACCAATTATTGCTTTGGCATGGGATCTATGACTATTCTGATATAAAGATACATCAACATGTGAGTTATTTTTGGTTTGGAGAAAATTGAATCTTATACAAGGACTAAAAGTACAGGATACAACAGGTCTGCTCTTGCAGTGCTGTGCTTCCTCTTCCCAGGTGCTAAGAAAGAAGATCAAGCATCTTTGGGCATCCATATCGTAATTAAAGGGACAATAGCACAAGACAAGTCACTACAAACTTAGATTATGAAGTCATTCAACAATCTATGAAAGTCCTTATTACAGAATTCATTTTTGTATTCCTCAAAAGTAACAATACACCCCCCTTTCCAAAGATAAGAGAGAGTAGTGAGCCAGAGAACATACCACAATCACCATGCACACTTGGTACGAAATCCAGGATCATTAGAAATGCTTCTCTTCAATGGACATGCACGCACAAAAATATCATGACCCTCTTTCCAAAGATAAGAGAGAATAGTGAGCCAGAGAACATACCACAATCACCAGCACACTTAGTACGAAATCCAGTATCACTAGAAATGCCACTCTTCAATGAACATGCATGCACAAAATATTATGGAACCACTGGGCAATATGGGACCAGCGTTGTCTAGCAACTTACAACCATATTGATTAGAATGTAATTAGGAAAGATGTGCTCTCTCAAGTACTGCCTAGCTAACATAATTAGAATTAGGGCAAAATTTTGAGCCTTTATTTGAAACCCATCTATTTCTAATCACTTTTCCACCAAACTTTTTTCCCAAAGAAGGGCAAATTCAAACTTTTCTTATTTCAAATACTTGGCATGGTGATGTGCAACTTTTGTTCTTGTAATTTTATACTTTTTTGTAAAAATGCTGAATCTTATATTACAAAAACAAATTTGAAGTACAATGTGTTTGTTCTTGTTGTGCAACACCTGCCCTTCTCATCATACGTTTTTGGAAGGGAACTTAGAGATCTGGCTACCCCAAACCTTGAAAGATTTTGCTTAGATTCTGGAAATTTATATTGGAGCCCAAACTGGTAGACCTAATTCCATCTTATTGTATCCACTCACATAATTAACATTCGATATCGAGTTGGGATCCATCCCATTGTCCTTCGAGATCGAACCCTAGAGTTTTGTAACATAATCTCACAGGAGAACTGTACAATGGAAAATCTCATCTTCTTTCATGCACAGATTACATATGGAAGGGTTAGTATACTCTTTCTTAGTAAAGCATAACAAATAAGCAGCTATTTTTTGGGGAGCATCCACATAATGCACTTCTCTTGGGGAATTCATAGGAATCCGTAGTTTGCTCTATACTCCCATATCCCCTGCATTTTCTAATATATCTTAAAGGTCACCTCTGATTTCAGATCGAACCTTGAAATGTCCATAGGAAGAGAACATTCTCCAAATAAGCTTGTCCTCTGCCTTTGATAAAATAGGAATATACCTAGTTTTGATCAACTTCAAAAGACCATTATAGGATTCTTTCAATTCACGATAATGGAAATCTCACTCAACCACTTATTTCCATCTGCAATCTAGTGTGACAAATAAAGAAGATACATAATAATCAAGCATCCTTATGTCATGATCTAAAAGTGTAATCAGTAATCCTTCCCATGTTACCACCACAAGAAAGACTCCCCATATGCCGACGGTCCTAGAACTCCACTCCGTTTCCTTTTAGAACTTTATGACTAGTAGTATCAATCGTTATGGAATTAAGAGAAAAAGGAGCTCCATTTGATTAGTTCCTCCCTTGTATTTGTTCAGAATGATTTACAATTTATACATGTAGTACATAAACTCTAGGACCACTTAGCCTTTGTCATAAGATGTCATCATACTCAGTTCCCAAACCCCTCAACTTTGACAAAATTCATATCCCATTTACCCAGTGAAAATAATCGTTTTATTATTGCCAGCTGTCTGTTCAAGTTCTTCACTTATTGATCAATTGAGCTGGAGCTTGATTAGAATTGTAGAAATTTGAGACTGCCAGCAAAACAAAGTTTATAAAATGGACACTTGTATAGAAAGGCTGTTTACCTTTCTTTGTAAGAAAAATTTCCAATCCCTAATAATTAAAAGGCTCATCTCTATGTCCAATCTACGTATCACAGCATTGTCTTTGACCTATGAAAGAATCATTAATGGTAAGAAAACATTCTCCATCGATGAAAGGGTGGAGTTAAATGGACACCCATGAAGAGAAAATGTCTTTGGATTGACCATTGACTGTGCCATGAAACTGGGATCACCCGTGTAAGCTTCAACCTCGGCAACCTTTACAAAACAGGGTTTATAACAAAGACCTCTGCAAAGAAAAGCCATCGACTCTTCTAGGAGTTCAATTCTTTGTAACTTCTCAAAAAATGAATTCTGATTTCTACTCTTATAGGGTCTACAAGACATGGGTTTTCTAGTCTTTATTGACTTTAGCCATGGGAGGGTGGATAATAGAACTTTGGTGATTGTCTGAGCTTAAGAAACCAAGGTTTCATGAACAGACTGACACTTTTCCAGAGCCATAGAGCTCCTAAAATTTTGGACCTTCCCCTCTCAATATATACTACCATGAAATCCTTGGAACAAATGTGCAGGAAGGTGGTATATACCTTCCCAAATCTAAAATACCAGAGCCCCGTGACTAGGCCTAAAGTTGTTGGATTTGCAAATCAGAGTAGCATCAGAGAGAAGATGTCAGAATAATCTAAAGAAGAATCTATGTTCAGAATAGGGAGCCTAGTTGTCTTACCAAAGCGCCTAGTTGTCTTACCGAAGCTGAAAAAGCTGAAAACCATTGGCTGTAAATCCTAGGGCTTATTGTGCTACATGCAAGCAGCCTAAACAATGAGTATTTCTGGCAGGTGAATACATTATCAAGAAGAAAGAAGATCAAAAGGTAAAAGCATGTAAAGTAGTCACAATTATAGACAGAGGCATTTATTAGGACAGGGAACATCCGCTAATTGCAGCATCTTGCTTCTTCTCAGCACCAGAGAAAATATTTGTAATGGTAAAATAACTGGATTTTGTATGGTAAATGGAAACCTTACATGGATACCTCCTATGGAGAAACCATCTGCAGGGGTCCTTAGCTGCACATTTACCAGAAGGAAGCTTGGCTTCCATAGGTTGCATAAGGGTTAATGTAGCCTACTTTAGGATATGCGCTATCCATCCTGCAGGTGAAATCAGTCATCAAGATGTCGAGGGAAAATGTAAATGTGACAGGACCAAAGAAGATATGCAATATATGGGACTTGGGTGAACTTCCCAAGAAAAGACAGTGTAAAGGATATTAACAAAGAACTGTGAATGTCTTGTGTTGGATATTTGATTTCTTTTCCCTTTTATCATTAGTTTTCTGCCATTTGCAATTTGTTATAGCAAGCATTCACCTGTAGAACACATTCGAACCATGGTTCTAAATTCTAATCTTATTATTGAGCTCTGAGTTTGAAGTTGCTCTAAGTTAAATTCTCTAAATCTTATGTCTTGGAAGAATTGATTCTTGCGTTCCAGGCCTCTCAGTATCCAGAAGAGAAACTTTTAATCTGACACATTCCCTTATGACCTATCCTGTCTAGTCAGGTTTTAGGAACTTTTAGAATACTATGTTACTATCCTTCCCCAGAACATTTCCTTCTGTTTCAGGCATCTTGTGGTTTGCCTTTTTTGGCATGTGGGGGTTGTGTATACCTTGGAAACTCGTAATCCAGGCCTAGCATGAGCACACCTTTTAAAACTGTACAGGGTTTAAACTCAGGTCTAATATTTTTCAAATTTGATTTTTGACTACCTAAGCAGTTTTGGTTTAACTGCCGGGCTGCTGGCATTAAGACACCTGTCAAAACTGCACAGGGTTTAAACTCCTCAGGTCCCATATTTTTCAAATTTTATTTTTGACTATCTTAACTGCTGGCATTAACTAGTAACAGTTCATTCCTTGCAAAAAGTGGGCCTGAAGCCAAATGATGGACCTGTTTCTGAATATGTGAGCTGAGTTTTGATACTCCGATCCTATGTTAGCCTGTTTCTGTGCACAATGTTATTTAAGGAGATCTTGAAAAACTTCTCTATAGAAGCCTAGGCTATTTGGCTGCTGAAAATCTTGTAATTTACATTTTTAAAAACGGTTAAGTCAATGATTTTAAGCTGGTTACTTGCGGTATTTATAGGATATCTAATATAGCAGGCAGGTCTAATTTGTGTGATTGTTCGTGAATGTTGTTTGAAAATGGTATATTTAATAATATAACCTGCATCAAATGCAGGTGGATGCCGTGGTCTATTTGGTTGATGCAGCAGATAAAGAGAGATTCGCAGAATCAAAGAAGGAGCTCGATGCTTTACTTTCAGATGATTCTTTGACAAATGTGCCTTTCTTGATTTTAGGCAACAAGATTGATATTCCATATGCGGCATCTGAAGATGAGCTGCGCTATTACCTTGGCCTAACAAATTACACTACCGGTAAGGGCAAAGTGAATTTGGCAGATTCTAATGTTCGAGCGATTGAGGTCTTCATGTGCAGTATCGTTAGGAAAATGGGGTATGGAGAAGGTATTAAATGGCTGTCTCAGTACATTAAGTAAGTTCACAAATGGACCAGCGAGTCACCTTTTTGTTGTAATTAATCAATGGCAGAACAATAGTTTAGATTTGTGTTCTTTTGGAATTGGTTAGTATTGGAGCGGTATTTGTTATGAAATTTGAATAAGATGCGAAACAAATAGATCAAGACAGAAGAGAAATTTGCTTGACGAGTTGAATTTAGTTCAGCGTGCAATTACTATTAGTTGTGATCCTGGCTGAATTTTTTCTGGATATCATAACATGAGATTGTTTGTTTCAAAACCATCAGAAAAACTAGTTGATTTACTTTACAATGTTTGGCACTTTGTTGGTGCTTCTTATCGCAATGTGACAAAACCACTGAAGGTAGTTTACATGCTTCAGATAACATTACGTTTTTGTGAGGCGCTTGGATAACATGTTACTGCAATATTAGAGGTAGCAAATATTTACTTGATTTTTAGTGTGCTCTGGTTCCTGTGTAACCAGTTTTCATATTCTCAGTACTTTTTAACATCTCATATTAGGTACGTTTCACAGTCTAGGCTGTATTTATTTATTTTACCAGTCACAAGTAAATCCGGCGACTTCTATATTTTGAAGGGCATTCTATGTTCGTTTTTCTTTTCAACCATTCTATTAAGCTGCCTGGAAATTGCATGCGTTCCATATTCCCACTAATGATTGAGCTACTGTGCTCGAAAGGTTGTTGGTCATAGGTCCATATATAGTTGTGGTGATGGCAGTTCACATCTTAGAACGTTTCGTGCCAGTATTCAAAGATGAAAAATAGATGTTGCAAGATTACTAGATTGGTAATTGATGTAGACTCTTAATCTCAAGGAATAAGAGTTTGATAAATAACAGTCACAATAAGTTTGTTTTTTCATGGACTACTTGCATTATTCCCCATTAATGGTGGAGTAATAGGTCTTGGCAAAAGGCAGTAGGTGAAATATAAATATAAATATAAATATACAAACATCGAATGAAATAATCTACCGCAAGAAAAAAAATGCAGAAGGTTTCCAACGTTTGTAATGGATTACGACATTGGCAAGATGTGTACCATATGTTGAGAAAACTATATCATGCAATTCAAAAATGGTAAGAGGACTATATCAAGTTTTCATGTAATTCAAAAATGACAGAACTATAACGAAATTTATATTATGTAATTAAAAAATGACAGAATTATAACGAAATTTATATAGGTTGAAAGTGTTGGTACATATTGCAAGCTTTATTGATTGGTGTGATTGTGGAAAGTAGGTTGGTTCTTCTTCTTATTATTTTTTCCAAGTGATTGTTTTGGTTGGTGTTTTGGGGCAAATCTTCAGTTTTTTTTTCACATTTTGAGATTGGTATTCAGGTTAAACATTAGATTCTTCAGGGTACAAGTTAAATCAATAAGTAGTGTTCGAAGCCATTATGACTATATACTTATTATGACTTCAATATGTCACGAGGATAGAATTTTGGTGGAGAGGATAGTACTCCTTCCCACAACCACAACCATTAAGACTAACCCAATTAACGAGTTGATTATTATTTATTTGTGCATTTTTAACAATTATATTTATTTCCTTTTTTTCTTTCTAAAGAAAATTGTTTTTTTGAGATTCATCATTTATACTTTATTATTCTATTTTTGTTATTTGGCATTGGGGTCTATTAATAACCATCACAGCTACAGTCCAGTATGAGTTTGTTCATGTTTGTTCAAAAAAATAATACAAAGTAAAAAATAAATATGAGAGAGATCTTGTGGAGATTTGATCCCTTTCAACGTTTAAGCCTAAAATTTAGGTATAGATAAATGATCTTATGTATGGATATTTTTAAGAAATTTATAGAAAGAATTTAACAGTCATCCAGGTAGTACAGATAGTATAGCTAATTTTTAAGAAAATTAACTATAATAAAAAAATCTATAACTAATTAGCTATAAGAAAAAATCCATAGTTTATTACACATATGTTGTGGTTGAGTTAGTGTTGATCCACTTGGTAAGAATTATAGATGATGTCATGGATTCAAGATCATAGTATTGACACATCATAACAGTTGTTGATGCACAAATTAATTAAATAACTTTGCAAAGAAGGTTTAGTGAGAGTAGTTTTAAGATTCCAAGTCAAAGATGCCCAATTTTGCATTGTTTAATCAAAAGAAGATGCTCGATTTTAAATTGTTTTGTCAAAACGAAGGGAGACAAGAAAGGAATCAATTAGAAAACTTGTCGATTACACTGAATTTTCAACTGAAACGATCCAGCATGTTTCCCAAAAACATATGATCGAGTCAAAACAATAATAACCATTGTTACATATGATGGAGTCAAAACAATATTAACCATTGTTGCATATCCATATAAGCATCTATCAAGTCCTATGGTAACATCCCAATATAAAGATGATTGCATCATTAGTAACTGGTGTTGTCAATTGCAACCAATTATAGGGATGCTATTAATAATGTTCCGAATACATAGAATGTTCAACATATTGCACTTTTTTTTCATGATATATATTGTTACAAGAGAGAAATACATAGAATGTTCAACCTGTTACACTTTTTTTTAATGATATATATTATTATATTTCTCTTAATGATATATTCGTTTAAATAATTTAAATATATGAATGAATAAATAACTGGATCAAAGCTTTTCGTTAATATAAATTATTGACATGTTAATTATTCTATCACATCAAAATACAAATGAATCATTAAATTTGCAATGTTAATTTCTCAAAATAAATTGTTAAAATGAATACAAAATAATTGTACGAGTGCTTTTGAGTTATATAAGACAAATCTTAACATCATACAATTTATTGTTGTATCTTAATCCTTAAGTTCAAATGTTTCTTTTAGAACATGTAGGGTCCACAATCGTTTTCTTCCTCGTTCTCTAACAATGTATTAGGGATAATAAGGGTCCCTTGTCTTTTAAATTTTGCTCTGTATCTCTTTTGGAAACAATGTTACTTAGCCATGTTGTTATAATTTTGTTAATATCAGACTTCATTATCTACATTTGCATTTTTCATAATATTTCATTAAAATAAATACAAAATGTACATGTCGTTTTGAGTTTAAAGGTGATATATCTGGACATCATACAATTTTAGAGTTAGTGAACTGTTGTATATGCATTCTTCAGTTCATCTAATGTTTCTCTAAGATTGTGCGAGGTCTCTCAATCAGATTCTTCCTCTTTCTCCAATAATGTGATATAGTAGGGATGATAAGGGTCCCTCTTTGTCTTATATAGCTTCCTCTATATCTTTTTATTTTGGAATGATTTGCTTCTTTGTACCTATCCACATTGCTAGAGGACCTCATATCTTACATAATCCATCATGAGCTACTAACCAAGGATGAGAAGCCAGGGTAAGAGGAACCATCGTGAGCTACTAACCAAGGATGAGAAGGCAGGGTAAGAGTAAGAGAAACCTTGGTTTTTATCTCATTTTTACATGGATTATATATATATATATTCTATGAAAAAAATGTAATTTATATTACTTCAAAAAAGTAGCAAAATTAATACTGTCCATACTTGCCATAGGCAAATATTATGCTTTAAACATAGCTACCAATAGGCCTTTTTGGGGCTTTGTCTATCGACCGAAGTTGAATACTTCTAACATACCATTCTTTACATATTAGTTCTATTCACTAATTTTCTGAGTTTGATTTTATTAAGGTGTTTTATAAGCATTTTTATTGGGATAATGTATAGAATTTTAGATTTATTGGACTTGTAGGTGCAATGCAAGAAAAAGCTTGGTGTCAAATTCATTTTCCAAAGGTGGAATATTTAGTTGAGCAAGCTTGGTGCCAAATTCATCTTCCTCGGGTGGAAGATTTAGCTTTACTCTTTGCTGCAAAACAATATTGTCTTCCAACATTTTTGCAGACCATGCCAAAAATGAAGGTTCTTATATTATACAGTTACAGTTCTCACCATGCAATAATGATTGGGATGCCAAGCTAATTTCCTTCACCTGTTCATATTAGGTCTATGCCTCTTAAAAAATTGCATGTGCATCCTCTTATTTGTCAAAACTATAGACCCTAGGAAAAGTTGGGAAAAATGTATGCTGATGTGAGGCCACTAGAAACCCAGATTTTTTTCAAGTGGACATTTTCAAGGAATCTTCGATCAAGATGTTGGAGCCCTTTTATCCTAATATGGCAGAGAGACTCAAAAGAAGCCCAAACGGAGGGATTGAAATTTACTGTGTTAAAGAAGGGATTCTTCTTGTTGAGTTTGTGGCAAATTCTAGAATTGATGATGTAGGGTATTTTGTGCCCAATATGAAGTTCACGTATCTTATTCCCAAAATTTTAAAACTCAATATTATTTGTTTTATAGAATTCATCTGATCTATATTTGTCATGCCATCATTTTATTAATATACATTTTTTAAAATTTTTATCATCTTTTATAAACTTCAATTTTTTTAATAATACAAAATTAAAGGTTGCATTTATTTAAAAAAAACATTTTAAAGTTATTTAAAATGTAAGAGAACATTGTTTGGTCGCTATGGTGATGTGTGAATAATTCCTTGAAAACATATAATATATAATGCCTTGAGAACATATTGAAAAAAGGTTATCTAGTATTGACCCATCATTTTGATATCTCGATATAACCTTCGGACTTTGATTTATGTTGTGGAAACATTGGACCAATAAGGGGTAGTAAATGAATGTTAATATGTTCTTTGTTGATTGTGGAAGCATGGTACTAATAAGGGTTAGTAAATGAATGTTAATATGTTCTTTGTTGATTATGGGTTTTGGTTTGATTTTAGGTATCGATTCATTTGCAGCAACCGTATCCGGCTGTTGGGTTAAGAAGCGAATCCGACTTCCATGTTGAGAAGAATTATATGAATAGTATAATGATTAATAGATAAATGATATCAATATTACATTTGTGGTCCCCTATTTATATGATTGGGGGTACCTATTCGAGGAGTCGTGTCCTCTTAAGTTAATTATTTAATTACTATATTTAATGATTATTTACTTGTATTATTTACTATTTGTGTTTGTAGCATTGCCACCCCCTTTAAGGGAAGCTTTGTCCTCAAAGCTGATTTTTATTGATATTGACTTGATTATGGATTTTTGATGAAGCGTTAACTTGCCAGATGTGTATTCTAGATTGGTTCCTTTCTCTGGATGTGCTCCTGGACCTTTGTGTTGTAATGCTTTTTGCTTGAGTGGTGAGTTTTTGAAACAATACAAGTTGTAATTATTTGTTTTCCATATCGTCTTTTGGATTCCATTTATGAGCAATTCTGGATCTTCATTACCAACACATTTGTGTTGTATTAATTCTTTCACGACAATTGCTTTTAAGGCTAAAGGTCTATGTTCATGCTCTTCCTTCCCAAAAGAGAATTCAATTATATTACTTCTGCTTTTTGTACTAGTGGAGGGTACAACATTGGGTGTCATAATAATGGAGGCATTTTTAAGGGATACCGTTTGATCTTGGAATTCAAGGTGATGGTCATTCTTGAGTGTTAGGAGTTTGAAGACATCAATGTGATCTTTCTCACTTTCATCAAGCCATATTATTGTATATGTCTTAATCCATCTTACCACCTTAGTGATTGTGCACTTTAATTCTAACAATTTCAAGGATGTGTGGCAATTTTCATAGATATGATGCACATCTGAACCGACATCAACCTGACCAAAAATATCTAGGTATTGTACTAGTTTTCTCTGAATCATAGCTTCCATGGTTTCTTCATCGAAAGGAATTTTAAGAGTCTTCATTCTTGATTCCCACATGACTGCATCCAAAGATTCAATTCGAGAGCAACATAAATGTTGTTCATCTGTAGTAACTTAATAAATAAGACTTCCTAGACATGTGGATGTAATATCTACTATATCATTTTGTTTAGCAACATTAGGTCCACTATCATATTCGTCATCATTGGAAATGGAAGCGACAGTTGGAAAAGACAAAAATTCTGCATTACGATCTACACTTGTGTTTGTAGAACCATCATTAATCCTTACAACCTGTTTAAGCATATGTTGACTACTTCCATGGCTTCCAACTTCATCAATAAGATGAATAGATTGATTTGGCAAAGCTGATTGTGAATGACGTGCAAGTGTTTTTTCTTGCTCCTTATTGTTGTCATCTTTTTCTTCAATCTTTATCATGGTTTTCTTTATTTTATCTTCCTCATCTTCTGTGCATATGTTTTCTCATCGAGGTCATCTCTTTTTATGCCAATTCCATGGGAGACATAGGTATTAAATCTTTTCTCCTCAAAACTGTCATCGTCATCATAAAGAGCGACCCAATCTTTTGGATACTTATCATAAACACGAGCTTGACTCTCATTAAGGCCATCTCTTCTTGTTCTAATTCGATGGGAGATGATGGCCTTCCATCTCTTCTCCTCATAACTTTCATTGTCATCATCGAGTGTGGGTGGATTTGGAGTGACGATTTCATCTTTCTTCCTCTTGAAATGCTCAAGAAGTCTATCAATTCTTCATTGGATGACTTCATGATTTATGTAAAAAAATGAAAAGAAATATAAGAATTATTATTATTTAAAATAATAATAATATTATGTTATATTATTATTTTTATTATATAGTTTTTAAAACAATAATAATAAAATTTTATTATTATATTATAATTTTTTGTTTTGTTTTGGCAGGGTTTACGTGGAGAGAGATGGGAGGTGGCAGCTGGAAGAGGAGGAGCAATGGAGGTGGTCGAGAGCAGTGGCATGACAGACAGGTTACCGAGCGGAAGGGGTGCGTAGGGTGTGAGGAGGGAGCCGAGGTCGCAGCGTATTGGGGAGTAACGTTGGATGGATGGAAGTGGAAGGTGAGCGGAGGAAGAATGGAGTGAGTGTTAACACCCAAAAAGTGCTCACTAGCTCATTTCCCTATTCACATGACCCATTTGTCCACTTTTTTACCATCTGAGCCTCTGAAACCAACAAAAGGTCACCAAAAGACCTGAGTACACCCATTTTTCCATTAAAAAAAATTATTTTTCCTAAAAAAACATAAAAAACCCTCAAAAAGGGTCCAAATTCCCAAAAATATTAAAAAGGGAATAAAAATATTAAATTTATTCAAAAAAGGAAAAAGGAGGGAAAAGTACCTAAACCATGTTGGTCAATACCATTTGGTTTCCACAAAACCACAAATGGTATTCCCCACCACCAAAACCTATAAAAAGGTGGTAGGGGCTCCTCATTTCACATCCACTCATATTCCTATCCTCATGCTGCCAAAATCTCCCTTGAGTATTTGGCCATTGTAGCAAGCCTTGGAGAAAGGACCCATTGGAGATTGGAGCTGCTCACCATTGGAGCCATTCAACAAACCTTCATCACTTGGAGGTATTGTACTTGCAAGCATTTGCTTGCCCCATTGTCAATACAAAAATTCTTTAATATTTTTTTGTTCTTGTTTTTAAAAGATTTCCATTATTTGCTTATATTCTTGCATAGATCCATGATTAGTTTAGTTTAGATTTAGTTTATTGTTATTTATTTCTATTGAAACTGCTGCTATTAGTTAGCAGGTGCCCATAGCACTAAGCCTGGTTGCAAAACCGGGCCAACAGTTTTTGGCGACTCCGCTGGGTTTGAACGATAGATCTCTAGTTTTGCTTTTAATCTTAGTTTTTTATTAGTTTTTAACCTTTTGATCCATAGATTTGCCATCTTAGACAGCAGATCCATTGCTGCTCTAAGATTTGGCCCCATTAACAGCCCGGAATTCTCAATTTTCGGGTTCGTTTTTCGGCTTCCGTGCACGGCTTTCGCCTCGCGGTTTTTAGCCTGACAGTCGCGCGGTCCATCGCGACTTTTCGGCTTTTTTCCGGCGGTTCACCGCGGCTTTGCGGCTTGTTTCCGCGCTGCACATCGCGGCTTCGCGGTCAAAACCCGCGCTGCCCATCGCGACTGTGCGACAGAAACCCGCGCGGTCCATCGCGACTTTTGGCCCAAAAACCGCGCGGTCCATCGCGACTTTTAGCCCAAAACCCGCGCGGTCCATCGCGACTTTTAGCCCAAAACCCGCGCGGTCCATCGCGAATTTTAGCCCAAAACTCGCGCGGTCCATCGCGACTTTTGGCCCGAAACCCGCGATGTGATTTTTTGGCCGCGCGGCTCAATTTTCAAACGACCATATCTCCCTCTCCCGAACTCCGTTTGAAACGATTTTTTCTTCTTCAAATTGGGTGTTTTCGATCAAGGAATCCAAATATGCTACTAGATTTAAGAAAATTTTCATAGAAATTTATCTAATATTGTATTTTAGTGTTATTTATCACTTCAGTTCACCCATTTTGGCTCATATTTTACAGTACTAAGATTCCAACATTGTTTACAGCCATAGGAACATTTTACTATTTAGAATGCACATGTGAAAGAAGTCTTTTTAAAAATTTTCATCAATTGAAAGAAAGATCTATTTTTGCATTTTATCTAGATTTAAAATTTTTTGCTGTTTGCTTCTTTAATATTTTGCCCATAGCAATTATTGAAAACGAAATCCATTTATTTCGAAAAGAAGTCTATTATTTGCTTTCACAATTCAAAGGATCCTTTGTTTTTTGAGTTGATATTTGCAAAAGCATTTAATTTCAATTTATTTGAAAAAGTCATAAATATTTGCTTTTTTATTTTTAAAAGCTCCTTTGTTTTTTGAAAATTTCCTGTAAAGCATTTACCTTTTTTCAAGTTCAGTTTACAATACCTCACGTGCACTCACTCGATCACTTAATTGAACTAAGCCTTAAAACGTACCCTAATTTCAACACACTTTTAACCCCACTTGGGGAACACTAAAAGAACTTTGTAGCTAGGTAGTATTGGGGGGATAGGTGTTCCAATAACACCCCTCAGTTATTACATCTGAGACATAGAAGTTGTCCAATTAGGGAGCTAAAATCTCTTAGTACTTTTTGGCGCGGTCACAACCGGTTTGTGGGAAGGCCTCTCCCCTAGGAGGGTTGCAGTCGCGATGATGGTTCCGGAAGCCTGAGTGGAATACCGAAATCCATTCAGTAACCAAAGGGCTACCATTCGCAGTTCTCGGGATATCCCTGTATTGGGATATTGCGATCAAAGGACCAAACGGCAGATTTACCTTTTCTCGACGCGTCATGAACGGAGTATCCTAGTAGCCTTTCTTTAGGATTGATTACCCGGTGTCCCTCCCGGTAGGAGGATATCTAGCCGTTGTCTCAACACTCATATTGTCTGACTTGGATTTCATCACCTTGCAGAGGATATCGTTTGTTGAGTCACAATACTTTTAGTTAGGTGTTTGCATGATTCAGCCCACCTTTGGTCTAGTTACACCTGTTTTTTTTTCTAGGAGCTGTTTGCATGTTGGTATTCTGACCATTTGTTGCATCCCTCCACTTATTGTAGCACAGCTGCTAGAATAAGTGCCTTTTTTGAGGTTGATTTTTTGGCCTGAGAGCCTTCATTTTCACTCCCCTTCTTGCACCCTTGGTTGCATTAGGGTTTTGAGTTTTTTATACATTACCATTTTACACATACAGATTTTGACACAAAAACTTATTTTCTCACCATTGAGAATTTTAGACGCTCTCGTCGTCTACAGGGCGAACTCCCAGAGTTCAGTCTACTTGGCTCGCCACGTCACAGACGCCGAGCCTTATCCCTTGACTCGACACATCGTCGGTCAACTAGATAGTCATCCGATTCTGACACGCCTCACTTCACTTCTGATTCTGAGGCAGAATCCGAAAACCCTACTGAGTTTTTCCCAACCAACATTATGTCTGGAACACCATTTGATCCACTCTTCACCAGCACCATAGGAGAGACGTCTACAGACCCTTCTACTGCAGTGCCATCCATGGCAACACCTACCCCCCTAGGTATGCCTAATATGGCGGACACTCCACATTTAGGAATGCCCAACACAGGGCCACCTCCTGTTATAGGAATCCCCAACACAGGGCCACCACCTGTTATGGGTATGCCCAACATAGGGGTCACACCCCCTCTGATTCCCACAACCCAGATTCCAGGAATCGCCACTACTATTCCTAACCCAAGTGTAACCCATGTTGCACGTGGAGGTGCTGGCCCATACCAGACCACACCTATTGCAGGACACATACCTGCAATACCTATCATACCTTTAGGCGCTACTGGACCCCTACATCATACCACCATGACTAAGCATGTCCCAGTCCCAGTCACTACATCTGCTAGCTTACCATATATGGCGAGTCTGAACTTGCCAGATTTAGCCAGGCTCACCAATGACCCTATCAGACATGATCCTGCGTGGCCTCACATGCCCACCAAACTCCCCTCCGACATCCCTAAGTTTGAGGGTAAGGCAGGTGAGGACCCCCAGAACCATATCATGTCCTTCCATCTATGGTGTTCCTCCAACTCCATAGTGGACGACTCTGTCCGCCTCCGTCTATTACAGCGCACTTTCACTGGCTCTGCAGCCAAGTGGTATATCGAGCAGCCCCATGGGACGCATGCCACCTTTACCTCCCTTGCCTCGACCTTCCTGCAGTTCTTTCAGTTAACTGTCCGCTATGATGCGGGCGTCGAGATCCTACTGTCTTGCAGACAGAATACGGCCACCCACATCACTGACCACATTCATGAGTGGCGTCGACGCCGAAGCCTCTGCAAAATCAAATTAGACGACCGTATCTTCCTAGATTGGTTTCTAAAATCCCTTCTCCCTCTCATTGCGAAGGATGTGGCATCCGAAAGACCCCAGTCTGAAGAAGAGGCCATCCTCAAAGCCCAACAGTTTGATCTCATTTACTCCCAATCAGGTTATCTGTATACCATTATTCCAGACGCCCCTCGGGGCGAGTCATCCCAACATGATGCGCCGGGGGCATCCCATGCCGCTGATGGCATCATTGGTCGTATGGCCTCGCATCCCCAACCCTTTTCCATTACACATCCTAGCCATGGTCCCGACCTTTTGCGGGCTACATCTCAGTCTGGAGCAACCAGTTCATATGCTCCCATGGCACATCACCATCATACCCATGGACCTTCATGTCCATCTCAGTGTTTTGGTCATGCACCACCTGCATATGCCCCCCTAGCTGCACCTCAACCAGTGTACTATCCACAGCATGCTGCGGCAGCTCACCCAACACCTCCAATAGCTCAGGGTTACCAACAACCCCAGCAGGCAAATGGACCACCTCCAGCCCCACAGGCTTATTATCCACCACAACCTGCTCCCGCACCTGCGGCAAACCAAAATCCTCCCACTGCTCAAGGGCAAGTGTATACACAACACAACCAGCCCCAGAACCAAAACAACCAGCGCAACCAAGGTGCGCAACAGAACTGTCGTGGAGGTCGTAACCCCGGTAATAACCAACAACATCAGCAAGGTCCTCCACCTCCCAATCCTCCGCAGAATAACAATGCTGCTCCTCCCAATCGCAATCCGGATCGGAATCCTAAGCAGCCTATAAATAATAACCTCAGAACAAACCACCCTTGTTCTATTTGCGGAGTCTATGGTCATTACACGCATTCTTGCCCACATTTGGAGCGAGCTCGGCAACTCTGGACCGACGATGCACATCGTCAAGGGCAAGCAGCTCCTCAGCCACCACCCAACCCTCCACCACCTCAACATCAACCCTTGGTGCTGCAAAACCCCTTTCCAAACCAGGGTGTAGTGCACACTCAGCCATTAGCCCCCCCTCAGGGCAACGTGCCACCACAGTAGATCACTTATGCAGCCCCTGATCAACCCATGTTCGATTCAGGTACTCACCATTTGTTGATGATGTCAACTGCCGATGCCAACCTCCAAACCCGTCGAAACCAATATGGCTCCACGTCTGAAGCCCCTCCCGCCGACAAGAACACTAACGTTAATCCCACAGATCAAACGTTACGTATACCTCCGGCCCCACTTGATGGCGCTTCCAAAGCACCTCGCTTCCCACTTCGTCGCATCAACAGTAATCCCAATGCTCGCGCTGCGTCGAATTACAACATTGTCGACGACTTAGCCCAGTCTCCGGCAGCCATGTCTGCTTTAGAAGTTTTGAAAAACTGTCCTTCACAGCGCAAGACTTTACTCTCTGCCATTGGCGCCATTGACCCCAATGATTCACAGCTGATCGCATTCGATTCAGACCAGTCTGAACCACGCCTGCCTTCCTCTTTAGCATTCCAAGTTTCCGTTTCTGTTCGGAATCTTGTTATCCATCGGTGCATTATCGATGAAGGGGCCTCTACATGCGTCATGTCCACATTCGTTTGGCAGAAGTTGGGATCCCCTACTCTCCAGCAGTCCACCACTACATTACGAGCCTACGACGGCCGTTCGGCTCAACCCCAAGGTCTTTTAGCCAATGTTCCTGTCCAGCTGGCGGGTAAAACCGTGCTCATTGACATTGAGGTTATCAATGCCCAACTAGACTATAACCTTTTACTTGGTCGCAGCTACATGTATGCCATGCGGGCTGTTGCCTCATCCGTATTTCGCACCATGCAGTTCCCCCATGAGGGACGCGTGGTCAAGGTCGACCAGCTCACCTATTACGATCCCAAGGCCCCCCCCACACCTGAAAATGTTCTCCCCATGGTTGAACAACCTGTTTGTGGTGCAACTACCTCATTCATTTCCTCAGTAGGACCCGGACATTACTCCGAGGCGCCGATGACCTCTACTTTCCAGGCCATTCCACCACCATCACCAGAGACCCACGTCGCGAACCTCTGTACTCTTTCACAGAATACACAACCACCCGGTAATCAACCACCTTTGTTCCCTAAACCACCATTGGTCCCTAGTCACATTGGCGTTACACCTATCCACACAATCCCCTTCCTATTCCCTCCCTCGGGTGTAGTAAGCACCCGGGTTATGGCTACCCTTAGTCTCCCCGGGTTAACATTGGGATTACCCGTGTGGTATATTTCGCCTCTGGTTCCCCCGCCGACACCCAATGTCATCCTACAGCCGGTACAGCCTATTGTTACTTCCACTCAACCACCTCCCGGTATTAATACACCTTCGTCATCGACGAATCCCCTTCCACTCATCAGGCCCACTAGGGGCAGAGGCCCACAACCATACACTGCGGTACCCCCACCTAAGGGAGTAAAACCTCCCCCCGTGTTTCGTGCTCCTCCCAAATGCTCGTTGTGTGATGAGTTAGGCCATCCAACTCATCAGTGTCCACAGTTACCTGCATTGCAGGAACACATGCAAATGCTGGACGACGACCCCAACATCCCGGTGGTCAAACTCGATCCAAACCCCATGCCTCATGATAAATCATTGCGTACCAACCACCCATGTGCGATATGCGGTATTTACGGCCACTACTCACATAACTGTCCTGACATCCCAGATTACAGAGCAACTCTCTACGAGATGAACAATTTGGACCTTGAGACGGCACCCCCTACTATCGAGGAGATCTACCCTCCCGTATCATCCTCATCCGGAGAGATTAACACCATCTACATGATCTCTTTGACTACCACTACCTCATCACTCGATTTGACCACTAAAAGCTCCCGCAATGATGAAGAGGTTCTCGAGACTCCTACTACCTTTGATTATCCCGGGGAAGACATGCACCATCGTCCATACTTCCTCCCGGAAGAGACTTCATCCACCACCGCTACCCAATCCGCAGTTGAGTCCAAGGTTTTCCTTCCTACTAAAATCGACTGGTAACGGATCCCATGGCCGATATTTCTCCCGTCATCCACATTGACATCTTTGACCCACTTGGTGCCCTTCATACCATCACATTAGGAACCTCCCACAGTGAACATGAGATTGGAGAATACCAACAACTGTTCCAAGAATTCACTGATGTCTTTACTTGGTCAGATACCGAAATGCCTGGCCTTGACCCCGCCATTTATACGATCTCCACTGGATACCCCTCTGTCCGGTCGGCCCCTTCCATTGATCCCTTTGACACACAGGTTCAACCCTTTCAAATCGACCAGGAAACCACATGTCCACAACATGGGGGCAGGCCCAAAACCTTGCCTACTCATCATCATCGTGATCCTTGTCGGAGATACTGGGGGCATCCACCCCACAAAGGGAATCCCCCATCATCATATCATCACTTCAGTATGCCACCACGACCCACAGCCTCATGGTATAACACCCCGCCAGCAGTTGCTCAATGCCCTATTGATCTCTCTCTGAGACAACATCTGCACCACATTGACACCTCTGAGTTAGGGGGCATAATAGATTACCTCGACCCTGGGATAGGGGGCATGATCAATCATTTTGAACCTTCCCCATCATCTCTATCTCAACACCTCAATGAGCCCATCGTTCAAACCAACACATATGTGATCCACAATCACAAACCCCATGCACATAGCATGGGGGCAGGTCATTAACCCTGCTCACTTTTTCATATTCGTGATCTCAACCATTTTTGAGGTCACGTGTCACTTGTATATTTCAGTGGATTTGATACACCTAGTATTTTGCCCCCACGGGTCATCATTTCTCCCCACCACTGCATCCTTCGCTTGTTGGGATCACCTTTATTTGTAGCCATTTTTTAACCTAGTTCTTTCCTTTAACCATTCCGGAGTCCTTATGACCTCCGTTTTTCGCACCATTTGCACTGCCGGATTCATATTTCCATGTCCGTGATGATGCTTGAGATCATTTCTCGCTCTCACCAGGACCAATATCAACATTGCGTCCCGACACCTTGTCGCCCCAGTTTGCGTACCACTTTGGCTACTCTCCGTTTTTGATATATTTGATATCATCGGATTCATTTTTCTGAGCCCGTGATGATGCTTGAGATAATTTCTCGCTGTCACGTCCCGATTGTTAGGGCATTTTTTCCATGCCCCCTCGTCACCTCGGTTTGCGTGCCACATCGGCCGTTCTCCGTTTTCTACATGCCTTATACCGCCGGATTCAGTTTTCCGCGCTTGTGATGATGCTTGAGATCATTTCTCGCTCTCACCTTTAGATTTTTTGGGCATTTTTTCCATGCTTCCCTTGTCACCTTGGTTTGCGTGCCACATCGGCCGTTCTCCATTTTTCGACATGCCTTATATCGCCGGATTCAGTTTTCCGCGCTCGTGATGATGCTTGAGATCATTTCTCGCTCTCACCTTTAGAGTTTTCGGGCATTTTTTCCATGCCCGCCACATAGCCTCGGTTTGCGTGCCACATCGGCCGTTCTCCTTTTTCGACAATCCTTATGTCACCGGATCCAGTTTTCCGCACTGATGACGATGCTTGAGATCTTTTCTCGCCATCATCAGTACCTTTTTGTTCGGTATAATTTTATCCCTTTTTCGGGCCGAGCAACCCCTTTTTACGAAAAAGGCACTTAGGGAGTTTCTGTTAAGCTCTTTTCTGACTCCTAAAAACAATGAAAAGATTGCCGAGCAACCTTGCTTCCTTTCATGCTCGTTAAACGTATCTGAAAGGGCGTCTATCTGGTATAAGTTTACCCCTTTTCCGGACCTTGTAGACTAATTACGAAAAATGAATACTCTAGTCACATCGGCTAGAAGAGTTCTCCATCTGCATCATTTTATGCTTTTTCGGGCCTTGGAGACTAAAATACGAAAAAGAACACCAATAGAGTCCACTTACCGCTTTCAGACTCTCTAAACATGAAAGCAACCATGAGCACGAGCCGTCCTGGGCTCACAAAATCCACAGGAACGTACCATTTCAGAGCACACTTTTATCCCTTCTTGGAGCTCATTAAAACTACGAAGAAGGACCCAACGGTGCTTCTCGGTGCCACAACATATCACGTCTACTCATAGGGCAGCTTCCCCATTTTGGTCGCCTTTGTTCAGAGTATTCTGCAGTATGTCACCCTGAGAACCCCTCGACAGCAACCATCAGCTTGATTCCCCCCCAGAGTCAATACACACTCTTCAGTCCTTGAAAAACAATGATACCCAAACCTATAAGTCAGTTCCCTACGCTGCCAGGTCAACCATGTTATCATGCTCTGAACAAAGGAAGTTTAAGTCTTCCCATTATGACCCCGGTTACTTCCCACCCCCACAAGTATGTCAGTCCTACCATCAGTACTACAATACTTCAGTTCTACACCTCGCGCTCCTATCAAGGAAACATCATTGCCTTGTTTTGTTTAGTTTAATTAGTTGTTTATTTCTATTTGAAACTGCTGCTACTAGTTAGCAGGTGCCCATAGCACTAAGCCTGGTTGCAAAACCGGGCCAACAGTGAGCGTGGGTGTAGATGGGTGAAGGGTGAGACAAGAGGGATGTGTGCTGGGCGTAGAGGAGAGTGGGGAGAGGAGTGCTGGGAGTAGAGGGCACGTGAGTGGATGAGTGAGGTAGATGTAGAGGAGTGGTGGCGTGAGGATTGCAGAGGCGTAAGGGAGGTGTAGCGGGTGGTCGCGATCAGTGTGGGAATACCGGTGGTGTGGAATGGAGGAAGGTGAATGCGTGGGTGGTGATGGAGAATCAGAGGGAGCGAAATATGGAGTGGAGGGTGAAGCGGTGGCTATGTGGAGGGTGGGAGGAATATGGAGGTGTTGGATTGGAGGAGATGAGTTGTGGAGGGTGAGAGATGGAAAGGGCGTGGACGATTGCGAGGTGGAAATAGAGAGGCAAGAGGGTAAATGTGGAGGGTAGGTGGGATAGCAGTGAGCTGGAGGGAGAGAGGTGAGACGCGAGGAGAGGGATGCGTGTGAGATGTGAGGGGTGGAATGCGCATAGATGGGGAAAGAGGTGAGCGAGAAGATATTAAGGAGATGAGTGTGGGAGAATGAGTGAATAGAGAGAAACTTCTATCAGGCCGCAACTGAGCTCTGATACCAAATGCAGCAACTGTATCCGGTTTTTCGGTTAAGAAGCGAATCTGACTTCCATGTTGAGAAGAATTATATATATAGTATAACGATTAATAGATAGATGGTATCAATATTACATTTGTGGTCCCCTATTTATATGATTTGGGGTACCTATTCGAGGAGTCGTGTCCTCTTAAGTTAATTATTTAATTACTATATTTAATTGTATTATTTACTATTTGTGTTTGTAGCATCATTCTTCAAGGATGAATCTACATGAATATTAACATGTTATAGGAGATAGTGCATGAATGTTAATATCTTCTTTGTTGATTATGGTTTTTGGCTTAATTTTAGGTCTTGATTCATCTTTCAAGGATGAATTTACATGAATATTAACATGGTTTTCATTTATTATCGTTTTCGGTGGTTTTTGACTTGATCTTAAGTCTTGACTTATCAAAGAAACTTTTAAGTTTTTGGATACTGAATTCTGATCAATATTTATATTACTAAAGTGTAAACATTGGATTATCATCAATGTTTATGTTATTATGTCCTCCCAGGGGATATATTGTATTGGGTAGTTTGTATTGATATGCGGCATACACGGGTCAATTTTTTTTCCCTAATGTTATACTTTGTATTCACTAATTTTTTTTTAATTTCTTAAATTATATTTATCTAACATAACAGCTGATTGGTTGTAGTACAATGACATTTGTTTATATTTTTGTGCCCGAGGGGCGGCAGCGCAGTGACGTCACCACCGCTCTGACCTGTTCGTAAATGCTTCAGTACGAAAGGTGTGGATGTCTCATCATTCAAGGGCATATTTTTTATGATATGTCTCTGCTATCACATTAATGGTTACTCTTAAAGCACGTCATGAGTTGCTCTACTATCACATACACAGGATATCCTCGTGGTTCTACTACCCCTGAAGCAAATTTTGTATGGCAGATCATTCTTATGTTTGGGGCCATTCCTGCTACGTTGACATACTTCTGGTGCATGAACATGCCAGAAACAACTCGCTACAAGGTGCTCATCGAAAAAGATGAGAAAAGATTCGCGACCGACATGTTCAAGGTTCACCACATAGATATCAGAGAAGATCTACGAAATGATAAATCGTTTAGACAGAATGAGCCGAGGCTCGGTTTATTTTCCAAAGAGTTCATAAGGCAACACGAATTGCATCTACTCGGCATGACAAGCACTTGGTTCCTGTTGGACATCGCCTTCTATAGCTAAAATCTATTCCAAAAGGACATCTTCACTGCCTGGGATGGATTCCCACGGCCAAAAAAATGAACGCCATAGAGGAAGTTTATAAAATAGCAAGCACACAGTTGATTATGGGTCCAACATATTTATATAATTGTTTATATATATATAAACAAACCCGAGCTCTTGTCTTTCTTTGAAGTAAAATTGATGTCCAGATCGGTCTTTGTGTTTTAACTGAGATCTAGCGTAAGGGGAAGTCCCGTTTGTGGAAAGAATATCCTACACACGCTGGTAAATAGATTGCCAAATTAAGTTATTTCTGTTATTTTTATTAATAACTTTAAATATGAATGTGGTGTTGAATCTTATTGCAACAGTTGGAATATAGGACTCGGTTGAGGAGGTCCTTGATCTTTTGGAATGTGAAAGTGAAGAAAAGGCCGTCACAGTTATCCTCCATGGGTTTGGAGGAATGGGGAAGACCACCCTCGTAGATGTGGTCTTCTCAAAAGTTGAAGGATATACATATTCAGAAGTTCAATTGTTTAGAGATATAGAATCAAAACCTGATACAGTAGATTTACAAAAAAAACTATTAAAATATTTGATTGTACCTAAAGCGATTGTTTGGGAAATTAGAAAATATCAAGATGGACAGCGGGAGCTAGAAGGCGTGTTAGAGAAAGTGCAGGCGTTATGTGCTTAAAAAGATTTTGCCACAGGATATGCGTACAACATAGAAGGTGAGATCGATCTTGACTGCGCGTAACGAAAATGTGAAGATTGCATGCCCAAAGTCCCATACCAAACCAAAAATCTATCGTATGAAGGGCATTCAACATGCAGAATCATTAATGTCTATTTTAAAGAACGAGTTAGAGGAAGGAATAAATGACAATCAATTCAATGACATCCTAAGACTATGTGGTGAAATTCCACTCATGTTAACATTGACAACAACATTCATAGGTCGCGCACAAAAAGCTTATGAGAGACTGGTGCAGGATGAAGGAAAATGGGAGAACGAAATCTTTAGCAAGATCTGCTGCACCTTTTCCTACGACGCTATTCCTAATAATTGCAAAGACCCTTTTCTGGACATCTGTTCATTTTTTAAGGGATGGGATTGGGACACACTGGCATATATTGTAGGAGAGGAAGTACTGGAAAGTTTAGGTAGCAGAGCACTCGTTACTAAAGACGCAAATGGGATTGCAAGTATTCCCGATGTCATCTTAAGACTTGCATGTCAAAATTCAAAGGAAGAGTCAGAGGGAAATGAAGTGATAACTGAAGTCCAACGATTTGGTCACCGGAGTCACATTCTCCTCCGCTGGCTCTTGCTAAGTAAAATCCATTACTATTTTAGGCTATCATGGGCATTGAACTTACTTGGTTGAATCCTGTACTGAAAGTGATAGTATTTAACATGTTTTTGCAAAATGTAATAAGTTTTGAGCAACAAATACAATATTTGAGGGAATACCAGTTGCGGTTACGAGGTATTGTAGACTGTGAGGAGCTATAGTGATGAAGAAATGGCGTTGAAGTGAAGGGAAAACAGTTTTGGATAACGATCAGGAGAGCTCAATGATGCCCAAATCTTGATAAATGTCGCTCAAATTGTTTAATTCTCAGCATTTTTTTGTTCCTGTTGTGGGATTTTGATATATCATTTTTTTACCAATAATTTATGGAGTATTTTTTTAACAATTTTGTCATCTAATTTTATTACATCAATTTTTGATTGAGACACGAACATTATTGAAATTGCAATTATCAAAATCCAAAAGAGAAACCTGAGGTGCACATTATCCCACAGTAGCTGGATGGGACGCCTTTCTGTCCCTTCGGTGCCTAGAAAAACAAAGAATATATTGCAGATATTCGCTAATGCAATCTTGGAATGTGTATCACCACTTCTTCCTGTGGGAACCACACTCCAATCCACTCATTCATATAGCAGATCTTGACAACCAACTTGCATTTTTCACTGCCCTACAAAAAACCATATTTTGCCATGATATAAACAATATTTAGTTTATAATATATGCAAAAGTGAACAAATTTAAACGTGCAAGAGGAAATTGAGAATTTTAAGACCAGAAAACCCCGGTTTTAAGCACTAACAAAGCTCGCATGATTTCAGTAGGTAGCTATAACCATGGAGATAAGTGTAAGGGTTTCAGTGATACATTTTGTTAAACCTTTTAAAAAAATTAATTAAATTTTTTATTTATATATGGTTAATCTTTAAATACATATTTAGCCATATAAAAACTGTTTCTATTTCTACTTGATATAAATATTGTTATGTAATAGAGTTATAAAACAAAGGATAAAAATATATATGTTTTTAATGGAGTGATATATCAAGTTCATATATCTCTGTATTACATATAAAAAAAGATGCATAATTAAGATCAAATGATCAATATACACGTTCTACTTACTCCCATTTTTACTTATTATAACCCCAAACTACATAGTTATTATAACCCCAAACTACATAGGAACTTCACAAAGTCTAAGCCAACAAGCATAGAAAATGCAATAATCCAAATAACATCTTTCAAATTTCTATGCTTTTACTCATTTAAGGGCGTACACATACCGCTCCGTTTCATCCAAGCCAGAAGATGTCTTAACGGAATGGAACCGAGTGGATGGAATGAAATCCATCTATCCCCACCAACGGACCACCGTATCACTGACAATTCACACTTTAGTTATGATAATTCATTGGTTAGTAAGATCATAGTTTAAAAATTAAATTATTATTATAAATATCACATCAACTAATTTTTTTTTTTAACACTAACACAATATAAAATTACTTTGATTTTAGTTCAATCCAATATAACATGGTATAAATATCCCAAAAATAAAGTGTGTTTGGAATAGGTTAAGTGCAAATTGTATGTTTTTTAATAAAATTATGGTTTAACAAATTTATTTAAAAGAAGCAAAATTTACATAATATATCAATTATGATAAAATTTAAGTTTCATCATCTTATTCATTGCAAGAAACTTAAGGTTCGATGGTTAGGTAGTTTTGTGGCAAAAGTTTTTTTTTCCTATTTACAATTTTATGTCAAAGTCTTATATTTCTATGGCTTTTGTCTTATAACAATAGTTGTTATTGCTATTAGCAACTGTGGGGACATTGCCACGTCATGTCTCTTGTTTATATTATTGGCATGCTTCTTCCACATCTATTCATGCCAAAGCTTCCCTCTAAAGTGGAATGCTCATATATTTTTACATTCTACAATTTTGACAAATCACTTATTCTTATTCATCTTTCCTAACTTTTTTATAATAAATATATAATTCAATAACAATATTATATTCTTAGTAATAAGAATACTCACAGAGTGAATTTTCAAATTTAGTAATCTCACGACTCTTTTTAAATTTCAAGGATAACATTACCTTGATAAAATCCATTGCATCACTATTTTATAAATTTTATCAATAATCTTAAACTTTCAAGTTTGTTTAGTTTCTTATCGTAAATAATAAAGCATAAATGCTTCCAGGAATTAAGGTTTACATGTTAACAAATCCCATAGACAGGAGAAGGACATTGTACACTTTGAAATATTAGCTTGAGAAAAATCAAATGATCCTCGTCTCCAACCCATGTGCACCGCAGATGAGCATAGCAGCGCTCTCATGGCTCTCCACCCCATCTCATTGATTGCACCCACAACTTGCTTCTTGTTGCTTGAGTCATTTGTGGAAATTCTTCCTTTTTCATCTCTTTGGGTTGTTGAAACACTCTAAATCATTGATTGCTAACCATAATGTTCATCCTCAGCTGCTGGAAGTGATTAGTTCACTCGTTGTATAAAGCACATGAAACGTCAAGGGAAAAGCACACAGCGCAGTCAAAAGATTGAATTGTGCAGTAAATAAATATATATATTTTCTTTGCTTTAGGACTTTGCTTCTCCTAGCATATACTTTGATTTAATTTTTGCTGAACACTTTGCTTCAGAGATTAACTACGCGGAGATTAACTGCACATTTCAACTTTTACTCTGTAGTTGAACTTAGCTTAAATGCGCAGCTAACTTCACAATACTTTACTTTGCATAAATGGAACCTCGCATAAATGAACTTCGCACTTCACACAAATTTACTTTTGAAAACTTCTTTAACTCGAAGATTTACTTCACACAAGTTAACTTCACATACTACTTTAACTTCACATAACCCAATCTTAAAAAAACTTTATATTAAGATATTTCTTGCTAAAACATAAGAACCGAAAACATCTTGGTGAAACTTATGTCGAAGTTACTGCGCATTAAAATAGAACTTTTACCACTATGAAATATATGGAAATCTTGATTTGATTTACAGACCGTAAATGTAAACAACATTTACACAGGCTGAGAATGAATACATAAAACTAAAGACTGATATATTACCGCAGTAAAACAGAGCAACTTCGTTGCACTACAGAGAGATGAGATTTTACTTGATATTTCACTTCTTATAGAGCTTGGGCTCGTAATACATTTCACAACCAATTTCTTCTTCTCCTTTCAATCCCCACATCTCTATTTGATTTTCTGTGATTGATTTTCATTTATACATAAACTTGGTTTTGCTTCACCTAGAAGTTACAGGGTTACATTAATCACTACAATTAATTTCTATCTAAGAAGTTATTGAATGCGAAATAAATACGCGTTTAAATAAATACAAGAAGACATGAGCCAGATAGGTTGCAGACTGACTGAATCACTGACATAACAGATTGACAAATAAACTGACAGAGACGACACATATTAGATACACAATTAGCTCTTAATTACGATTTTCCAACACTCCCCCTTAATTATGAGTGGATGGAGATCATTAAACAAAATTAAAATTTTACAAAATGTTTCAGAGCTGAAACATGCTTTGTGCATGCCGAAGTTCATTGTGCAGAACTTGTCACTCCCAAACAACTTCGCAGATATTGGAATGTGTCCCTTGCCAATGGTTTTGTAAATATGTCTGCTACCTGATCTCCAGATCTGCAAAATTCTAAACAAATTTCTTTGTTATTTATCAATTCTCTGATAAAATGATACCTTGTATCAATGTGCTTGGTTCTCTTGTGATACACATGATTCTTTGACAGTGCGATAGCTGAATTGTTGTCACAGTAAATGACTGTGGGTTCTTGTTGATTCTGCGACAAATCACTTAACATCCTCCGCATCCAAACGGATTGACATGCAGCACTTGTAGTTGCGACATACTTTGCTTATGTTGAAGAAAGAGTTACTATGGGATGTTTCTTTGAAGCCCATGATACAACACTTGTTCCTAAATGAAATGTATTCCCATATGTGTTTTTTCTGTCATCTATGCTACCTCCATTGTCACTGTCAGTGTATCCAATGAGTTTGAAATTTTCCGAGGTTGAATACAAAATATCAAAGTCTTTTGTTCCACTTACATACCTCAGAATTCTTTTAGCTGCTTGCCACTGAGATTATTTTGGTGACTCCATGAATCTTGATATTAAACTGACTCCATACATGATGTCTGGCCTTGTTGCTGCAAGATACATAAGGATGCCTACAAGCCTTTTAAACATCATAGGATCTACATTGGATCCATCATCATCCTTGCTCAATTTCAAACCTGTTATCAGTGGTGTTGGAGCTGTCTTGCAATTTAACATCTTAAATCTGTTCAAGACATCACTTGCATACTTTGACTGAGATATAAATATACCCTTTTCAGTCTGTTGGACTTCAATGCCCAGAAAATACTTCATAAGCCCCAAATTAGTCATTTCAAATTCACTTTCCATGAGTGATCTAAATTCTTCTATGCCAAAATCACCAGTAAATATTAAATCATCTACATAAAGGCAAACAATTAGCTTATTACCTTGCTTGTTTATTTTTGTGTACAACATTGGATCACATTCACTTCTGTGAAATCCATTTTGAATGAGGTAAGAGTCAATGGGACTGTACCAAGCTCTAGGAGCTTGCTTCAAACCATATAGCACTTTTTTCAGCTTGTATACTTTGTGTCCTTGTCTCGGAGCTTCGTAGCCTTGTGGCTGCTCCACATATACTTACTCCTCCAAATAACCATTTAAAAATGCAAACTTAACATCCATTTGGTAAACAGGCCTGTTAACAATCAAATTAAAACCCCTAGTCATGTGACAGAAGAAGCACATTTTTACTATGCGCTCGCAACATGAAGATAGAACACAAGTACATTTAAAGACAAATCCTCTATGATCTAATCACTTCTCGCATAAATGGAAGGGTTAGGTGAAGAAGGTAAGAACCTAAAGAGATCAAGTTCAGTGATTGAACCGCTCACAAAAGGTCCAAAACTAAGCTACACCAATTAAAAAGTGAAGAGAAATGCATTAATTGTGCTTAAAGTATGCTAAGTTGTGCCAAAAGCCTAAACAACTATGGAAAAGTGGGTTTTTGAGTGAAAATGATCTAAAATAATGAAAAAGAGCAATCCCATATTGAAAAGAGAAACTTGAGAGCACACTTCCCAATGCTATATAAGAAAGGCATTTGGGACATTGTAAGGTACACAAAGGAAGAGCAAAGGCATGCTAAAAGGATTCTGAAGGAGGAGGAAAAGTTCAATTTCTTCAAAAGCAAAGGTGGAGAAAGGAAAGTTCATGGCAATGGAGGAGGGATTCACACCAAGATCCATGGTAAGGATGTACTTTTTCGTTGTTTTAATATGAAATGATTCAAGTTTGTTCCAATTTTTTAAAGGGAGAGACTTGAATCACTTCATATTATATAAACTTTGAAGAAAATGAAAACAGTCAGTCCTTGTCGCCCTTGAACACGGCACATAATATTATATCCGCTGTGTCTCCCTTGAACACGGCACATAATATTATATCCGCTGTGTCTCCCTTGAAAACGACACATAATATTATATCCGCTGTCAGTACACCATCTGCATTTTTCTTAGGAAACTGTACCAGTATTTTGAACAGATCTCCATCGATGGGTTATCCTTCCCGTCACCAATGGAGCTTTCCTTAATGCATCTGGCATTAGTGGATTTCATTAAGGTCGGTTACTCAAAGTCTTATGTTTCCAAGTGTCCATTCTGCATCATGTTATGTGTTCAAGGGAAGTCCAAACCGAGACGGCTATTCCTCAAATATTCCTGACCAATCATGTCGGCCTTCCTTGTGTCAGTATACAGTGTTGGATCTTGCAGTTCTACCAAATTATATCAGATTATTGATCTTTGTTTCTGACATAGAGGCTCACCACTTCTTAGTAAAATAGCATTTATAGAGTAGACAAGTCCCTACACTATTTGCTGTTATCAAGGCCATGTCTTATGTGCCGCGATGGCCAAAACTGTTCTGATAGTGTCCATTCGTGATACAGGTGCAAAAGTTTCAATGAAGTCTATGCCAGGCTGCTGTGTGAATCCTTTTGCAACCAATCTTGCCTTGTGCTTCTGCACATTACCATCAACATCTTGCTTGGTCTTATAAATCCATTTGACGCTTATCACATCCTTGTCTTTAGGAACATCAACTAATTCCCATGTTTGATTCTTCTCAATGCATTCTATTTCTTCATCCATGGCTTGTGCCCAAACTTTATCTTCAACAAATTATTCAAATGTTAGAGGATCATTAACTTGATAAAACAATGCAAATATTGAGAATGAATTGGGTGTACCAGTCTCATATATCTCACACAGAGTTCTTGTCTTTGTTGGAGTTGCTGGTGTCGAACTGTGCGATTTGCTTGATGGAGTTTGCTGCACAGTTGATGTGCTTGTCGGAGTTGCTTGAATTGCGACTTGTGTTGGAGTTCCTTGTGCTGAAACATGCTGTGCAGTCCTGGGAGTAGATGGAGCTGCGACATTCCAATTCACATGTGGAGTCTCAACCACATCCTCTACGATGTCATCATGTTCGACATGTAACACAATTTTAACATTTTTCTCTACGGTTCCATCCCATGCTTCATTTTCTACAAACTGAACATCTCGACTGATAATAACTTTTCTTGCAACATGATCTTACAACTTGTATGTGTCTTCAGAATACCCAATAAAAATGCATTTATGTCCTTTATTGTCTAATTTCCTTCTTAGTTCATCTGGAACATGTGCGTATGCTACACAACCAAAATTTTTTAAATGTAAAACACTATGTTTCATACATGTCCATACTTCTTGTGGAACTTTTGTCTTCACGCTTTTCGTCGGAAATCGATTCATGATGTAAACAGCAGTTGCCACTGCTTCAGCCCAGTATTCATTTGACAGATGCATGGCTGCCAACATACTGGGCGCCATCTCCATAATGATTCTGTTCTTCCTCTCTGCGATACCATTCTGCTGCGGTGTATACCGCGCAGTGAATTGAGTCTGTATGCCATGATTTTTGCAAAAATTTAAGAAATCATTTGAAACATACTCACCACCTCTATTTGTTCTTAAGATCTTGATGTTGTAACCACTCTACTTATTCACAAGTACCTTGAACTGTTGAAAACAACAAAATGCATCAGATTTGTGTTTTAGAAAATATGCCCAGGTTTTTCTTGTGAAATCATCAATAAATGTGAGGAGGTAAGTGAATCCTCCCATGGATGATGTTTGCATTGCTCCACAAATATCAGAGTGCACAATTTCAAGTGGTGTGCAAGCTCTGTATGACTTTCCGACTGGAAAAGTCTCTCTGTGCTGTTTTCCAAAAATACAGCCTTCACAAATTCTCTCTGGCTTTTCAATCAATGGCAATTCTTTCACCATATCCTTCATGTGCAGTAGCTTCAACCCACCAAAATTCAGATGTCCAAATCTGAAGTGCCACAACCAGGATTCATCCTTTATTTCTATTTGAAACGCTACTTGCATTTCTTTGTTGTCTTTTTCTTCCTTATCGCAATGAATTTCTGATTCTTTACTTTCTGCTTTGAATGCAGCTCCAGAATTTTCATTCTGACTTCCATGAACAACTTGAGTTGATTTTCCTTTTATGATTGGCCTTATCCTCAAAGGAAATAGTCGATTGTTTGTCATCTGCACTTCAACTATTAATTGATTGCTTGGATATATGTCCTTGATCAAACAATGCTTTCCTATCATATGAACTCTGTAACCTTTTTTTCATCAGCTGTCCAATGCTCATCAAATTATGATTAAAACCTTGAACATAATAAACACCAGGCATAAATTTCTGCTCCCCTTGTTTGGTTAGAATATCAACAGTACCCTTACCCAAAACAGTAACTTGGATATTGTTTCCAAGTGTGACATCAATTTGAACTGATTTATCTAGACTAGAAAATAGATTTAAATTACCAGTCATATGATCGCTACAAACTGAGGCTAAATACCATATGTCATTTGGACTTTCTTGGACAACATTGCATTCAAGTGGAGAAGCACATGCTAAGAATAGTGAGCTATTCAGAGTGTTGTTGTTGCTTGACTATGTTTGTCCTTGCTTTCCTTGGTCATACTGCTTCTTCCTGCATTCATATGCGAAGTGTCCAAACTTCTTACATTAATGACATTGAATTTTTGATTTATCATACCTCTGTCCATTTGGCTGACTGGGGATCTGATTCTAACCTCTACTAGTGACATGTGCAGGGCTGCTGCTGCGTCCTCCTCTGAAAGAAATTCTTCCTCTGCCTCTAGAGTTTGATTTTCCCCTGCCTCTAGAGTTTGATCTTCCCCTGCCTCTTCCATGACTTATTGATGACTGTGCTGCGAATGTATCTGAACTGCTGATTCTATGTTCATGATTGAGTAATGAGGCTTGCAATTCATCAATAGTAAATTGGGACAAATCTTTGTTTTCCTCTAGGGTCACAACTAAAGATTCAAATTTATTTGGAAGAACTTAAGAACCTTTTCGACAACCCTTTGGTCACCTAGATTTTCTCCATGGGACTTTATTTGATTAACCAGACCAATAACACGAGTATAGAATGATTCTACTGACTTTGTATCTTTCATTGACAGAGATTCAAAATCTCTTCTAAGAATTTGTAGTTTGGCAGTATTTACCTTGTTCAAACCTTGATAGGAAGTTTCCAGTTTGTCCCATGTTTCCTTAGCTGACGTTGCTGCTGCTACTCTTGGGAGTATGGATTCATGTCTTGCTTGATGTATGTGGAACAACGCCTTTCCATCTTTCTTCCTCTGTTCCCTCAAGACATCCTTCTCAGCTTGTGTGAGGTTGTTGTATGCTGTCAGATCTACTGGTTCTACATAGCCATTCTGGACTATTTCCCATACATCTTGACCTCTAAACAAGACTTTCATAGTTAGAGACCAATATTCATAGTTTTTACCAGAAAATATTGGAGTTTGCAAATTTCCAGAAGCGGAAGCCATTCTTAATCGCTTTTCTCTTATAAATAGAATTCCTACTTTCGGTAAACCAAGCTCTAATACGAGATCAATAAATAAATATTTTTCTTTTTCTTTGCTGTAGGACTTCGCTTCTCCTAGCATATAATTTGCTCTAATTTTTTCCGAACACTTTACTTCACAGATTAACTGCGCATTTCAACTTTTACTGGGCAGTTGAACTTAGCTTAAATGAGCAGTTAACTTCGCAATAATTTACTTTGCATAAATGGAACCTTGCATAAATGAACTTCGCACTTCACACAAATTTACTTTTGCAAACTTCTTTAACTTATATTAAAATATTTCTTGCTAAAACATAAGAATCGAAACCATCTAAGTGAAACTTATGTCGAAGTTACTACGCATTAAAATAGAACTTTTATTACTTGGAAATCTTGATTTGATTTACAGATCGTAAATGTAGACAACATTTGCACAGGTAAATATGAAGAAGATGTGCGACATACAAACAACCAACATTCTTGAGAATCAATACATAAAACTAAAGAGTGATATATTACTGCAGTAAAATAGAGCAACTTTGCTGCACTGTTCGTAATACATTTCACAACCAATTTCTTCTTCTCCTTTCACTCCCTACATCTCTATTTGATTTTCTGTGATTTATTTTCATTTATACACAAACTTGGTTTATTTTTACCTAATAAGTTATCGACTTGCGGACGCGTGAAGACGCGTTTAAATAAATACACGGAGACGTGAGCCGAATAAACTAACAAAGTGACTGACAGAGCCGGCCCATATTAGATACGCAATCATTTCTTAATTACGATTTTCCAACAAAACGCACTTACAAGTTACAACCAAGCCTTTACTAGAATTGTTAATTACCTTGGTAGAATATATGGGTTGTCAATTATAAATTAGAATGATGGTGCTTGGTTTCCTTGGCTACGGTGATAACAATTCGCAGAAGGAAGTGTTTGCATCCGGCTATATTCGTGTATGGACAAGAGTGTCTCGAGTTTGAAATTGAATATAAATACAACACCTTGTTTTTAGGCCTGAATTGAGTTCAAAATCAAAGTATATAAACTCAGTTTGCAAATAGATTTAGGGGTGCTATATGATGTATATTTGAATACCATTTGTTTTGACCATTTTATCACAGTTATTTATATTTGCTCAGTACATCTGCCGGTCATCCTAAAACTCTTTGGAATCCCCTTTATCAAAATTTTATTAAGCCTCTCTTCTGTTGATTTCAAGTTTCAACAACTTGTAAAACAACAAATTAACCTCGCAGAAATACTGGGGAAGATTGGTCAGCTCTGTCTGCCATTCAAAGAGCAAGGAGACAACTTTCTTGACAACACTCGGCAACGATTTGTTGATGCTTCTCCCTTGAATTTGCATCAATTTCGTAGCTAGAACAAGGATCCAAATCATGGACTTCTTGATATATTTGAAATTCAGATGGTTGTCGAACAATACTTACTCTTTCTTCCACACCTCCTTGATGTTTGTTTCGTTGTCGATGCGGTTTACCAGAGGAATACTAGACTTATGCCAACAACATTTATAGAAGCCCTTTCGGTGTCTTGCTGCATTTCATCACCAAGGCCATAATTCACTTGCTGTTCTTTCTGGTTGATTCAGAGGATGAGACGGTGAGAAGACAACGACAACTGTTTAGGGAGGAATGTGGCAACTTTTCATTGGAAGGAACAACAACCACAACATGGTGTGACATATTTTTGAAGGGAGTAAGCTATCTCCTTGACAATTTGCACCCAGGGCCCACCCAGGCCGTCGAGGAGAACCTCAGTCCATTTGAAAACTGTGTCACCACCAGAGCCTCCTCATGTCGGTCGTCCGACTACACACCACTCGACGAAAACCTTCAGCCGGGTGCAAGTTCCCCCTCCGTCTAAGTCAGTGACCCAACTGCCCGGACTCGTTAATGCATGGATTTTGAACATAGTTGGAGATCTTCATGGCCCTGCAAACTCGATCTTCATTCGGCTCTCCCGCGTGCTTCAAGATGGAACACTGTCTCGCGCCCAAACATCTCGTGGTTTCAGTAGCAGGAGTGTGCAGTCAACTTCAACAACAATTAATCACGTACACCATGCGCTCGAGCCTCGGACTTAGATAGCTTACTCCTTCAACAATTCCTGTCATCGGCCTGCATCTCTGACACATGGATTTACAATTCTCTAGTTTCAGTGCGCAATCTATATCATAGAAACCTTGATCAGCAGTATAACTTGGGTAACTGAAATAAAAAGCAACAAACAGGATAACATCTATGCCTTAATTCTGCGACTTTGTCAATGCATATGTGGGGTATAAATAATTATCGATCCCCAACAGGGGAACGAACTCAATCTCGATCTGGTTGTCAGCTTCTTTTGCACTCGTTCCTTTTTATTTTGCTTGCAGCAACAATCTGAGCTAACGTAGCAGCAGGTGTAATTTTTGTCACCATCCCTATCAAATTCATAATCTGGACTCCGGTTCCTATTATATATTACAACCTTACATATTAATGCCATATATCATTGTTTTGTTTTCAGTACTTTCTATGACCCCATGCAAGATTGCCAGTCTAATTCATCTATTTTTGTGATTCTGGTTCAATCTCATCAATATCAACTTCTTTTATTGAGCGAAAATAATCAGAATATGTTTTGCTTTTCTAGATTTGTTTTCTTTCAATTATATGGTGAAAACACATCGATGAAATTGAGAGATAGAATTCAGTAACCATATGAAATTCCAAAACTTGCTTGCTTTTTAAATTTTGTTTCCTAAATTCCAATCCAAATTAGACTAAAGGAATGAGACTGGCTAGTTTTCCATTTAGGCATATATTGATATATCTAATTGATATACCTAGAAGAGATGGAAACCATTGATTGAAATTGCTGCCTTTAAGAATTTGATAATACTTCTGCAAGGGTTAAAATTTAAAATCAATGGAAACAAGTTTATCAATTTAGGTTAAATATTTTTTATCTACAATGTAGCAATAAAATTCCCCACCCTCCCCTTTGCTCATATCCCAATCCTTGCTAAAGAAATTGCCCTGCCCATCAAATCTGTAGGCGTTCCTCTTCATTGCACCAGGGAAATGTATGGTGTACTTTTGTTTATGTCTAACTGGAAACTCCATGGATGTTTTCGTGTACACATGGCTGCAATCTGATCTTCTTTTGATAGTCCCCAACTCAAAATATGGCTTGTAGCAAAGTACATTGTTGCAATCTGATCTTTCTACTGGTACTGGACTCAAACTTGTAGTTTTCGGAAAATAACATCCTCCCTGAGAGAAGGGAGGTGCTCTACATTATAAGCTTGGCTGGGATGATCTCCTTCAGAGCTAATGTTTATTAAGTAGTATTTGAAAGTGCATAATCAGACTATTTTTTAATCCCTTTAATGGATTTAAGGAAACATGAATCTATCTAGATATTTTACGATCCAATGCTAAACAAGTTGAGAAAATGCCAGAGTCTAATTCAAAGTATTGAGTTAAAATTTATTGCAATGATTTCACTGCAGTCCTTGGTAGATGATGAGCATGGAATAACAGCTTCAACCCTTCTGTCAACTCATTTGAGTATTTTGCATCCAGTTTATATTTACTAGTGTCAGATATGGCATATAGCTATTTATAATTCAATTAAACAAGCTCTCTTGCTTGTCCTTCACCTTTACTCATCTTCTTGGGAGCTTAATGCAGGGTTTCTTAATACAGTGGATAATCACGTACAAGGTGATTCCTACATTTCAAAAAAATTTGGAGCGGTGGGAATGGCTGGTAATTTCAAGATTCTTTGTTTGCCATAATTCGGATCTTGATCGTGCTGCAACATGTTCTAAGCTGGAGTAAGGCTGTTGCAGAGCTTCAAGAGGAGCTTCACCGAGTGCAGAGTATGGAGTATTGGCAAAGGAGAACAGGGGATTCCGTTCGCGTGAGGATGGGGTGCGGATACATTAAAAAAATGAGAGTTTGAAAATGCATTAACGTTGCGACGAGTTGACAGGAGGAGGGATGGCGCGGTCCACCCAAGGCGGCGCCGGCTGAAGGTTTCCGTCAGGAGGGCCGGCGAGAGGAGACTCTCGTGGTGACGGAGTTTGCAAACGGCGTGAGGCTCTCCTAGACGGCCCAAGTAGGCCCCCGGTGCAAATCGTCGAGGAGATAGCTTATTCCTTATTCCTTTTCGCAGCGATGAAGGTACAGATATGGGGCATCTAGAATAATGTGATGAAACCATATTTCAACAAAGGAAACAAATTCCCCACACAAAAATATGTTAACCATATGTATCTCTTCAAACCTATTACATTATATATATATATATATATATTAAACCATTATATTTACCCATTTATTTCTTATGGCAACCCAATCCATGTATATAAATGGGTTAAACCCATCATCAACTAATCCATATATATATAAACATATATGTTTTAAGCCATCATCCGAACACTCTCTCTCTATATAAAGCTTTACCATTAGTTTAGACTACTAACCATAACTCTAAGATCACATATCTATATTACGCTTTTGTTATAATACAATTCCGTAAACAAATATATCGACTCTATTAAATCACTTTAAGTATATCACTTCACAAGAACTAGAAACCATATCCTGTGGATCGACGTACATAAGCAATGCTAACCACAAGCTGGGTACTTTCAGTACATGGATCAACAAAAAAAATCTTCACACGGTATTCCACAATACCCGAAATTAAGTTTTATCAACATATTGCTCTGTTATGCTAGGACTGAGAGCGTCAATCCTTGGCATTTTAACAGCAGACTAATTCTATTTAATTAAAAGACAGTTGCGACTAAGACGTTTAGCGATTCTTTCCAAGATCTTATAGACTGATCACCGCCTTCAAAGACTCGGTTCATATGAGGCATTAAGCCTTAGCCATTAGCGATCCCATACAAAACAATTCTTTACGAAACAACAACATTAATCGCTTACTCTCAGATTTTATTAATAACTCTGTCATGTAATAGTATTAATTAATCGCTTACTCTCAGATTTTATTAATAACTCTGTCATGTAAAAGTATTAACTCTGTGGGAACAGATTCGTCGTTAGTTCTAGGATTTGTTTCTTTATTATATAAATAGTACTACTCTGCATGCAACTACAGAGAATCAATTCATTGTTAGCTCTAGAAAATATTCGAACTTTGTTACGAATGTATGGTATTAGCTCTGTTATAAATGGCACGAAGCCGATTCACTCTAGGAAATATTCGAACTCTGTTATAGATGGATTGTATTTGTTCTGTATACAGTAATGACTTACGACTTACAGTAATATCGATTCACTGTTATACAGTAATCGGTAATGACTTACGACTTACAATAATGTCGATTCACTGTTATACAGTAATGACTCACGACTGAACACCCAATAACTTGAATAAACCAAATTTTAACCATACAACAACTACAACGATTCATAATAGAAAAAGGGTAACTCATTCATTTATAAACTAACTCCTGCATAACAAATATGCTTATAAAACAACTCATTCAATCATAGTTGACTGCATTCAATCCATAATGAATTCAATCCATAATGAAACAAGAAGGAAAATCGTAACCATTTTTCAAGCCGTGGTAACTCAAATAACTAAACAATACGGAAATAAAACAACTTACTTACTTGTAGATGAGAAGGGAAAAATACTTTTAGCCTCTCATTTCCTCCCAACCATAGAAGAGGACAGCCACGCTACTTGTCCAACTTTACCATCATAGACCAATGAACTCCCAAGTAAATTTGAACGCAACACTCTTCCCCATATATCTTGATCCCTATAATTGTGGATCTGGTGTAAACAAAGATCCCTATAATTGTGGATCTGGTGGCTTAGTGAGCTTTTGACTTGGATTTGATTGATACCAAATATCTTGCTTGCTATCTACTTGTTCATTGTCTCATGATGGTGTCTCCTCTTTCAAATGGTTGCTCCAAATGTCTTATTTTTATTGATAATGAAATAATATTCCTTGTATATAATATTCACCCACATTTTGATCACACTCTGCACATGATGAATTCTATGTTTTTCTCTGTAATTTGGATGTTTATTTTGGGTTCCATAGGGCCTTCTTTTTGTATAAGTCATGTTCTCACAATGACTTATGATTTTGTACTATTTGATTCTTATCAATGAATACCAATAGTATGGTTTTTTTCCGCTGAAAAAAAAAAATATTCACCCACATCAAATATGAGTATTGAGTTTTATAACTCTTTTACAAAATAATAATTGTTCGGAGATGATTCCTCAAATAAAATACTTAAATAGAGAATAGTTCAAAAGTCTTGGGGGTATTACATACTTTTAATTAAATAAATAATATTAATATATAAAGGATATTAATGTAATAATGTTATTGATAATAAGTCTAAGCTGGTTATATTGGTAAGGTATTAGAGTTTGTATTGTTATTATTTGAGTTAATGGTCTTACTATTGTTTCTATTTCTATTTTTATTTTTAAGGGTATGAGTGACACGGCGCCAACATTTGCCTAGTTCTAGGTCGTCATCTCTATTCATATTCATGGGAAACTTCTCTATCTCAAGTGCTTTGTGGATTTTTCTTCTTCTGTAATGGTCTTCTCTTGCAATCAACTTGGTGTCTTCAATACAAATGTGATGGTTTGAGATGTGGGCATGTTCAACTAGAGGAGACCTATTATGACAATCATACACTAAATATGCACTATGCTCTTTGAGTCTCACCTGAGTCGAACAACCTATCCCTCAAATATAAGTTTTACCACATGCACGTAGAATAGTGTATACCCCTTTATGTCTCTTTGGGTTTGTAGGATCTTTTGAGGGATCCAACATTCTTCCAATTAAGTTAGGTGGAGAGAAAGTGTCCCTAATATCCTTTTTTTAGAATACTTGCTAATACATCTATTGTTCCTTTTATGTATGGCAAGGTGATATTAGAACCATCAAGTTCCTTATTTCTCCTTTGATGTTCATGGCAAGATTTTTGGATGACTCTATTGATCAACTTCTCACTATACCCATTCATTTTTAAAACATTATAATAGTGCTTTATCTCTTTTTCAAGGTGTTCCTAATCTAATACCCAATAGCATGAGTCACAATATTTATAACCCTAGTATTTTGCACATGAAAGCGATGTGAATTAGCGTGTAGGAAGCTGTCCGTGTGCATCTTCTTTCAGAAGATACGATGTGCCAAGGATCTGTCATTTCTCTTGGAGATGAGAATATCTAGAAACATGATCTGATTCAGGCTACCTCTACTTCCATGGTAAATTTAATATGTTCAAATGATCCAAAAAATCATTCATGCTTTGTCTTCCATGTGTCCAATTAGTGTTGGTGTCATCAGCAAATATTTTCCACCACTTTGGTTTCAATGGAACGACTCAATGGAAATTTTTTCAATCGCTTCCCTGAATAGGTTAGCTACCATAGGGGAGAGAGGGAAACCCATTGAAATTCCTTCATTCTATTCGTATACAACTCCTTTGAAACTAAAAAATGTAGATCTCAAACAAACTTCTACCAAATTTACAATTTCCTCATTAGTTACTTATTTAATTACCTTGATGGACTCATTCATGGGGATTTTTGTCAAGAGAGATACCACATTGAAGCTATCTAGAATGTCCCCCTTCCTTCCATACATAGAAGGAAAAACATACATATTAGCAAAGATTCCAAAGAAAAGGGATACAATGTCACTTTCTCTCCACCTAACTCAATTGGAATAATGTTGGATTCCTCAAAAGATCCTACAAACTTGAAGAGTCATAAAGGTGTATTCAGTATTCCGTGCGCATGTGGTCAAATTTATATTGGAGAGACATGTCATTCGATTCAGGTGAGACTCAAAAAGAATTGAGAGGATTTAGTGTATGATATCCATAAGAAGTCTGCTATAGCTAAACACGCCCATGCCTCAAACCATCACATTTGTATTGAAGACATTGAGCTAATTGCGAGAGAAGCCCATTACAAAAGAAAAAAAATCCATGAAGCACTTGAGATAGAAAAGTTTCCCATGAATCTGGATAAAAACAATGACCTAAAACTAGGTGAATGCTGACACCCTATCATTCATATCCTTAAAAATAAAAATAAAAATAAAAATAGAAACAATAATAACACCATCAACTCAAATAATAACAATACAAACTCTAACACCTTACCAATATAACCAACTTAGACTTATTATTGATAACATTATTGCATTAATATCCTTTGTATTAATATTATTAATTTAATTAAAAGTATGTTTTTAACTTTATTATTAATTCTATATTTTTATTACTTTATTAATTAGTTTAATTATATTAACACCCCCTTAATTCTAATTCTATATTTTGAATACCTTCTAATCCATTAATCTCATAAATTATAATTCTTTTAATTTATATAAAATTATTTCTTTAACATTATTAACATATTAAATTTCTTTAGTATTACTAGCACAACCACTTAACTTGTGGTTGGTGAACACTAATAGATTACAAGTTAAATGCCATGAACAAGTTATTGGTTCTCCATGGGTAGTTGCACCAACTGCCAATTATCTATGCATTAGCTACTAGTTATCCATGTATGACTATCAGTTATTATTTTTTTTAATTTTCTTTTTATAATTGCTTATTTTGAATTTAGAACGACTACCATAAAATCAATCTGGATAGTACACTTGTCTCATCCTCGTGCAATCTAAGAAAAGCATAGGCCCTAGTCCACCCCAAATCTCAAATAAAAACACCTATTTGTGTAATTACAATATCAACGCAATATTAAGACAAAAGTATTAACTCTCATTAATTTTTTTAAATCAATATTATTAAAAAATGTATTTAATAATTTAATTAATTTGAATAATAATTATTAATTCTATTAAATAATCAATTTAATTATTTTAATTAATCATTAGAATATTTCTCTCTTTCCAACATAATTTTCTATATTCATTTTAACAAAGATTGAAATCTTTGAAAGTCAGCATGAATAATAAAATTAAAAAATCCTTATTTACCAATCCCTTCTATTCTTATCATTTTCTCGAGACATTGTTAAGATTTCCACTTAATAGATATCCCAATGTACAAATCATGAACATCTTAAATCATTTTAGGGTACCCGCACGAAGTTGGTACCCAAAAAGGTCGCAATAGAAGCGCGCGAGCGGGAAAAAAATAAGAACACGCACGCGCATTCAAACATGCGTACGTGCCCGTGCTTCGACAATGTCGAACGTCCACGTTATTGTGTTGACATGGAAAAAATGTACGCACACAAATAGATGTGTGCACACGTCGTTAACGTGTGCGCACATCTGTGTTTTTTATAAAAAAAAGACCGCGGGCTTGTTATCACAAATAACAAACCCGCGAGCGTGGAGTGACGGAAAATCCTGACCTCGCGAGTGCGTGTTGGAGAACCCAACAACCTCCTCCTCGACATCAAATTGAACCTCCACTCCATTGCCGCTATTGCCTCCAGGTAGGTGCTCAACCAATCAATTTTTTGTTGTTTTATTTGTTTTTTTTTCTTTTCCATTGCAATTTTAAATTAAAAAGAAATTAAAATCAATTAAAAAAACAACAAATTGTCATTGCAGATTAAATACACCCAACAAAATGAAAAACACACCACAACCATAAGAGGAAACCAATGAAACCGAACCATCAGAAGATAACATCAACATTGGAACCAACAATGAACTTGGTGATGAAACATTTAAAAACCCCGAGGATGAATTACACCAAAATTTAAACGAATTAAGGGTATTAAGCGATGAATTGAAGAGCACCAAGGAACCCTCTCGGGTTTCCTTTCCTACATCATTGCAAAACATAATTGAATCCATCAACATTGCCCACAATGAGATCCCAAATCTGAGCCAATACAGGGCTCGAATGAGGGAGCACTATTCCACTGGGATATCCAAAGAACAAATTAATGACCTCAACATCATGAAACTACAGTTGTACAGCAAATTCATAGATCCTGGGACAAGATAGCCTCTAGATGTGAGGAAGAGATAGGTTTGCATGGACTGGTGTATTTAACAGCCATGGAGAGATAACCGGAGAAATAGATGGTTTATGGTGTTTGATAGGACCCCATGTAATAATTTGGAGGTCCCACATTATTTTCTTAGAAAATTGTGGGCTGAGTTTGAGCTAGGCTACCATGTCAATTATTTTGACATCACTGAGTTTCAGGGTGTTGGTCTTGGATCTTCCCAAGATTGATCTCAGGCCCGTCACAACCCACTCATAGGACCTCCTGCACCTAGGAGAGAGCCAAACCCCCCTCCTCAACCACCTGGGTTTGGTAGCGGCCTATATGAGATTGATGACTTAGTTAGACATGCCACACGTCATTTGCTTAGACATACCACATTTGTGGCTATGTCTTCACAGAGTTGGGAGGACAATGATGAAACACACACAAATGCACGGTCTATGGGTGGTGGCCGGGACATGCCAGGTACAAATGGAACCAGGTGGGGCCATCTAGTTCGACTGGAACAACGACACATCCTTGTTCTCACTGTGGTCATTCTTTCCATGGTCCTATGCAGCAGCATGCCACGGAGAGCTACATGGACCAGGTTAGCTATTGTTTTATTTAATGTTCAAGTATTTATTGTATTTTATTTGATATCGTATTTTTTAATATATTTAACTTTGAATTTCACATTGTTGAATTTATTTGTTTTAATGTACAGTTATTCAGGGCCGAGTCTCCATCCTCCAGGTGGGAGGAAATTGGTTCCTTCGACCTAGACCGAGCCATGGCAACAACGTAGGAGATTGCGACACCATACACACAGGTAACTTCTTTACTTTGAATAATTAGATCAAGTTATGAGTAATTTGTGTTCAGTAATTAAAAATTAATTAGCACTGAGTAACCATTTTTTATATTATCATCGTTTAAAACTAAAATCAAAATGAATAATTCTCACAAAACATGTCTATCATATTATCATCGGATTTTACAGTTTTGTTTATCATATTGAATAAATTATTTGAGAGCTATAAATTCATATAATCCAACCAAACAAAAATGAAACCTTATAAAACATGAAAACCTAAGAAAACTAGACATGTGTTCATGTTCACTTTAGGCATCCTTTGCTTCTTCATTTTCAACTTCTTTAATTTATGATGCTACTTGTGCTTATTCTATGTCTTCATAATCACCAAAATCCCGTTGAACTGCAAAGTATTTTGGACGAATACCATTCACTGAACCTATGGAAACTATAGGGTGTAATGTTACGAGGCATTTCTAAATCTGTAGCCAACTTCTCTAACCTTTCACTCTGTGCTGCCATTCTCTTTTCCATATTCAAAATCCTAGCCAATTGGTCTTCATGATGACTACATATACTTTGATTAACATGAAAAGTTACCTCTTGTAAGGTGTTTATCTGTGGTGATAAGCACCTCAGGACATTGTGAAGCTCTGTAAATCCACAATGAACACACTCATCATTTTGGTTGTTTTCTTCCATAGTACCAACATAAAGTACAAGAGAAAGGGTGCTTGGAGAAATAACCTAAATTGCAAAGAAATTGCCTAAGTCTCCATTGAGATCACCTAGATAATAAACCAAAAAAGGATTTTCTAAAAAACAAGAGTTCAAGTTTTCGTCCACAAACCAACATTTCCAATTAAAATAATCATGTCATAGTCCAATTCTTAACAAAGAACCAAACCAAACAAAAGTATTCCCATGGCTCTTCACTACCCAACAACATTCACCACCACCCTTACAAATTATGAAGTAACCCATAACCAAATTTTGGCTCAACCCAACTTACCATATGATGAAGTTTCTTGGCATTAATAGTTAGAGATATCCTACACACACCAAGATTTTCCATCCGAACCAAATTAAAACTCCCACTACCTAATAAGACAAGTTCAAGTGTGCATTGATTACTTGAATGAGGAGGACTTAAAAGTGATTTCCTCGACCGCATCCATTGCCATTTATCACATAAATACCAGTAAGTGTGATTGCTAATGTATTTCATGAAGGAATTAAGTGAGTTATAACACTCCTTTTTCCAATTTCACCATCACATTCACCATGGTTTATGTAAATTTGGTATCACATGAACAAAGAATATGAAAATATTCAATAAATTCAAACTTTGTAGCTATACTACTAATACCTTCAATGATTATAGAAATGGGAGAGAAATTTCCAAAATATGTCATTCTTACTTGACCAATGATGAGAGAAGAGTCCCCAAAAATCAAAACATTCCTAATCTCTAAATTCTTCAAAATGACCATTCCTTGATACAAGGCAAGAACTCTTTCAAAAGCTGGGCATGGGATTTCTTGCCATGTCAACACTTCAAGCATAAATTGTCAATCTTCTTTGCCACGTTATCTTCAACAAATGACCACAGAATGGGTCATTTGTTCCTATCATGGGCCCAATCCATTGTGGGTCAAAGGACACGATCCCCACAACCATGTTCTTTACCAAGTCTTGAACAAATGGACTGCACCAATATTGAATATTTATTTACTACTCATGCGAACTTGCTTGAGTGAGATGCCTACAAAATGAGCTAGGCGCCACTCTATTTATACTAGTAAAAAATTGGCCTTTTTACTTAACTGGGCTGACCTGACTTTCCCTAATTGGTCCGACCTGATTGGGGCAATTATGCCCATTGTTTGGGGCAGTTTACCCACTGAGCCGACTTGACTATTTTACATGATTTCTTTTAGGGTTTTTACATAATCAAATACAATATGAATATTTGCCGAAGGAAGTACAATAAAAATATAATAATAATATCTTTTGAAGTTACATTCTTCAACAAAGAAGTCCATGAAATTTAAAGGACCAAAAGTTGATTCTAGATGTAGGTAGTAAAAACCCCACAAAGAGTCCAAATGGTGGGGTCAAACTGATTCATATTCAATTCCTTGCTGAGCCAGATAAGATATATTGGTGCAACTGGAAATGCTAAACCGAGCAACATTACAGAGAAGCTACCAAATAGGGAGGGAAGGAACTGGGGAAAACTATGGCCATGGAGAGATTGAAACTCAAAGCAAGTGTCATAAACAAAGCCAATATATAACTAAAACGAGGAGACAAACTCTTTCCTTGCCTTGAATTTCCACTTCGACTGAGTAAAATTGAAGGAATGCAATGTTATCATACCTCTATCTCGTGCCATCATTCTCTCGGCCACCATCTACATGAGATGTCCCTAGAATCATGATTTTACAGAAAGATATTGTAGTTTGTCTTCCCCCAAATTCATTAATGCCTTTCAATCCCATAATCATTTCCATGAATGGGTGCATGTGAGACATCTCACCCTTTATCACCACCTAGGTTCATGCATGTCTTGACTCGACGTCTTCGTATGTCTTCCATGGTGTGCATCAACCGATGATTGATCCTATCTACCCACCTACGACCCCATTAGGAAAGTTTGCGTGTTATATAAAAGATAAAACCCCAAACCCCTATTTTAAATATGACACTTAATATTAAAGTTGTAGCAAAATGTAGCTTTAATCAATATAGGCGTGGTTTAGTAGTAAAGACACTAGTCAAATTAAATTATTCCAAAACCATAAATATAAGGTTGATATTAAAGATAAATCATAAATTTTGATAGTTAAATTATAAATCTTTGTAAACCTTTGTAAATAGAGCTGTGATTCACCCCACGACTGGTGCCATAAGCCAGCTCGAGGGATCCTCCATTTCCCTGTCACATTGCATTTGCAGTATGGACAAATGACACAGTGTGTGGGACAAGTGGAAGCAAACAATGTATAGGTGGTAGGGGAAAGGGATGACCTTCATTCCTAGGTTCGTAGACGTCTAGAATGAGATGATGGAAAAGGGTGGAAGCGCATGTGGGATCACTCTGTTCGACCTTCTTGGTGATAACAACATGTGGTTGATCACTCCTCCAGTCGTGAGCATCATGGCTTGGTTTCATTCTAATTCTTGGGTTATGATTATGGAGGATGTTTCATTACATGCTCAAACCCTCTTGACAGACAATCGAGAAATCTTGACTTCAATGCATGTAACAATGTTAAATTCTAATTTGATTGTGTTTAGACCCCTTGCTTTTCTGGGGTTGGGGTGAGGAAAGTGTTTTGATGTGGCCATTGAGTAAGGTTGCCTCTGCTAATTTGGGCTCCTGGTGTTTGAACTTGGACAGGGGGCTCTTAAGGGACACCTAGCACAATAGTTTGGCTGAAACAAGATGGTGAGAAGTAAGCTTATTGAGTGCATGTAGGACAACAAAGACCATTGCACACACATGCCGAGAGTAATAGGGGAAAATCATGCTGCTAAAGCAACCTATAACAACATGGTGTTGGTACCTTCTCAACACAAAATCAACGACTTGGAGAATTGGGTCTTGCATAAACATGAAGAAACAGACTCATATGACATTTAAGCAGGCTTTGAGTAGATGGTTGAGGATGTTGGGTCTCTTAGAACCTGTGAAACGAAGCTCATGAATATTCTTACCCTTTACTAGCAAGTCAAAACCCTTTTGGGTAAAGATCTGAAGGTTGTTCATCTTTAGGACCAGGACACTCAAGCAAGGCTCAAAGGCATTAAAGCCACCCTTAGACTAGTAGCCAAAGTTCAAGTCGATCCCGGGGACAAAATGAACGTGCTTGCAAGGTCTGCCACATGTATAATGTTTAAAAAATGAGTTTGCATTGGGTAAACCAGCGCAGCAGAAGAGAAATATAAGTTGCCCCTTATGATAAATTTTGACGATTCTAAGAATTAACTCTTTCTTTCTTGTAGGATTCTCTTCCAGGATTGTTAATCGTGTATGTTTTGTTCATAAGTATGATAGTTATTATAGGCCTAGCTATTAGGATTGTTAATCTCAAACTCTCTAGATTTTTCTCTCCCTTCTGGGGGTATTACTATACTACTTCTGATAATGCCTCCATATGGAAAATCGTGGTAAAACTCTGGTTTTGTGGTTGGTGTGGTTTCCCTAGTGGTAGGCTAACCACGTGGCACCAGAGCATATATTTTTTGATATGTAAGTAATACAATGTGTTCCTAGCTTACAAAAAATAAAAAAAGGTTATGGTTTAGTGATAAAAAACTTAGGTTTTGTGGCTAGTCTGGTTTCCCTACTGGTAGGCCAACCACACGAGAGCATATATTTTTTGATATGTAAGTAATACATTGTGTGCCGAGATTACAAAAAAAAAAAAGAGTTATGGTTTAGTGATAAAAGACAATAATAAGATTCGATTTCACAAGCATAAATAAATTATTGAAATTAAGTTAAATCATTAATTTTGATACTTACATTATAAGCTTTGTACCATGTTTAATATTTAGTTTGGAACTTTGTAAACATGTATGATTTTACCATTAAAATTTTGGAATTTTTTTTATAATAGATATCTTATACTATTTTGTAAAAAATACCCTTTTTATAAAATATAAAGAAAAAACTATATAAATTAGTTCATATGGTTATATTTTAAATTTTATTTGAATTTTCTAATCCCTAAATTCATTATCTTTATCATATCTTATTTCCTATTTTTATCAATTGAAAGTAGATTAAGTAGTTGGGAAGAGTGTTGTTTATTCTCCACCTGATTTCAAGTCTCACTATGTAACATGTTATATAACCAAAATTTCCTTAATTTTTATGAATATAAAAAATCCATATTAATTAAAAATTCTCATTTCCTATTTTAAAATAATTAATTGATATCAACAAATTTGCACAAAATATTTTAAACACCACAAAATTTTATGAATAATTACGCCATAGGTGTTCACCAACGAGAAGCGTGACCTTCCACCTGGAAAAGATTCCTCGTCTATAAATCCAATGGAATCCTGCCACGTGTTTTTCCACTTTCGCGCACGCCGACCAGATCACGCCGACCGTGTTTTTCCGCTTTTGACTGTTACAGCTTTAATTTTGGTCGACATATAAATTTTGTTGATAGATTTGTTACGATTGAACTTGCAGAGTTGTGTTGTCTCCAATGACAAGATGCCGAGCAATAAATAACGTTCCTCAGGCTGCCCATGTTCACTTTTATTCACAGAGAACCACTCCTAGAGGATTGCTCATAATTGAAGCTGTGGCTGTTGGAGAAAGAGGATTCCAGATGGATCCTTGGGAAATTATTCAAATCCTAGAGCGCTCCAAGTCTCAAGTATTCCACTCTTCGTCCAGTAGTTCCGTCAGGCTGCCAGAAACGCCATTGCTGCAGGTAATTAATTAAGACAGCTTGGTGGGTTATTATCAATTGGAACTATTAGAACTATCTAATCCGTAGAAAAATTCTTTTGAGTGTTGGAATGTGATGATACAGGGATGTGATGAAACAGTCGTCTCAGACCACCGAGGAAGCAGTCGACCACCTATTATATCCAACTATATTGCTACTGTAAGATCCCAAATTTAGTCTTTCTTAATTGGAATAAAGCCGCTTCCTTCGATCAGACAAATTTTCACCCAAATTTAACTCACGCCGATAAGCAGAAAAAAAGTCAAAGAAGCATAAAAAGTGTCACACTTCCGACACAAACCAAAGCTACACAATATCTTACCGAGAAATTCAAGCAGCACGACTAACAATTCCGAGGACGGGTTGGTGGCAACCAATTGATCCACTAAACTTCATTTTCCCGTTGTTTCACACGAAATTCATGGTTCCGTGACGATTCCTCGTCCCACGAACGCCGGATTCTGCCATTCTAGAGCCAAGATCCCATTGAAAATTCAATTCCAATGCATTAATCTAAATTCAAACATATTTAATACGATTTGAGACTTGTAGGTGATGATAATTTCGATAGAAAGGAAGCAATCAGAGAATTGGAGATCAGTTGCGCCAAAGTGTTCAATGACTCTATTGATGGGCACAAATTAAAGTATATCATTAAATACTAGGTAGGTAATACAAATTCAATCTATCTTGGACACTGCAAATGCAATCCATCAAACATAGATTCAATTCACCTCCTATTTGATGGTCGGATTCGACACGTTTCGACATCAACTACCATACAATATTTTCTTTTAACTACCTATTTGATGGTCGGTTTGGTCAGTCGTCTTCTGATGGTTAATTGGATTATGGAGGGAAGAATTTTGCACAGTTTAAATTGAATTAGAATTTTGAAAAATTCCGTGGATGTTTCAATAATTAATTCATAACTTCTGTTGTGGTGGCGCAGTATACAGCCTCGTATCAGCTTCAGTGAGAAACAGTTTTCTTAAGCACAAATTTATTGGAAAGATTCTTGTCTAAAGGGACTTTTACAAATGATACTCATATACAGGTCCTGGATATCGCCACACTTGCAATCAGAGTTGAAGAGAATCAACCTACAGGTTGATTTCGAAACCTACATAGTCTCGACAGGTTTCGACATCAACCTGTCGAGACTGTGTATATTTCGACATCAACCTGTCGAGACTGTGTATATTTCGACATCAACTTGTAGGTTGATTCTCTTCAACTATGATTGCAAGTGTGGTGATACCCAGGACCTGTTATATGAAACCCAATGTGTGTCATACCTTTCCAGTCGATCTCATATGTGAAAGAAATCAACAGTCAGTCGATAGTTCAAAATAAAGTATGTACGCTGGTTAACATGATGACTACTGTAGTCGACAAACTGCCATGTGGAAACTGTCTGTGTTAGGAACTAATACAACAGATAGAAATTTTATGCATAGTTATTGCAGCACCAAACAGAGTGTGCTTCAGCCACCCACTTATTCCTCCGCGTGAAGAATCTATTTGTGGACACACGAGCCATCATAAATATTTCCCACAGATTCTTCATAGATGGAACTTGGCTATGGTTGATGGTTAGAGAAATCATTGGTCGAATTTAGTGATTCACAGAGATGTAGCCCGTGGTCAATATAAATACTTATTCGGGTCATATGTAAATATGACTTAGGTTAGTAGTTGATGGAGGCGAGTGACTCCAACAACACATCATTTTTCCAAAGTATAAAGACGTCGATCAAATAATCCTTCTTTCGTTCTTTCTTTTTTTCAAAATTTACTTCCATCAATAAAATATACACTTATCTTTGTTTTTTTAGATATACATTATGGATGGATCTCTTTGGTTGGCGGATTATAGGTCAAGAAATTTATCGCACAAAATTGCTAACACCATTACGATTGATAAAAGAAAACCAATTGCAACAAACTTCGTCACTTATCATGAACCTCCTTCAAAACCCGTTGGCTTTTCCTATTGACCAATGCAAACAAAAATTTGCAGTAATCATCAAGTGGTTAAAGTAGTAGTCAATTTATTTTCAAAGCAAGCACATCAATTTTTATCCCTTAACACATAAACAATCTTTTAGTGTTTCATTACAGGCTCTACGTACAATCATCTCAATTTCTTTCACGAATATCAAATGCCAAATTTCTTTCCTCCATCCGTAGTCGATATGTATAAAATCGATGATCTACTATGGTAGTCGATGGTTGACTGACTTCTCACGCGTCGACTACTTTTTCAGTTATCAGTCGATAATCGGGAAGTCTCCAGTCGACAATCATAGTTTCGAGCCAAAAGACCACCGACCAAACTGACCATCAAATAGGTAGTTAAAAAAAATATTGTGTGGTAGTTGATGTCGAAACCTGTCGAATACGACCATGAAATAGGAGGTGAATTGAATCTATGTTTGATGGATTGCATTTGCAGTGTCCAGGATAGATTGAATTTGTATTACCTACCCAGTATTTGATGATATACTTTAATTTGTGCCCATCAATAGATTCATTGAACACTTTGTCCCAACCGACTGGTTTGGATACTCGACCAATGAAACCCACTAGAGATAGCCCTTGACCAATGCAACCTATTGGTTTGCAGGGATTGTGCTACTTCCGACCACATCACAGTCAATCGACCACGAGCACTCGTCGGCTAGCTGTCCTCGTCAAAAAACCTAAACATTCCAGACCCTAATTCCATGCGCAACATGAGGATGGAGATGACAGTCATTGAGGGCATAGCAAGAAATGACAGACGATGGGCTACAGCCTACACACACAGAGAAACGTACCAGTAAATGGACACGAGGCCAGGAAGAGGGACGTTCTTTTGTCAAAGGGGATCGTAATAGCTCAGGAAGGCATATCCGTTACTGGTCTCAAGTGAAACATAGGTATCCATGGAGGGAACGCGAAAAACCAGTCATTGAGGAAACGACACAGTACACAAAATGAAATGCTCGGAAACATAAATTTCCTGAACTAACGTTACCTGCAAATAGTCTGAAAATGCTTCATTACCACGACTTGATTTTTGGGTTAAACTCCTCACTTGGATTTCTCATATTGTATTGTGATCTTTATTTTTGCATCTTATAAATATATAAAATTGTTACGTTGTCGTTTAAACCAACCTACGTACGATTCCCACCCACTCATTACATTACAACTACAAAAGGTTTCGACCCTGCCAAAATGAAAAACTATATAATCTTGTATGATGGGATAGGGTTGCGCCTTCCACGAAAAACAAAATAGAAATTACAGTTGTTGTCTCCGACTGCTCACAACTGCTTGAAAGGACTTTGGATATTCTCGTGTCCATTGTACTCATATTATATTCATTTGCTCTGATAATTGCAGTCTCACATTCCATGGCGTCTATCAATGAAAGATATCGCAGGTTTGTCAAATTTGATCACAATTCCACTTATTTTTAACTCCCGAATTCAAATCCTGGCACAAAATTATATCTGGCTTAGATTTCTGCAGCTATTGACGTTCTGGGAGCTCAATCTGAACACTTCCAGCTCTGGAACTGGCCATATACGAAGATCTCAATTTGGGTACACTTCAGAGCTGGTTCAAACAGTTCTTTGTCAACTAGAAACCGGTCGACCCTTGACAGAATAGTTCTTCGTCAACTAGAAACTGGTTGACCCTCGACAGAATATGGAGCATAGCCGACCATTTTGCTGTGGATCAATGCAATTGACCGAAGTAATTGCTACTATGAAAAATGAAGGTAAAGTACGAAGATAGGTCGAATGGATGCGTCGACCAAAGAAGGGTTATAGCACATTAATTTTATCTGTTGATCATAGGTAATATTCAAGCAACAATTCAGTTAATATGTTCAATGACCGACCAACTCTAAATATATGGTCGGTAACTTCATTCGGTCGAGCTCGACATCTTATTAAGGTCTCAATATTGTGTCAATAATATTGATTAGAAATTTCTGTTAGCTGGCTCATCGACGCTACTTTTGGCTATTGCAGAGTATATATTATTTTCCGAGCAACACTATTTTTCACCTGGCCAACTGTATTGACCACAAGATCCCTAACTACTTCCAACCACATCACAGTCAGTTGACCACGAGCACTCGTCGGCTAGCAGTCCTCCTCAAAAAACCTAAACATGCGAGACCTTAATTCCACGTGCAACATGAGGATGGAGATGACAATCATTGAGGTCATAGCAATAAATGACAGACGATCACATGACAACATTTAATATTGTGAAAATAATATTTATATTGACAGAAGCATAATCACTCCACGACCAAAATTTACTCTAACAAAAAGCATAAATTGTCTCTGTAGTAAATGAAAATAAATCCTAATGATCAATGATTTAAGCTTTACGAGTTCCCAATTCTCGTTTCATACAGGTGTTGATTTCTAACATTCCCCATAAGATTCCAGTGCAATTAAATTTAACTCGTGCTGTCTTTCACACTCCTCGTAGGGTTTTCATTGTTTTCCATATACATATCTTTTCGTTTTGATGATGATTCCCATGCCGTCTAGAGTCTGGCATAACTCCAAAAATTGTCTCCCACTGTGGGAAATTGCAAAGCTCCTTCATTCCACAACAATCTGCACAAGAAAAATACTATGATGGGAGCCTCGACCATTTCGTCCATTCCACGACAATCTGCACAAGAAAAATATTATGATGGGAGCCTCAACCATTTCGTCCAGGAGTTTTCCTATCGACAATAGCTATTGGCCAAAGTTGTAAAATATCGACCACTTGAAAGTCTATGCAACCATTCGACCAACTCTCTGTCGACTTGTGGAAGGACCGACTACAAGTATATCGACTTGTGTAAGTGTTAGTTTTTCAAAAATTTCAATATGATCTAGGATCTTAACTGAGAGAATAACACGTACAGCATATCTACAACATATCAATCATGGACACAATACTGCAAGTACACAAGAGACACAGAGTTTCACCGGGGAAAACCAAGAAGGTGAAAAACCCTGCAACTTCCTCAGAGATAGATAGAGCAACGATACAACCCAAGTACGAGAGATATTCCTCCTAGCAGTAGCTTCTCCTCCTCCAGTAGTGTGCCACTCTCCAATGAGTGTGTGAGTGAAGAATAGAATGATCAAATAGAGTGCCTCCCGCACTCTATTTATACATGACTTGACTTGCCTAATAACCTTTACTAGGTCGGCCTCAACTTAACCACATACCATAATGCTGACAGGGCCGACCCCCAATAGGGTGGTCTAATAACCTTTTAACCCACATGACTTATAAAAGGCTGACACCATCAAGGTGGTCTAAAACCCATCAAGTATAAGTTACGACACTTACAATATAAATGACGACACTTCCGTATAGAGGAATAATAACATCTCTATAGGAATACAATATGCATATATGTGAAATACATTCCGAAGTTACAATTACATCAACACTCCCTCTTAACTAGGAAGGTATTTCTTGACACAGATCTGCTAGCACAAGTCTTCTTCTCTGGATCATCGTCACTAGATCATCGACATTGAATCATCGTCATCGTCGCTGCTACTGCTATCTCAATCAATCTCCGAACTACTCGTCATAGAAAGTTCTACAGAGCCAACCCTTTTTCATGCTGGATGTAGGTCCACCACCTGCAGGTCTTCATCATCACTGGCCATACTGTGGAATCCTCATGACTCATTACGTGTATCAACAAAACCTAGCAAGAGCATCTCAGGACTGATTACGTGCCCAACAAAACTTGTAAGATCTCCTAGGGAGCTATTACATGTGACCAAGCAAAACCTAGCAAGAGCATTTGACAGATCTCCCAGGGAGCTATTATATGCCATCGACAAAACCTAGCAAGAGCATCTGCAAACCTCCTAGGGAGAAATTATATGCAACTGGAAAAACCTAGCAAGAGCATCCCAGGACTGATTACGTGCCCATCACAACCTGCAAGATCTCCCAGGGAGTTATTATATGCCACGGACAAAACCTAGCAAGAGAATTGACCAGATCTCCCAGGGAGCTATTATATGCCATCGGAAAAACCTAGCAAGAGTATCTGTAAATCTCCCACGGTGCTATTGTATGTCCCTCTAAGAAAAACCTAGCAAGAGCATTTGCCATACCTCCCAGGGAGATATTATATGCCATCGGCAAAACCTAGCAAGAGTGTCTGCAAATCTCCCAAGGTGCTATTATATGCTTATCTGCACAACCTGTCCATGACCACAGAGTATCAACCTGATACTCACCATACATAATCCTGATGTACATCACATGATCATCCTGATCATCATCATAGCATCATCCTGATGCATATCATCTGGAGCAACATCCTGAAGCTCATCATCCATGATCATACTGATCATACAATGCATCCACATGATGCATACACAGTATCTACTTGATACATATCATCATACATGATCTACCTGATCATACAATGTATCCACCTGATACATACACAAATACATGATCCACCTGATCATATAATGTATCCACCTGATACATATACAAATACATGATCCAATTGATCATATCAAGCATCCAACATGATGCATATACATATACATGATCCAACTGATCATATCCAGCATCCAACATGATGCATATACATATACATGATCCAACTGATCATATCCAACATCCAACATGATGCATATACAGAGCAGTAACTATAGCATCGTCCTGATGCTCATCATCCAACACTTACATCCACAACCATGGCAAGGATCCTCCTCTCACCATGCTTGGAATGGCCCCTACATATGTGTCCCATCACTTCTTCCTCGAAGAATCTTCTATCTGAAGAACACAAAGCCTCTCTCTGAAGTACTCAAACTTCACACTGGCTAGTGGTTTCGTCAACACATCTACAACCTGCTCATCCGTCGCAACATACAGGAGCTTCACTGCTCCTCTCTGCACCATATCCCTGATATAGTGATATTTGATCTCAACGTGCTTCGACTTGTCATGGAACACCGGGTTCTCTGACAACTTCACACAACTTTGGTTGTCACAATAGATACATGTAGCATCCAACGGGAGATCAAATAAATTAGACAGTAGCTTCCTTAGCCATACTGCCTCACAACTAGCCGAACAAGCTGCGACATATTTTGCTTCGGTTGTACTCAGTGCTACACAGGACTGCTTCCTACGAAACCAAGAGATCACACCTGATCCCATACTGAAGCAGCACCCCGAAGTGCTCTTCCTATCTGCAGCACTACCTGCCCAATTTGAATCAACATAACCATCCAGGTTCAACTTTTGATTCGCATCATACTTGAGCCCATAATCAATTGTACCCTTCAGGTACCTTAGAATATGCTTTACAACAACCAAGTGAACACCTCTGGGATCCGTCAGGAACTGGCTCAATGTGTTCACTGCAAAGCAAATATCTGGTCTCGTGTTCGTCAGGTACATCAAGGCCCAATCATCTGACGATACACCGTGACATCAACCAGATCAGATGAAGCATCACATAGAAGCTTCAGGTTCGATGCCATAGGTGTGGCCATGGCCTTGCAGTCCATCATCCTGAACCTCTTCAAGATCTCTACTGCATACTTCCCTTGTCCAAGGAAGATTCCATCTGCACTCTGCCACACCTCCATGCCTAGAAAGTAGTGCATCATACCCAAGTCCTTCATCTCGAACTCAGCAGCAAGCTTCCTCTTCGTATCGGCAATCAATCCATCCTCACCTGTAACAAACAGGTCATCCACATACATAAGTATTATCACAGGATCGCCTTCCTCAACCTTGTAGTAAAGGTTGGAATCTGCTTTACTCTTAGTAAAGCCCAAACTGGATAGAGAGCTGTCTATCCTATCACACCAAGTCCTAGAAGCTTGCTTCAAGTCATACAAATATTTCTTCAACCTGCACACATATGACTCTCTGTCATGTGTCTCAAAACCAAGTGGTTTCTCCACATACACTTCCTCCTCGACTACACCATTCAAGAAAGCTGTCTTGACATCCATCTAGTGTATCTTCCATTTCATTACTGCAGCTAGGGAAAGTACTGATCTGATGGAAGTGTACCTGACTACAGGAGCAAAAGTTTCTTCATAGTCTATTCCCTCTTTCTGGGAGAAGCCACGAGCTATAAATCTCGCTTTGTACTTTTCTATGCTTCCATCTGCAGCATACTTGATCTTGTAGATCCACTTGGAAGTCACAAAAGACTTCCCTTCAGGTCTTGGGACTACATCCCAAACATCTTTCTTCATGATCGACGGATCATGGTATTCTTCCATTACTTCATCCCTATTCCTGGGAACTTCAATATCTTCAATAGATAGCTTTGTTGCTGGAACAAATGTTGTAGTCCTTCTTTTGTAGGTGATGATATACGATCTTTCCTACAAAACGGTAACTGAAATTAAAATTAATTATTTCGTTAAAGAATATAATTACTGTTTTATGTTTATTTTTGTTAATTTTATTTTTTATTTATTTTACAAAACGGTAATGTTTTCGAGTAATATTATATAATTAAATATTAATGGAAGCTCCGACAGGCCATTGGAACCATTGACAAAAGTTGAATCGAGACTTGTCGAAGGTGAACCTGTCGAGTTTGCAAGTTGTCGGAGCCAGAAACGATCGTGAAGACTGTCCTTACTATCGGAAATGGAGATAGATCTTGTCGAAGATCGACGGTGGCAAATCCATATCGTGGTGCAAAAATTATTGAACGTTCAAAGTCATATGGAAACTTGAATGACATTCGTCGGCTGATCGCTCCCGCCGGTAGAAAGAAATATTGGCATCATCCATGATACAATGCTGACAACTTTTAATAATAATGACCATAAGGTCGACCATTTCATATCGATGGGACAACTTTTATCAACCAACTTAGAGTTATGTCGACTTCTTGTCACCATCTATGATATTCAACTCCATCCATAAATGTGATGGTCGATGAGTCGACTAACTGTTCCAATCGGGAACGCGTGTTCTGAGATTGTTACAAACTTTGCTCTTTACCTAACGACGTTCACTTTTTCCTCTCAAGGGGAAAATGCTAGTAATATGTACTTTCAAAATTCTCTCTCCCATAAAAGAAGGCGTTTACTTTTTTTTTTCACCATAAAAAAAGTTCCTTACTAAAAAGAAGATGCTTACCTTCAGTCAGTGTCTCAGGCATCTTGGCTATCTTTTGAAACCATGTGGTTACTCTTCACAGGACTGGGGTTGGCTTCTTAAGAAGATCCATCGGTGTATAAGTGGCTGGTCTTACAAGTATTTATTGCTGGGGTGGCGTCTCATGCTCTTATGTTCTGTCTTACAAGTATTTATCGCTGGGGGGCATCTCACGCTCTTATGTTTTGTTTTACAGAGTATTCCTGTATTTTGGTTTTCGTTATTCATCGTCCCCATGAATATTATTGCGGCCATCCGTAAATTGTTCTCCAGCTTCCTTTGGAATGGTGCGACCAGACAACATAAGTGGCATATTTGCTCTTGGGATATCTTAGCATGTCCTAAAGGGCCGATGGGCTGGGGTATTAAAGATATCCGACAATTTAACATTGCACTCTGTGCCAAGTCTTGTTGGAGGAGTCTTCATGGATTGTGGGGTAAAACGATTAAGGCAAAATATCTTCGAAGAATTCCACTCCCACTTTGGTTATGAATTGGTATTAGAAGGGCACAGGGCTCTTACATATGGCGCAGTTTCATGTCAGCTTACCCTATCATTGATGAGGGAATTTGTTGGCAAGTGGGAAAGGGCACTCAAGTCTTTCTTGGACTGGATCCTATCGTCGACCTTGATGAGGATTATGTACTTAATGCCGATCTTATTCAGAATCTACACGATCGGGGCTTTTATGTTATTAGCCAGGCTTTCAGGGTAGCGGACGGGGATAAGCTTGGTTGGTTATCGGCGGACGAGATGGATCTGCATCCTCATATTCATAATTATTGGAATGATTATGTTACCAAGTTGGTTCATGCTGGTATCTATATTTCTCAGGAGGTAGATACTATCCGCTGGCGGTTTAATGAGCTTTCTGGTATCCTTAGTGCCAAGTTGGCCTATTTAAAACTCATGGAGGGTGACGGTGGGGCTCTGTGACAGAGGTGGGGGTCATCCTTTTGGAAGGTTAATTGCCAGCTGAAGATTCATTGTTTCATCTGGTTGATTCTAAATAATAAAATTCTTACCTGGAGTAATATTTGTAAGAGAGGTTATCAGGGTCCGGGCTGTTGTGCTTTCTGTTTCAGGAATGGTGAAGATACTGTACATCTCTTTGGTGGTTGTTTTTATTTCAGACAGCTGTGGAATCGCCTTCAAGTTACTCTATGTTTCTCTTTCCCGTGGGTAGACTGTCCGTTGGAGGAAATTTTTTAAAGGTGGTCCACTGCTTGAGTCTTTGATACTGCCCTGCTTGATGTCGTGTTTTGGGAATGGTGGAATGCCAGGAATCGGCTCATCTTCTAGGACGAGGCGACTCCGCTACCTCTCGTCTGTGCTCGTATTGCTGGTTATTCTCGGTCATTCCAGGTGGCCCAGCTCAAACCTCCGAGACGTGTCCTCCCTCATTTGGAGTCTGACTATGAATTTACTATTGGGTATTTTGACGGGGCAGCTCAAAGTGCATTATGTGGAGCGAGTATAGTTGTTAAATTATCACATAATGATTATTTCCATCTTTGCATGAGGGCTGGCAATGGTACGAACACTCGGTCTGAACTTATTACACTGTGGGGTCTCTTCTTTTTTTGCCAAAGATCTGGGCATTAGGAAGTTGAACATCTTCGGTGACTCATTCACTATCATCTTTTGGGAAAAAGGAGAACACTTTTTATCTTCTCTTCATAGATAGATAAGTTTGTTGGATTGTCGAAGTTGAATCGAGACTTGTCGAAGGTGAACCTGTCGAGTTTGCAAGTTGTCGGAGCCAGAAACGATTGTGAAGACTGTTCTTACTATCGGAAACAGAGATAGATGTTGTCGAAGATTGACGGTGGCAAATCCATATCGTGGTGCAAAAATTATTGAATGTTCAAAGTCATATGCAAACTTGAATGACATTCGTCGGCTGATCGCTCCCGTCGGTAGAAAGAAATATTGGCATCATCCATGATACAATGCTGACAACTTTTAATAATAATGACCATAAGGTCGACCATTTCATATCGACGGGACAAATTTTATCCACCAACTTAGAGTTCTGTCGACTTCTTGTCACCATCTATGATATTCAACTCCATCCATAAATATGATGGTCGATGAGTCGACTAACTGTTCCAGTCGAGAACACGTGTTCTGAGATTATTACAAACTTTACTCTTTACCTAACGGCGTTCACTTTTGCCCCTCAAAAGGCAAATTATAGTAATATGTACTTTCAAAATTCTCTCTCCCATAAAAGAAGACGCTAATTTTTTTTTCACCATAAAAAAGTTCCTTACTTGAAAGAAGACGCTTACCTTCAAAATACAAAATAAGTTGCCTAGAGAATGAAAGATGTGTCATTAATGTGGTTTATCTACCAATAATTAAATATTTCCTCTCAACTTGATTTGGCTTTCCACGCCAACGCATTCATATTATGGTTTACGTACCCATAACTAAATGTTTCCAGCGAACTTGATTTGTACTTCCACGTTAACACATAATATAGTTGAAGTTTTTTCTAGTCCGTATAGTTGAAGTTTTTTCTAGTCCCTCAGAGGAGAGTAATTTTTTTTCCTGTAAAAAAACTCATAACCTTTATTTATATAATAAACAAAAGCTACATTCTATATGATCATAATCTCGCGTGAATCGGTTTTTTTAAAAACCATATCAAAATAGATCTGAGTCTATTGAGTAATACGTAAAACTATCCCTTTACAGGTCAAAAAAATGATCGCTATGAACTCGATACAAAACAACAAGAAGGTATCCTTGAAAGCCAAAAAAATCAGTATTCTCATTGCCTTACTTCAATTTAATGAGGATCCCACAGATGTATCTGATATTCCTTAGCGGTTGAGCCTTCTACCTCTTTTTGAATATTCAATTGTCCATTGTTGAGGGTCAATCCGAGCTTGGATTGCGCTTTGCTATTCCTTTCCTTGTAGATATGGGAAAAGAAAACCTCTTCCATATCTTGCTTCAAGACCAATATCTCTTCTAGGATAGGGATTAACCTAGGAGAATATACTTTTAGCTTAGTTGGTATAAGTAAAAAAAGGTTTTTCAATGTTTTATAAAGGTTGTGTAACATGTATGATTAAATTTAATATTTAATTAAGAATTACTATATGACAATGTCAATATTTTTCTTAATAAATTTTTGATGTTTTTTTAATTAAAAAATTAAATATAAAGTATTTTTAACGAAAGAAAAATAATTAATAACAATAAAAAATATATAAATAACAATAAAATATTGATTTTTTTTTTTTTCGAAGAAAAAAGTTTCTTGCTATTCATAGTGTGAATTAAAGAAACTTACAATAGTATCCTATCCCATGGATAGTTTAGTAAATACATCGATACATAAGATACTACAGTTCAATTACATCAAATGTTGCTAACATAACATTGATCCTCTGAATTTATACAATTCCATCATATTTACCATATTACCTTGGTTCATATATAGGGCATGTACCAGATATGCTACAAAAACAGAGCATAGTACCAAAAATGTTGAGGCTAAAAGAAACTAATAATGCCCTCATCCCTAAGTTGATGTCCTATAAAGTAGGAGAAATGTAGTACACCATCACCCAACTTCAATAATGATAATGAAACCTTTCTTAGATAATGAATAAACTCTCTAGTTGAAAAGGTGAGAGATATGTTGAAAGTCGAGAGAGGTAAATTGATCAATAATTGATAAGATCCTCGCCTTCTAGTGTTCAAGAGATGCCACCTGAAGCAGATGTTTGCCTTGAGGCCAGTCAAGAATTGTCATAGAGTCCTCGAGTATCTAATAGTCAGAGAGAAGTTTGGATCCGAGAAATGACAAAAGACCCCAAAGTGCCAGAAGTTCAGCCTTGGAGTTTCTTCCCGAATCGCAGCCAAAAGAGAGTTCAAAATAACAGTCAGGAGATAAGATCAAAAGACAACCTGCACCATAATATACTCTTTGTTCTGCCTCGTAAAAAAATTCCATAGGCCGACAATTATCCACCTTTGGAAAATGACAAAGCCGTATATTCTCAGTTGTCTTCTGTTCTATAACCTCCGAGATGAACTGAATCAAGATGGAGCGGGACTGAGAAAATAAAGGTTTGAAATCACTGAAAAGGATCATGTTCCGCAATCGCCATACGCCCCAAATAAAATGTAAGGGAAATGAAGAGTATGATATGATCCTACCATACCAACTGGCAAGTACAAAATCTAATGACCCTTAGTTCCAAGCAAAGTCAATTCCCCATAAAGCATAAACTTCACTCCATAGTTGTAAGGAAATATGGCACTGCGAACACAAGTGATCAATCAACTTAGTAGCCAGGTAACAAAGATGACAGCCATTGGGGCCCATACCACCTTTACAAATGTATTTGTCATCTATAAGGATCTTGTTACAAAGAGCCAACCATACGAAACACATAATCTTGATCAGGGCTTTCCACTCCCATAAATAAAGAAACCACCAACAATAAAACATTGTATCTAAAATTAATTAATTAAATTGAAATATATGAATTTTATCATTAAAACATAATATTTATTTTTTATTTCTATAAAATTGTAATCTTATTATTCATAATATATAATTTAGAAATTTATTCATCATAAAATAAAATAAAATTGACATAAATTTTAATAATAAAGAAAAACTATTACCACATAAACAAAAGGAGATATATAAATATTTATCTCACATATATCATATGTTTAGTTTACACAAAAGGAGATATATAAATATTTATCTCACATATATCATATGTTTAGTTCGAACACAATGGAACTTTGTTCCTTTGTGGAGAATTAATTTTCATATCACTCTAAGGGTAAAGCTTTTAGATTTTAGGTCACGATTTCAAACATAAAAACATTAGATCCAATGAGATGCTACTAGGTAGATATTGTCTAGGTATAATGATCAATGCACTTGAAATTTAAACTAAACTTAGCTCAATATCATCAATATCTATTAAACCTCCAATAAAAGAGGTAGCCATTGTAACTAATACACCTTGTTTTATATATAACCTATGAATTAAACTACTTAGCACTTGCAACCATATTCTTTCGATTAATGACTATTTTGGGATTACATAGAAGAGAATTTGCAAAATCCATTCAAAATATGTGTAACACATTAGTCACTTGTTCCCTTTATTTGCCTGTGCTACTTGGAACACTTTCCACCCCACCACACTAGAAAACATAATTTCTTTGCTTAAATGTGACATTATGTTAAATGTAGCATTAATACATTATAATAAGATTGAAAGGCAAACTATGTACTGAAAGTATAGAACTGAAAAATGTTGATTAGAAATGGGGTTTATTTGTTGAAGTGGGCATGGAGCACGTTAAGTTTTTTTTATATTTTTCCTTCATTAAAATATATTCCACAATAAGAAGAAGAAAACAACTTAGACAACTCCCAATTGAATTCCTTAAAATATCTAATAAATGATCACACTATTGAATTCTAATGTAGAAAATTTGAATAGAAATTTTGTAGGACCTAAAATTAAACTGTAGGTAAACGAAAATTGTAATTGTACCAACAAGTTAATGGTACCCTGCGATTACCATGTCTCTACATGGACAAAAAATAAAAACATGAATATGCCACAAAGTGGCTAGTCAATGCCAAATACCGAAAATAAGTTTGATGTTGAATATAGAAATTGAGAAAGTAAAGGAGAAAACATAAGAATATAAAAAAATAGAGAATTTGTCACACAAAGTAATTATATTTTTAAAAACATTAAAATAAAAAATATGGAATTGGTCACATCAAAATCAAAATAGGAAGTGACAACAACATTTATGTCCCATCAATGACCTCTTTGCCAATAAAAAAATGGAATGAGTGAAATTTTAAAAAAATGAAATTTATTTTTAGTTTTCAAAGAATTCAATTTAATAAATTGTTTTTTGAAAGCATTGGAAAATTGTATAACATGAAAATGAGTTAATGTGAAATCAAAGCACTTTGACTTGCAATTGAAAAGTACACTCTTGCTTTGGCAAGGACTAATAAATAAAAACATTGATAGGTATATTCAATTGCTAAAGACTCTTTTTTTTTTCAAAAAGTTAATATGCTATACTTTGATATTAAAAGTATAAGTAGTTACAAAGAAGGACACATAGATAGTCCAACGACCAAAACGCCCAGATAGTCATGAGCAAGTATACATAGATCCAAAGCAAAACATGCCAGAGGACAGAAACTCGAGCTAGAATGTGAAGAACCAAGCTGATTACAAGAGCAAAAAGGGTCCATAAAAAGGGCGAAGGAAATAGTAAGAAGAGGCAAGAAAGAAAAGTGGATAATCGCACCCAGAAAAAACAGAGAACTGGCTCGAACGAAGCACCATGGAGAGAAAAATCTAGCAGGTTAGGTGGGGTATATCTCCAATGATCTGGAAGAGTTTACCCCTGAATCCTGCCAGTGTTCATAAAAAAAAAATCCTTCCCGCAACGACAAACCATGTCTGGACAGAGAATCAACAGTCACATTTTGTTCCTGGTAAATGTGTGTGATCGATGTCCTGCCCATACCATCTAGCATAACTCTAACCTCATGAAGCGAAGAAGTAAGTGTAATTGCCTCAATCAAGCCACGATCACAAGACCAGTTGACCACTGTCAATGAGTCCCCAGCAATCTTCTCTAGAGAAAGGTTGAAAGCCTTGAAAAAATAGAGAACAAGCCAGAGAGACAATAATTCCGCTTTTGTATTCGTTCCAAGGCCACAGTTAAACCAGAGGTGAAAGTTATTCTGGACCTCTAGTTCAATGAAATCCCCAACACCACATTTTCCAATGGATGGATGGGCCGCACCATCAAATCTGGCCCTGTTCATCTATAATAGTGGTTTATGTTGTCTACACTGGTGGGTTGGGATCTTAATGGGATCCAATCTGTGTGCATGCAATTCTGAGAGTGAAGCCAAAGAACTGGATGCACACCAATCAACCGAAGTCGATCGATTCTAAAAAATTGAAAGTTTACGTTCCCACCAGATGTGCCACAGGATGTAGCAAGCCAATTCCCCAAATGGATTACGCTAGGAAAACTAGTTTTGAAGGCATTCTTGTACCATGTTTCCAGTCCATGCCTGTATAGGAACCTTATGTAATTTGACTGCCAGCCAGATCCTAGCAGAGAAAGGGCATTCTATGAAAAGGTGTGCAATCGAATCCGCATCCCCCTGGCATAGGGAGCATCTGCTTGGGCCATTGCAACCTCGTCTTTGTAGATTGTCCCATGTCAATAACCGGTTTTCCAAAAGTAGCCAACATAAAATCTTGATCTTAAGTGGTATTTTCCAAGTCCAAACAACCTTGTACCACTAACACATCCCCACAAGAGAGTCCAACATAATAGCTTCGTCATCTAGCTTGGCCGAAAGTGCTCCATTCTTGGTGTTCCAAGACCAAAACAATTGGTCATCCACCTCACTTAAAGAGACGTTCCCTCGATAGAGCCCTGTAGTGTATGCATTCCATTCCTCCGCAAGTCCGGTAGTAAGACCCAATTTTTTGGAATCCATCCATCTAGGAATCAGACCGCTCAAAGATATGAATCAAACATATATGGTTTAATGTATAATACCCCCAAAATC